>JAOXJM010000033.1:34328831-34343684 GCA_026413425.1 Tringa solitaria
TGCTGTTTCCAAAGGATCCAGGTTATCAACACTATTATTTGCAATCTTGAACTGGATGCTAAGTTCACTTCCTCCGCGTATACAGAGGAGGAGTTTTAAAAAATGCATGTGTTAGAAATGACTTTTGCTTTTAAGAACAATCCTTAGTTAGTCTTTGGTCTTTTCTTTCCCTATGAGGTTTATGTTTTTTTAGGCAGGTGACACACTAATGCTGCTCAGCTTTGAAAATTTGCAGTTATGCACATATGCTTACAGAAAGACAGCTTTCTGAAAAGTTATTGTAACAAGAAATTTGCATCTGTCAGCATAATATAAATGCAGTTGTCAAATAGAAGCAGTTGACAACAAATGTTTGTCTTTTTTTTTTTCTGGCACCACATTTATAATCCTGTATTTGGCAGATAAATGTAAAAATTATATATGTTCTATACATAAAATCAGTCCAAGCACTGTGTAACTCAGTTCTGTAAACAATTTGGATGGAAATTTGGAAGAAGGATGGAAACTTGAACTTATCTTCCTCATAAAAACATCACAGTTACAGTCTGACTCTGAAAAAAGAAACAGATCCCTGGAGCAAAAATATAGTTAGTATATCTCCAGGAGCACACAGTAGCAAAATGTGAAGCTTAGGATAAGTATTTTGCTATTGCTCATTATCTGACTCACCTAGAAATAGTTTGGTACAAACCCAATTATAATAGAAAACATATGTTTATATGCAGCTTTGTGTATAAGTTATTAGGCACCACTAGAAGTGATTCAGAAGAAAGTTCCTTTGGTGTGTGTCATTTGTGGTCTCATTTGCAAACAGCATGCATCATGAATAAGTCATGAAGCGGTATTGCAAAGCTGTTTTGAGCATTTATTTGGTGAGATTAATTCAACTATATGCACATGCATATGTCATTGCAGGAACACTAATACAGCATTATGCTTACCAAAGCCAAGAGGAAAGCATACATGCTAAGCAAATATAAAAATTCAAGAGCAACTATTGGAATGACAGTTTGTATTTGTATAAAGATTCTTGAACTTTCATGTTTCTGAGCCATTAGTATTCTTTCTACCTGGATTTACTGAGTGGAGTGTTCTGACACTGTTCCTCATGCAATATCATAATTTACTGTCAGATGACCCCATTTTTCCATTGTATGTGAAATCCCTGGCACTGTAGTTGAAATCATGGCAGGTGAAATCCCTGCCATGGTATATGATCCTGGGACATCATCATATATAAGAGGTAAAAACCTGAATCTCACGAAGTCAAGGGAGAAATTCTGATTGATTTCAGAGGGATCAAAACAGCAAATGACTCCAGTGGTTGCTCTAGCAAAGCACACGTGGTCAGAAAAGCTATGGTGGTGGTTGGAATATGCTGAGTTGTACTTACGTTTAAGCACATGTTCTGTCTTCCTGTAGATTCCAGTATATCTTCTGAATCCCTTGCCTGAACTGTACACTGCTTACTTTGAAGACACATGTGCAAACATATTTCTAGTTACTCATGTGATAAGGGGTTGTAGAATCACAGCTGGTTGAAACATGACAACTGTAGAGCAGCAAAGAAATTGCTATCATATCTCATGCATTATAAAGGATATTTAACAAATTTTTTACTTGTTAGGGTGCACATTTTAACTAAAAAATAAATCCACTAAAAATGAAAGGTAAGGAAGATCTGGACAATACTTTTCACTGATTAGGAAATTTAGAGGAAAATGTCATTTCAGGTGACCAAAGCTTTTGAGAATTTAGAGTAAGTTTAACAAACAGTTCTGGCCACAGAGGAGTTTTTTTTAAAAAAAAAAGGCTTGGGACTTTCTGTTTCAAATATATTGAAACACTTTTTTTCACTTTGGAAATGTCATGTGTTAATTTGAAATGAATCTATATTAAAGACAAAATAGATAAATACACATCCAAAAGTAAAACAATCTGTTCGGAATGAAATAAAGTGTTTCCTTTTAAGTTAAACAATGTATTTTGGGTCAACTTGAAACTTTTTTTTTTATATATATTTTCATATCTCTGAGAGAAAAATGCCACACAATTTGCTTTGCTTTGTTGGAGCACATGATCATATTTCATATCTTTCCATGGCCTTAACTGTTCATCACTATGTTTCTTTAAAAAAAATTGTTTCCCTTGCCTTCATGATTCAGCAGTGAATTGAGATCTGATTATTTCTAAGTGTGATGCTGCACCTTTGGACAGTACAAAAGCAATCAACAGAATGGGTGTGCGAATGCCATGGAAACACAATTTTTCTGAAC
The DNA here is from genome assembly GCA_026413425.1 of Tringa solitaria. Lineage (NCBI taxonomy): Eukaryota > Metazoa > Chordata > Aves > Charadriiformes > Scolopacidae > Tringa > Tringa solitaria. The sequence continues at coordinate 34,331,108 of JAOXJM010000033.1, forward strand.
CACGAAAAATATGGTGATCTTCAAAAGACTTGCAATTCCTCACAATACCTTCATTACTATTTAATATTAAATCTCACATTTAAAAGCTTACCAGGTGTTTTTCATAGTCTACATATAGGACATCCTCCACCACTGTAAAGCAGTTGCTCTGGGACAGATTTAGGCGTTATTTGCTGCAGCATGCAGCAAGCTGGATGAACAGTTCAGATCCTGAAAGATAGGACTTAAATAGAAAAGGCTTTCACTAGGGTGCTAGACAAATGTCTCTGTTATTGTAAAAACTACCTTGTATTGGAGCACAATTTTTTATTTTGTTTCCTCGTTTGTAGATGGTGGTTTAAGCATTAATTGCCAGCTTTCTTCTTCCCCTAAAAAATCCTTGACTTGGTTATTGAGTTGGTTTGATTGCACAAAGAGATGATGGAGAGTAGACATAGCAAAGGCTCAGCAGACAATTTCATGCCATCTTGAAGACATCAAAGATAAGAAATAATAGCAGGGTCCACATCTATTCTGTGTAACAGATCTGTTCTGAGTTCATGTTTTCCCCATTTTTGCTGCTGCGAAGTTTCTCACAGCTCTGTCATATGGTTATAAGCACTCAATAAATTCTCAGTAAAGTTGCTAAATAGGTAAAATGAGTCCAGTATTGCAGGAGTGCCACAAGATCAATCAAAAGGCTCAATGTTTAAACCTTTTGTACAGTGCATACAGACATGTGACTGGTTGCTGCATTTACTATCTCCAGTCTAGGATGAAGCATTAGAATCGGAAAGTTCTACTTAGTTTCCCCAGTGGGAATACAGTAACTTCAAGATCAAATATGTCAACAGATTGCTCACATTTTCATGCACATTTGAAAGAGCCTGTGGTTTTGGAAGGGTCAACACTATGCTGTAGGCCGTCACTGGTATCATACGCAGTCAGTTCATTTTTTCCGGAACTACTTCAACTTGTCACAACAAGAGCACTATTTGTCCATAGCATCATAGCCTTATTTTCATATTATAATAGCCCCATATGTACACAGATACTGAAGATCACAGTCCCTCACCTGCGGTTTTCTGCAGCATATTGTATTGAAAAGAAATATCTCCTTGGTAATGACTATAAAAACTGTGGCACTGGTGTTTTCCTAAGAAAGTCCAGCCCTTAGACTATACATATAGTACTCATCTGTAAACATATATCCCTATTGCAACATCTCAGAATGAATGAAATATGACTAGAATGTGTATTAGCTGACTGTTAATCAACTAACTGAATGTCAGCAATGCCTACAGAGATGCCCAGTGAGCCCAAGAACGTAAACAGGGGAAGGACTCCAGTACAGACCTATCTTAAGGCTCACCTGTGAGAGAAAATACACAAAGAGAGGCAACATAACAGGATTTATTTAGGTAGGTAGAGTATAATAATCCAAAATGAACTGCAGCCAAGGAACTAGGCTGTAAGAAGGCTGTACTGCTATGAAATTGAGAATAAACACAAGTAAATAAGAAACAAGCCTTGAGACTCTACATAAATATTAATTCCTGCAGTTCAGTGCATTGGTCTGTGAAATGCCCCATTTAGGTTTCTCTCTTGTTGTTGTTATCAGTAATATGTTTTAAAAGATATTGGAGTTGTGCTGATCTCCCTTAACTCAGTATTAAATTGGTATAATTTTTTTTTCTTGCCTTTATATTTCAAGCAAATACACTTCTCATTATAGTCATTATGGTTTATTTCTATTGCTAGCATCTTTTGGTTTTTTTTGTCTATAATCTAGATATCTAAACAGGACATTCTATCCTGTTTTATTTTGCTGCCTAATTATATTTAAGTAAGGTTTCCCTTTCCTGACTTTCCCTCACTCCTGGATTGCTTCCTTCCAATTCAGAGATACATTTAATTTAACAGCTTTCATTCCCTGAATTTCCCTGGTAGTTGCCCCATCTGAAAAGGCTGTGCTGTTCTCTTCTTTCTCCACAGTGAAGTTCCTAAGTTAGGTTTAGTGTGTTGGCATCAGTTAAAAGATTGCTGCAGAGAAACGGGGGAAATGGGAGAGGCCAGCTTTCAGTGACACTTTATTACGCAGCAATTCAAACTTTTCAAGCCAGAAATAATAAAAAGTAATTCACTGGACACTGCCTACAAACATGGTCTGAGTTATGCCCTCAAAGGAAAATCAGTATCATTTTTACAGTAGACTGATCTGGAAGGCTCTTCAGCCTGCTCCTGACCTCCACTGTTGGAAGATCTGTAAGAGAGTGGTGGATGAAAGTGGGTGCTGCAGGTCTGCCTCGTACCAGTGGAGCATCATCCTTTCAGGTGGTCTTCACATGTGGTGAACCTCATAGTCCTAATGCAGAAGGGGAAACAGTATCCACTGTGAGCAGGAGTGAGAGCGTGTTGGGGCTGTGCGCTTGCTCCTGTGCTCTTCTCCTCAAACAACAATATTTGGACTTTATTCCCCTGAGGTCTAAGGGGAAAGATTTTCAAAACCTGAAATACCCTGCTGAAAGACAACAGAACTGCACTGAAAAGCAGCTTTTCCCAGGCGTTTTTTCACAGGATGCACAAACACCTGCTATCATGTGGGCTGCTCCATCTGGACCGAAGCAGGCCAACTCAGCGCATGTGATCTGCTGTGCTGGTACTGAGCTGCCAGCACTGGGATGTCACCGGTGCTATGGCCAGGACTGGACGCTGGCTGGTTGCTCTCCACTGGGAACTTTCTCTGCTGGAACCTCTCATGAAGCACACGCTGCATCAAAATCAGAGATGGTGGTGGAGAGCCAAATACATAGAGTTACTGTAAAAATGTGACCCACCATTCGCATGCACATCAAGCCCTCTGGGCCATGACCCTCCTTGAAATGGCGTTGGCAGGGAAAAGCCACAGTGTGACAGAGCACATCATGCTGAAGGCAGCTGCAGAGAGGGGAAGAAACGCTGTGGTCTAGGAGTTTGCTTTTAGAAGAAATAAGTATGGACAAGGAGTATTGACTCGGTCTCTGATCTTTTATTCTCCTCACTGCTTTATGCAGACGTAAGTATTAGAAACATGAAAGCAGCAGCTAAGCAAGGCTCCCAAGACTGTTTCTCTTAAATTAGAAAGTTTGTTTTTCATTACTTATATTAAGATGACATTGCCATCCTATGATGCTGAACAGAAATGCTGCTAAAGCTTACCAGGTCTGGGAATTTTGGTGGAGTCTCAGCCCCTGGATTTAATGTGCAAGAGTAACTTGCAGGGGATTGAGAGTCAGGTCAGGTACCTCCTAATGTAAATGCCCAGAGTTTTCCACAGATAAAATGAAGTGCAGTCACAGCAGCAGAGACAGGACTGTAGAGCTGTCACTCATGACAAGGGTTGGTTTAAATGCAACACTATGAGGGTAAGCATAGTTCTGGCCTCACACTTTCTAGAGGAGCTACTAATAAGTGAATTTAAAAAAAAAAAAGTAACTATTTTTCCCTTCTTGCTGCATCATTACTTTGCTTGGGGCAGCATCTCTATTTAACAGTAAACATGAAAAGATACATCAGTGACCATAATATATGACCCATAGGCATAAATTGATGTTGAGTGTATTTTCTACTGAAAGGCAGAAGTAGTTTTGGGGTCATTCCTGCTGTGAGATTCCCATTTGCTTCTCTGATGGACAAGCTGCAGAAGCAGGAACCTCACTTCCACCAGGATCAAGGGGATAACTCACTGCCAGCATCTTCTCTCACCTTCCTTAGACCATGCAAGAGTGCTGATCTATCACAGGCTGATTCATCTCCTGACAACAAGGTGATTACTTTGGAGCAATGACTAACTGAACCAATTTGTGGGAATATCTTACTCAGCAGCCACAGTTCAGTAGCACTGAGGAGAGGGTACTATGACTGATAAGAGAAGAAACATGATTTCAGTTGGGGGTCACAGAGAAGGGAGATTTTTCTTCTGGTTCTCTCATGCTTCTTTTGCGCCTACATGTTGGATGATAATAATAAATCTTCTGTCATTAACTAACATTTATGCACAGCTAGGTTGAGCTGGTCAGAAGACATCAATATCAGAAAGCAGTAGAGGAAAAAAATTATGCTATTGACTGGAGTGACATGCAAAGTTTTTTAATCTACATGTATTTAGAACTGTGTAGAGTATTTGCAACTTTTGGGGGCTAAAAATATGAACTCAAAATTTATTCCATAGAATTAAAAAGCCACAAAATAAAGCAAAAAAAAAAAGAGTTTCCATGATTGGTGATAGAGTCAGATTTTTACTCTACACTTTAACTTTTCAGAAGTAGAAACTTGGATGTATCTGTATCCTCTAGAGAGAGTTCCTGACCTGTTTTACCTTGCTTCATGCTGAAGCACTTTGATCTGTTCAGCAGCACGAGACAGGATCCTCCAAGTGCCATAGCAGCAAGAGATGCCTTGTGAAAAAGCTAATTCTGTCTAGAGTTTAATGCTTCACAATTTTGTATCCTATCTTGTATGATAAGTCATAAGTGATGGACCCAAGAATGAACAATGAGAAGAATCCCCCTGCACAGTTAATGGTAAGCAGGGGTTTAAAGTCTAGTTAATACCCACAGCCCTTGCTTTTCTTCACCACGTTCCTTCCCTCAGCAATACTGGAAAGTGTTTACAGACAACTTTGTTTCACCATCTGGAGACAGAACATGTTATGCAACGTCCAGATTTCTCAATGTTTTTTATTATTACTCTGTCTCTGCAAAAATGTTATTACGACTTTGCAATGGCAACTAAAAGGCTCACTCCTGGCAGGCTAGGAGAGAGTTCTGCTGATTTAATTTGTAGAAACGGCATGGAAAAGTGCCATAGTCAATGATGGGTGAGGCGAGGAACGCAGCATCAAAAGGGGCCTATCAAGTACCACTCTGAATAACTGCCAGATAGAGACAGCACAAAAGAGAGAGAAAAGCAAGTTACTTCAGTCTAAAATGCTATTTCATGAAGCCATCATCCTGCAGGTCTCCATCAGTTAGAGAGGACGGGCTGTTAAAAAGTAATAAAGACTTAAAGCTTTTCAGTGAGAAAAATTCCAAATATAAAATTTTTCAGACAACTATCCACCAGGTCCAGTCTGCATAAAACTTTCCGTTATTTTCTCATGTTTTCTGCTTGGTAAATCTTTCGAACTGAGAACTGCAACCTAGCTGTGAAGTGACAAGTCATAAAATGCAATTATGTTTTGATAAACACATAAGTTGTAAGAAGCATAAAGGTATTTGAGCAGGTATACAAGTACCATTATTATCTTTGGGGGGGGGGGGGGGAGGGAGGGCATTTACATTTAAGAAAACACTTAACTGATGTGTCAGAGCATTTGAAAGGACACATGCACCCATAAATCTAAAACTTCAAAATCTGGGAGAAGCCTGAATCAGGATTTAGAGTTTTTGGATTTCCAAGCTATATAACCACCAAAGCAGTGTAAATGTTATCAGTTCAAAACTTGGTAAAATCTGTCAGGTTATGGTTTTCATTTCAGACTTGACATGTAGATCATATCTAAAAAGATTTCTCAACACTTGGCCAATTTTTCTACAAAAACTGGTCAGCAAGGGACTGATTCGTGAATGTGCTTTGAAATTGCATTTGCATTTTATTTCTTTGCTTTTAACATAGAAGTAAGTGAAGTCTAGTGTTCTTACCTGGGTTTTATTCAGAGGTTCTGTGGGTTTTGAGCCTGAAAGAAATGCAAAGCAGCAGTTGCATAAGCTTTTGTGAGAACTTTTACACCAATGGAAATATGATATATATTATTAATATGCAATTTTATATTTGTGGGAATTTTCTGGTACAGTAAATCCATAGTTTCCTTAAAAAAAAGATTTTTTTAATATTCAAATAACTTTGAAATAATTATAATTTGTAATAAACCAAGCCATAGATCTAGTTGTCCCTGGCTTCAGCAGAAATCTGGGATCTGTCCTTTTCCACCTGGCAAGGAGCAGGCTTTAAAAATACCACATGCTACTGAGAGAAATATGTCCATAAAATGTACTTATTCTAGCTGTTTAAATAAAATGTGCTGATTAACTTTACATAAGAAATCAGCAACAGACTGTCATTTATATCTTCCTTTAATGATGAGTGTTCTACCTTAAGAACTTGTAAACCTTTTATTATAAAATAAGAGACAAACCTTCACTGGTTCATTTGCTGTTCTGCTTGCTCAGGATCAGCAGGTGTTTTCTGTATCGATGTTCTAGAGTAGACACTACAGCAAAGGAAACAGCAGGGAAATGGGTGCAGAAGGTAATTACTGATGCTGGCCATCTACAATTCTGTTTCTCAAAAGTGTGGACCCTAGTGCAGGTCCAGCCTGCGTATAAGTTTTGTGTACTTACAGCTTTACAGAGACACGAATTTCCCATTTAAGATTGCATTCAGGTCTTGCTATTCCCCCAAACAACTCTGTCTGCAGGATCTAAGCCAGTCCTGTTCAAAAGTAAAATCTGTCCCCTTCTACTTCCCTGGCTGTTTTTGGTCACTTTCAGTCTTCTTAGAAGACAGAGAAAGCTGCAAGCTGCATACTGAAAGTAGGATTCTGATATTAAAGGAAAGCTAAAAAAACAGAAACTAAAATGCTTGAAAAGAACAAAAAAAAGAAGATTGTAAATATTTCTCTCATACAGGGTTACAGGTAAAGCCTAAAGTGAAACCTACCAAAGCAACTGGGAACAATCCCAGAAACGTATGAGGGATTTTCACCAGGTTTATAATGTCTAAAGCGCTTGACGTGAACTTCTACTGTGCTTTTAACACTGACAACCCAGAGGACCTTGAAAATGTCCTGGAATGAGCTGCAGTGCAAATCTGGAAAGATGCTTATTTCAATCCCTCCACGCAGCTCCCTCCAGGCAATAGCACTGCTCAGTATCTCTGCAAATCCATGCCCTACACCTCCACGTTGATGTTGACCCCTTACCCGGCTCTGCAGGCCAGAGCTTGAAGAACACGGTGGGGGAATCAGCCTTGACTGCAGCCGGGTTCCCCAGGGCTGGGGCAGGGGGAGCACGGGAACCTCATGCGGTTTTTCCTGGACCCTGGTCTCAGCGTTGCCCGATGATCTGACTTGGTAGCAAGCAAGGGCCTACTGAGATCATGGTGTCTCTCAGACAGAGACTGCCTCTTACTGAGTGTGCATTTGCGTGGCATTGCCCAGCACCATGGGATTCTCATTCACTTAGCTTTCTAGGTACTAGTAGATAAAAATATTGTTGTAAGATAGAAAAAACCACTGATATATAGTATAGACAAACCTTTTGTACAGACTATAACGGTATTTACCTGAAAATGTGTAATCCTATTATTGATGGGTTTTTTCATTTTTCTGAAATAATTTAAGCAAAGGACTTTATAACTATACTGTATGAAGCTTATTTTTTTGTCTGTTTGTTCATTCATTTGCAAAAGTTAGTTGCTCATGATGAGTCATGTTCAGTGATCGGTGTGATTAAAGTAGCTTTTACTCTATGACAGTTCTGATCAGTAAGTTGAATTAGTACCTTTACTGCAAAGATTTTCTTCGATGTTATGTACTTACTCTCCCATGCTATTACAGTGGCATCAGTAATGAAGATGATCCTGGCAGAAATCAACCTGTAAAAAGCAGCATCATGCAGCAAGAAAAAAACTAAGTGACCTTTCTTGATTCCAGCTAAAATAAATTATTTCTCAATGTGGATAGCATCAGAAAATGAACCCCTTTCACTGAAGTTAATTTCTTTTTGATGTTACACGTCACATCCTTGATTAGCTTTTAAGTAACAGTACCAATAGCCATGGTCACTCTTTTTTTTGGTTTTGTTGTTGTTGTTGTATCTAAATTAGACACTTTTGATTTTAATTTTATAAATAGCTTTGTGGCATTCCTGTCTGTTGCTGTGCCAGAAACCAGAAAGATCACTACCTGATCAACAAAAATAGAAACAGCATGGCTCTTCAAATGTCTTAATGACTATCGGTGGAACAGCCATCACTGCAACAAAGAACTTGTATAAGTAAGTCTCAAAAGAACTTGAATAAGTTGAAAAAGATTTGGTTCATGTATCCTGAGCTTCATATTGGAAAAAAGGCAACGTGGCTGATAGTAGAGCTGTATGAAAAAGGAACATATTACTGAGAAGAAAATGCATCTGTCAATATCTGTAAGAAATCTGTAAGGAAAAGATTATTTTTAAATAGCAGGGGAAAAAAAAAAAAGACAAAATAAGCAGAAAACTAGCCCTCCAGAAAAAAAGGGGTTTCTAGCCACAAGGGGATTAATAATTGACATGTAGCAGCTTCCGTGGTTGAACAGCCACTAAGCAGATGGATGGATATGATTATTCCCTCTCATATATTTACTAACGGAAAGTTCCCAGTACAAACATTCACATAGCATGAATTGCTTTATGCTCTTGAGATTTTTAGTTCCATAAATATTTTTGGCAGCTTGGCTAAGGGGATATAATTCTCTGGCCTTTATTTCATACTTTTAAAGCATAGTTTTTACATTTCCCACAGAGCAGCACACTGAAATCACAAAACTGAACTGTTGCCTTTCCTCTGAGAACACTGCGCTACTTCACTGGAGAAATGCATTATATGAAGATTTCCTGACTCTGCTTGTACATGTAGCATAAAAGCAGGATTTCATATAATTACCTTGATCTGATCTCGGGGGCTCAGCACTTGTACTAAATACATGTCTGTAGTTCTATAATCTTGACAATTTACAATTTCTCTTGTACTCTAGATTCTTCTGTGTTGGTCTGTGCACGGGTAAATATTCTTCTCTGGTCATTTCCTAACACATACTATTACATTTCAATGTAAAAAATCTGTTCTAAAAGTACAGAGAAAATGGCTTGGAGATTTTAGTTTTGTGTAAACCCATACTTCCAGGGGGAATTCTGAAGATTTTGCAAATTTCTGAACTCTTAAGGCATCCTCCTTCCACATATGTGTATATTGCTGACCAAAAAAACCCACCCAGAAATACTCTCCATTTCATTAATTAAAATTAATTCAGACAGTATTTGATTATTTGTAAAATTAATATGGCTCCTACTAAATGTGATCCTTTTTTATGTCTCACACACACAAAAAAAATAAATTATGTACAGAGAATGTTTCAAAAGTCTAGCTCAAATATCCTGATAGAAAAATGAACAATCTAACCCTCCAGCAATAGAGGCCTTATAAAACTATGGGCAACAGCCTGTACTTTGACTCCAAATCTCAGGTGTATAAACACAAACCACTAACCTTTTGTATGTAATCTGGTTGTTTTCCTCCTACTGGCAACAGTGCTGATAAAAGTTCCCTCTCAGTTCTCTCAGCCTTCTTGCTACACCATTCCCTCTTTCAATAACCAATTTTTTGGAAATACTTCCTAAGTGGTCGGTTGTAAGGTTATACCAGGTTATAAAAAAACAAAGACAAATTCTACTCTGCTTCCATAAAAACACAAGATTACCTCTTTTCCTTGGTGGTATCAATCTAGTCAAATATCTTGTCTTGACTACTACGAGATGAGTAGGAAGGAAAGACACGCACAGCTCTTGGGGCACAACCAACCTCTCAGTCTCTAGCAGCTCATATTAAAATAACCTCACATGGTAGAGATGCCACCTGGACAACTACCATCTTCATTTGTTCTTTTAGACAAAAGACATTAGTTCCTTCAATCTGTCTTTGAAGCACAATTTCTTACTCATTGGATCACCCTTGTCTCTCTCTTCTGGATTATTTCTACTTGGTCCCATAGGAGGAGATACGGTTTCTGAGATATAAGGAGTTGGCATGCAAGTATATCTAGGATTTTACTTAAATTACACGTGCAGCATTTCCTTCTGTTAAGCTAAATGCATTTTCTTCTCTTACATAGCTTAGGGTAATGTACCAATAAGTTCACAAAGCGTGAGTATCCTGGAGATAGGCATCTTTGAGCTTATTGTCTGAACAAAAAAGAGGCCCAGACTAAGCTGTGAATAATTTATATGTTTACAAATATCAGAATAAAAAACAAGGCAAAATTTTTCTTCCCTCCTTCCATGTAAGAAAGCATGTGATTCTTTCAGCAAGGGGTTATTACTTTTTCCTCTCTCTTTCACTCCTCAGCACAGTGTTCCCAAAACATACACTGGTGGGGAAAGTTCATACCCTGGAAGTCCAGTGTTTCATGTTTGGCCAACGCAAAGTCAGGCTATTAAAATAAAATGTCAAGATAATTTAATTCTTAATGATCTAACATAATTGGACACAAGGCTTCAGACAGGAATGAACTTCAAAGCTGGTAAGAAAAATAATCTCAACACAATGGTACTGTTGTCATATTTGTACTTGCAGATACTTTTCAAGAATGTAATAATGATGATTTCAAAGTTTATAAGGATTTGTTATAATTACTGTTTAAAAAGGCAAGGAAGTAATAGTGAATCTGTGACCACAGGAAAGTCAGGTTGGCCTCTAGTAATTGGCAACTATCTTGCAAAACCAAGAAAATACGGACAAACATATTTTCAGTTCCAATTTTTTGCATTTCACTGCTTTCAGTTTTTCTTGCTGTTGTTGTAGTAAACTAGTAAGTTATCTGCATGGTGCTTGGCTACTACTGAAGTGAAAGAGAACCTGACAGAGACTTTTTGTGGTCGGTAGTCAAGTAATCAGATTCACCTTTTTAATTTTGTTTATTTGAATTTCAATCAGGCCCTTAACTCATGGCAGATTCAAACACTTCTTTTTTTTTTTTTCCCAGTTCTGGGTTTGCATTGGTTTTGCTTTTCATTCTTTCTACTGAAGAATGAAAAAGAAAAGTGGGATAAAAATAACAGACACCTGTGAACCAAGGTGTTTTCAATTTTCACATTGTCTCCAGTTTTTTGTTCTTTTAATAAGCTATTTTCCTGATTTTAAATAACTATATATCAGTCTGTGACTGCAATGAGAAACCTTGATTTCTTTAAACGGTTCAAATAAAAGTATGTTATTCTCCTCTTCATTGATGCTTAGTGTTGGCTTGGACTCCCCCATAACCTTCCATTCTTTAATTCTGGCAATACATATAGAGCAGGTAGCATTTTCTCACATTAGTGGCTGGATGGGAAACCAATCAACTTCTATTTTTTCTGTAACTTTTTTAGGAAAAAAAAAAAAAGGTACTAGTAAACCCGCTATTATGCAGCTTCAGGTCAATTTCCGTTCTGCTGTAGGTATATTTTTAGGAGGAAAATGTTATTTCTTTGATTTTCCTCTAAAGTAGGGCATTGTTTATGATCCAATAACAGATCTAACTATCCACTGTATTACCTTTCCCATGTTTAAAATTCTTGTAGAGTTATAATCCCTTTCATTTCCTACTTTTTAATGAATGGATTTTATATAACTGTTCATTAGTGTAATTGTTGTTGATTTTTATTTTTCACTTCATTATTTCTCCAACAAAACTTATGCCACTGTTACCCTCTTAGCAAAACAGAGCAAATTAATCTCAGCATCTGGGAAAACTCTTTGTAGGTGAGCAGAAATAAGAAGTAAGGCTCTTCTTACATGAGAGTTCTTGTTTATGTTCACCTACAGAGCTCAGCATGCCTGAGGATACCTTTAGGAGATATTTAGCTGACATCTAGACACATCAAGCTCTTTAATCTTTACAAGAGCCCTCTTGTAAAGAGGCAGCCAATTCATGCTAGTAGCGTTCTCTGGGTCCAAATTCAATAGAAATGGACTGAGAGCAGGAGAGCTTCGCTGTGCTGCTACAAGTTTCAGCAACTACCAGCTTAAACGAGAGCTGAAGTGAACGACTCCAATGCTGATAACCTCAGTTATTCATTCCTTCCTAATTGATAGCCTTAGAAATAGCTCCTCTTAGCCTGAGCATCAAACAAGTGCCATAAAGAACCTCTCCATTTCCCTAAAGGCTTGTTACAATTTTCCCACTTGTTTTTGATTTACATATCAGTCAGAAAGACGCTGGTGCTGATTTCCTGAACAACTTCTGTGCAACTTCAGAAGAGCAAAAAAGGATAGTAGGGCTGGAATAAAAGCAGACTCTTCAAAGCCTGAATGTGAATAGCTGAGACCAATAAGATGAGGATATAGAATAATCACTTTATGTTAAGAGATGCTTAAGCTTCTGTGACATATTTATTGTGCAGTCTGAAGTTCTAGCACGAGCCTCTTGTGGAGATGTTACGCCAGCAGCGGAAGCTCTATTAGAAGTCATGGCTGTTTACTCTTTGTCAATAAAGGCCAGTCACAAATACCATGAATTTTACATTGTTGCTCTTTTCATCTGGAGCAGTTTATAAATGGAATACATTTATGCATCTCTAGTGAGTTTATTACAATAGAAAGCTGCAATAAAATTCTCTTTTCTGCTTTAAATCTATATCTTATCTATTTTTCTCTCTATTAATTTCATTTTCCACTGACATTCTCTTGTTATTTATTCTGTATCAGTGTCATTTACACACGCTATGCCGCATGTAGTTACCTTTACTTTGGTATCACACTACATCTGATCCCATGCCAAACTACCTTTCTAATCAGCAACCTCTTCCACTGCCTCACCACCCTC
>JAOXJM010000033.1:34347253-34366244 GCA_026413425.1 Tringa solitaria
TGGAACTCGATGATCTTTAAGGTCCCTTCCAACCCAAACCATTCTGTGATTCTATGATTCTATGAAACTGAGTGGTTAACATTAGGACCACTGAATGTGATGACAATTTATGGATCACAATCCTCTCCACAGGCAGCAGTTCAGTGTCATGTGCCATAGGCTGGGCACATATCTCCTTCAAGTCAAACAACTTGTAGCTCTCCCTTTTCTTATCTTCTCTCTTTTGGGTTGGAACAATTGAACCCCCTGCTCTGTAGTCTGGTGAATAGCTTTTTGTTACTCTGAGTAAGGCAGTGGTCTAGTTTCTGTCTGGAGGAGGAATTCTGCTCTGGGAACATTTCTAGAACAACGTGCATTGACGGAGAGGTGGAGCTATCTAACTGCATTTTGACTTCCCAAAATCTGAGTTTTCATATGAATTAGAAACATTTTGTTCTCTGCATGTGATGCATATATAGGTGCACCCATATTTATAAAAATAAATTGCAAGGCCCTGGAATGATTTCACTTAAAGTAGTTTAACATTTCTCACCAGGATGCAGTGGTCCTCTGACAGCAGTGATCAGTCACTCTTTAAGTTGTTCTCCCTGCTGTTCCAGCCCTGCAATAAAGGGGTGAACATAGTGTAAGTGGTGAAGTTTAAGAAACAGAGGCATAGTGTAAACACATATAGGTGAATTACTAAATTATATTAAGTAATCATGCATAATTATTACTGTTTATTTTATTTATTTATTCCTTAATATTAATGATAATAATTTCCAGACTTATTCTCCCTGTAAATCAATGCAAAGATCTCCAAGAACTTAAATTTCCTTTGGAATAAGGCCTGAGGAAGCTGTTCTTTAATGTGCTCAACACACTATCTAATACAGTATCTGAGGCCTTCAGGGTCAGCTCAAGAAACCAGAAATATCAGTGTTTCAAAGCTTGCTTTATACCTATGAAATGTTAAAAAATTGTGGATTTAAATGGTGACTTGAGCACACCTCTTTAAAAAAAAAATGACAAAAGATATTACTGTTCAAGCAGCAGTTCTATTATTTTCCAGCTACAACATACAACTTACACACATAATAAACTCTTGAGTTACATGTTTAGGAAATTTGGATTCATTGATGTTGTTTGCATTCCCTTTTATTTACCATTTTAATTCCAGTGTCTTGATTTCCCTTGAAATTACGAATTTCTCTTGGCGTTCTATCACATTTTTGTATAAACTTTTTTTAAGAGGTCAGCGCTGTCCCCTGACTTGTCTTTTCTAGTACTTAAAGCATTTTTGTGATGAAACCTGTTAAGTGAATTGCCTGACACATAAAGTTAAGCCAGTGGGAGTTCACCCTGAATATAAGCTACTTAGACAGGCAATTACAATGTTATGCTTAACGATTATCATTTATTTGATTTTATTTTTTTCCCGTGCAAAAATGAACTAAGCTATTTTCATTCTTCTGAGAGTCATTTTGATTGTGACTTGAATCATTCTTCTCAGACACCATAAAGTGCAATAAACATTTCTGATATTTTGCCCAGTCTGTGGGAATTGCTTCTGTCTCAGTTTTTATAGATGTCGATCACCTTCATATCATGAAGAGATATAAAGTACTGCCAGATACCCTTGTTTCTGAAGGGGTAAAAATGGTTTTGTTGAGTCCATGAGGGAAGCCTAACCTCGAATAAACATAATGTTTCCCAAAGGTTGGAAGGAGAGATGAGGTGCAATCCTGGGGAAGGTCTGTTTAGTGTAAATGCAGAGAACCTCTACTATTGACATTTATCTTGACATTTATCTCTTTTACTAGCTGTCATCATTGCTAAAACAAACTACAAATATTACTGTCTTCAATGGGAAACATTGCAATTAGGAGAATGACCCTTGAAAGGGAAGAGTTGTAGAACAGAAGAGAAGGTGTTATCCCTATAGTGTGGCTTAGAAGTGCTCAGTGTCCAGGATTAAATTATACTTCACCTTCCACTGAGAGCCTGAGGAGCTGCCAGGAGTCCTCCTTCAAAGGAGGACTAGTGCACTGCATGGCAGTTTGTAGAACATTTGTTTCACATATGATGTTAAATGCATCCTGAAAGAAGAGTCTGGGAAATGGCCCAACTGAATGGTTAATGCCACTCAAACCACAGACAGGAGAACCCCTGCCCAGAAGCAGAAGAGAGCAGCAGTGGCTGACTGGCAGCTTTCCTGGGGTATGGAACAGGGGCTGTTCCACTTAAGGATACTGTGCTTCTTGGAAGTCCTAGTAACTGACCCAGCACGGATGCGGCAAACTTCTCCAATAACCTATATCTCCGATGGGTCTTTCAGTTTGTCTGGCCTACACCGAGGTGCAGTCTTGACAGAGTCAAACAGACTCTGTATTTTAATGGGAAAGCTGCACTCTGCAGTAATTTGGGAAGACTGTTTAAAATTGTGCCATTCTCCATTAGTGAAGTATTTACAGATGGCTTGCAAAATATGCTCACTAACATGTTTCAGATCTGTCTAGTGTGTGGTAATAAACATGCTGTAGCTGCTGCATAAATTATTAGGAATAAATTGCTTTCTTCTAAAGTCAGAAAAATTAATATCACAGTAAAGTTACTAGAAAGAGCAATGAAAGATTATTAAGAGAGGAAGATTTTTGTGTAACATTATCATTATAAGCTGAATTTTCAGAAGTTTCTAATTTAGAAGTGAAAATTGTGTTCTAGGTTTAAAGTTGGTAGATAAAATCTCAGCATCAGCATGAATTCTGTCTGCGTAATTGAGTCTAATTTTGCAAAGTAAATAACTTCTTTTAGAGTCTTGCTCAGATTGTAAACACAGAAAGGTCTTGAATCAGGACAGTACCTGAACATAAAAGACTAAGGTAATTCTTAGTCAAACCAGGACTTTCCTGCGTTTTAAGCAGTATGCCTACCAGGGCTATTTTCAACTGGATTAAAGCTGTGATGCACATTATTGCCAATACCATCTTCAAAATTCATGCACTTAGAGAAACATCTGACTTGTTTAAAAGTTATAAGATTTTAAGCCTTGCATTTTTTATTTACTTTCAATTTTATTCTTTAGGCTACATTTCTGAAGCAGCTTTAAACCTTTCCATGAGATCAGAAGGGCTCAAAATGTACTCAAAAATGAATAATCCTGTGCAATTTCTTGCTGCTAGCTTTTGGGGCTTGAAGAGTAAAGCATTAACAGTTTTGATACTTGCAATAACTTTACAAGAACTGGCAAATCTAGCTCTGCCTCTGTCTAAATTTCAACTTTTCCTATTCCAGATTTTCCCTCAGCCTAAAAGCAAAAAGAACTCAGAAAAAAGACAGAACCGTTTCATTTATGTGCATGTAAGTAACCTGTCTATCCATAGGGTTTGCTTCTGAATTCTCACACAGCTGGCTTGACTAATGGTCCTTAATAATAGAACTATTTATTTTCCTTTCTCTATGCAGAAAAGCTATTTTCAGATGCATCTTTTCCTTTTTTTTTCCCCCAAGATGCATAGAGTATCTTACCTTATGAAGGAAGTAGATCAGCTGTAAAGGGGTACATTGTGTTATGGTTCATGTCAAAAACTGCCCTGTGTGAAGAAAGTCTACCTATTTCTTCAGTCATTTAAAGATAAAGAAAGAATGATAAAAGACATCTGTAGCAGAGGAGAAGACAAAAAGAAATCAAGCGAAGGAAGACAGCAATGACTGTACAGTGGATATATATATTGTCAGACTGAGAAAATTTGGGCTCAGGGCTCATGCAGAGAGAAGAGACGGCAGAAATCAAGTTTCAAACTGATTGTAAGGATAATACAGCTCTACGGATCTTTCCTTAGGTTTCAATCCGGGATTGCCACTGTGGACTGAATCAAGACTAAATAGGGAACAGAGAGATGTAAGAAACTCACTGATGCTCTGTATGACCTACTGAGTCTGTGAGCAGATGGTGCCTGAGAGCCAGCCACAACCCTCGCATGGTGTCATGGGATGTAAATGCATCTGCTCTTGACAGCATCCTAATGCACTACGGCAGTGCTGCTGGAGATACAAAAGCCAGAGGAAGCTCAGAGAGTGTGAGGGGGAGATGTTCACCACCTAACTTCAGCAAGCTAACTCAGATCTCTGCAACAGTGGTTTATGGGATGCAGCTGCTGCTACAGATACTGTCAGTCATATCTAAGAGTCTGAAGGTTAGTGGTCCTTCAAAGGTGATTTAAATACTGGATGCTATTGAATTTTCCCTCGGGGAATACCAAAAAGGGTATTTGTCAGTGCTGATCCCAAGGGCGTTTGTGAGCAAAGAATGTGAGGGATAAACATTTTGGCCTCTACAGCACTAGAGGTGCCACTATTATGCCTCTGGATTTGCTCCTGGACAGTTTAACGTATTCTCTCTCATGTTTCATGGCAATGCCATGATTTATTTGGATTGATGACAGAGGAAGATTTATGATTATATTTCTGGAACATCTAGTGCAGAAAAAGCACAGAAAACAGAATGGAGGAGTTAAGCTGTGCATCCCAGCAGCCTTTACTCAGTCCCTCTTGAAACTGAAAACAGGCTCAGAGAATGGCTGCAAATTGCTTCAGCTGAATTCACTGCAAGATGCAGGGAGTGCTGTGGGAGTGGGGTGAGCTGTTCAGCCTGGTTTTAGAGAATACTGGCTTTCAAATTTTGATTCCTTACTTCCTGCTGGGTAGTGAGCCCTCCATGCTAGCAGTGGGAAGTGTCAAGCAGCTGAGATCAATCAGGCATGATCAGAATTATGATCTGATTGTCCGGGGACAATGTCAGCAACCCGTTATAAGAACCTGTC
Organism: Tringa solitaria; assembly: GCA_026413425.1. Classification (NCBI taxonomy): domain Eukaryota; kingdom Metazoa; phylum Chordata; class Aves; order Charadriiformes; family Scolopacidae; genus Tringa; species Tringa solitaria. The sequence goes on from JAOXJM010000033.1 coordinate 34,352,056, forward strand.
AAACAAGAAAACAAAAAAGTTTCTGCCTTGAGGGATCCTTCCTCAACAACCTCCAGCTCATCTGATCCTGGATTTCAACACTACCACATCCTAATATACCCTCTAGACACCCACTAAATTTCACAGTGTTTGAAATAAGCAGTGGATTTTAGAGCACCTTTAAACAGAAACAAATTCCCATCCCTAATTGTAGCAAAGTTTTTTGTTTTCTTTTTTTCCTGTTTGTGGCTACAATACACCAAGCTAAGTTAAAGGCTGATGCAAGAAACAGCAAATTAAATATAAAATCAGTAAGAGAATAACTGATTTTGGTTCTTACTATTGCTGTTATATAAACGGATACACAGATTGTAAATTATATGCAGAGCAAATTGCCATCCATTAATTGAAATGCCAGATAACTGGTCTGTGAGATTCCTCCCCCTCCCGATTAGCTATTTGCTCTCCTAGTTTCCAGGGAGGGAAAGAGAGGGGAAGAAAAAGTAATACCTTTCCCCAAATATAGCATATTTCCAGGGGACGTGATTTGGCATTCTTCTCTCTGCATTGTGACACAGCAAATGGATATTAAACCCACGACCTGATAATTGTCTTGAGATGTTGTGGTACCTGATGAACATAAACAAGTAGCTGTAAGTGTGCCTTGGAACAGCTAGCAATGTATAAAATAATTATTTTTTCAGTATTTTCTGCAGCACAAAACTACCTTCTGGTGAGGTGTGGTGGAGAGCTCAGCATTTTTAGCCTTTTCTCTGAGCTGAGAGAAGGAATGGCAAGAAATAGTACGAAGTGAAGAAGCACTTTGCTGTGCGAGGTATTTAGAACAAGATGGACAGTGAAAGAAAAAGAAAAGGGTTGGGTAGGGAGAAGCTGCAGTGCTTGACTCTTATGAAATCCTCAAAGTGAGAGGGAATGCCTGCTGAAAGGGACAATTCCTGCCCTTGCATGGGGGACCAGCTGCATGATGCTCCATGAGGAGGGGATGTGGTTTGCCATGGGATCTGCTGGTTCTATGCCTGGCTCCCCGCCAACCTTCTGCTGGCATCATGGAGCCACCAAGCACCGCACAGACAGACCCCCCTTTGGATTGTGTGTGGTCAGCAGGATGGACAGACAGACCTCAGGCATGAGACAGATTCTGCTCCTCTGGTTGTGTCAGATAAGGAGCTGTGATAAGCCAGGGAAATGACCTCCTTGGAGGATGAGGGGTTTATACAGCCTCCGGGACTTTTGGTCCTCTTTAATTACTTAGGCCCAGCTTCTGATACCTTTATTAGAGCAACTCCTCATTATTGCTCACCATGAAAAGTTCAACAGTCACACCATCAGAAAACCTGGGAAAAAAATTCGGTTGTATAAAATGAACTCTGATCCAGAAATGTTGATGTCTGTAGCAGAAAGAAGCCCTAAAAATACATTCATTAAAAATAAAATTTGTTTTGTGCCTGCCTAACCCATTTTCTTCACTCAAAATATTTCTTATTTGACTGGATTTACATCACTTTTAAATTCTATAGATGTATATGACGTTGTTTGTTTACCTCCTTTCGTTTTTGCAGAGAGCCATTTTTTCCCTAACTCCAGTGGAAAAAAATGACACGGTCAAACCAACAAGAAAAAAGATCCCTGCCATTGATAATTACCACACAGTTCTTTCAGTTGAGAAATATCCTGCACCATTTACTGCCTACTGAGATGCAATCAAAATTAAATGGGTGGAAATAACTCTGAAGTGGCAGCTTTAAGCTCTAGCAAAGGAGCACAGGGTCTTATTTTCATGACAACACAGAAAATGGCCTTCTGGGTCAAACTAATCGTCCATTTCATCTCCAACAATGGCAATAGGAAATGCTGTCTGGGGACAACTCATGATCCTGACTGTCTCCATTCCATCCCCCTCACATTCCTCCTGCACCTGCCACCGCAGTAAGGACGTCAGCGAGCCCAAGCCTGCCTCTTTCTTTCAGTATCTGTTTATGGACCTGATGTCCTGGAATTTGTCTGCTTTCATCTTTTTTAATGTGCTGGTACTGTGGGTTGCTACAGCCTCCTGTAACAGCAGATTCCAGAAGGTAGGGCAGGTAGTGAGTGACCTGCGATATTTTTAGGTTTTAAACTGCTCTCCAACTAGTTTCAGTGATCGTCTATATGACACTGCAGGACTTGGCAAATCACAATCCAGTATTTGCTTTACTTGCTGCCTTTATGATTTTATAAACCTTGACCATATCCCACTCAGCCTGGGGGGTTGGGGTAAGATCATGAAAAGCCCCAAACTTTTCTTATTCCTTATAACAACAACTGCTCCATCCCTTTAATCATCTTTGTTGCTTTTCTCTGCATTTTCTCTGATTTTCCCTATGTCTTTCTTAAAATGTAGAAAGAGGATTGTACACAGCGTTCAAGATGTGGATGCACCAAGGTTTTATATTTTCTGGTTTGTTCTTACCATCCTTTCTGAGAACGCCCAAAATGATGTTGGCATTTTTGGCTGCTGTTGCATTTTGAGCAGATGAGTTCAGAGACCCTCAGGCCTCTTTCCTGAGCTACAGCTGCCAGTTTTGAGTTCAGCAAGCAGGGATTATTCTCCCTAGATGCACTCCGTATCTACACAGGCGCTCATCTGCCACTTTTTACCTCCCTCGCTCAGCTATGCCTTGCCTTTCTAGGGCTCCTTGCCACGTGTGGGTGTGCCGTTTGACTCCCTGAAGGAGTTCGGGAACCATTTGCAAACTGAAACCTTTTTCTGTACCCTTTCCTTCTGCAGGTCATTGATGAAGATCTTAAATAAAACTCATTCCCTAAGAGACACTACTGCTCATTCTTCTTCATCCTGAAAAGTGATGATGAATTCCTTCAGTCTCTACCCTGTAGGCAGCTTTCAACTCATACAAGCATCAGTCCCATGGCAACTTCTTTTCTTCATTTGCATTCTGCTAGGCATCTTGTCAGGGTTTTGTCGCAAATCTGAACAAAATATCTATTTGATATATAGATAACTTGTACAGCTTCAGAAAGTTAGTGAGGCAGGATTTCTCTCTACAGAATTTACTTAGTCCGGTGAAGGCCACCACATGTATATCAAAATGGTAGTAAATCCTGTGCTAGTCCAAGTGTTGGCTGCCAGAAGCTGTTTCTGAGCAGTGGGAAGGTGAGAGAGGTGGCTTCTTTCTATATTGACTCGATCCTTTGCATGTCTACCTAGGGTGGAGAAGCTTAGACCAAAACAGCCTGAGGGAAGGGATGCTGCAGAATCTACAACAAATCAAAATGGAACTACTTCGGATAGACCAAAACAAAGTCCAGTGCCTGCAGAAGCCTTCTCAGCATGGAAACCTTCTCCACTACAGGCTCTGGGACAGCTAGCTGGTAAGAAACTCTGACTTTGAATAACAGCCACAAGATCAATGTCATGGTTTCCAAAACAGCAGGTAAGTTTGGAGTGGATAACTCTCTCCCATCCCCCTCCCTCAACTATCTGAAAAGCAGAAGACTTAAAGGCTTGCTCTGCAGAGCTTCTGAACTGGCCCCTCTGGAGCTATTTCTGCAATCCCAGGTAATGGATCCTCATACATTTAGTTTCATTGGTCTGGTTTTGAGTAGTTTTTTGCAGAGAGGAGGACGTCCATCAAAAGCAGAGAGCAAGGTAGCTGCAGACTATTATCAGCCATGAGGGTGAGTCTGGATCCTGACAGTTTTCCCCCCAACTGAGAACCTTTTTTAAGCTGTGGGGCTTGCAGTGAAGTACTGCTTAACGCTGGAGTCAAGTCCTCTTCCAAACATGGGCAGCAGAATCCAAGCCTTGATTTTAAATTGGCCTTTCTTGCACTGTGATCCTAATACTTTCTAAAGTAGAAGCATGTATATGGTATAAACCTTTAGGAAAAAATTTGGATTAGATCTGAAACCAATTAATACTTCACCAGTGTAAGAATGGCACATTTATTTGTACAGCATCAGAAGTTTTTGGGCTAACGTCACCTAGGATTAAAAAAATAGTAAAAACCTAAAGTCTGCTGTATGTGAAGCTCCCACAAATCTGATTTTTAAGTTTGTACCTCTTTCCTTCCCTTCATTAAACTTGGTATTGGTTGGTGGGTTTTTTTGATATATTAAGGGTTTTACTGACATAAATCCTCTTCAGTATATATGGATATCTTCCACAGAAAGGCACAATGCAGATTCTTGTTCTATTTATACCTATAAATTAATAATTATATTTGACATGGGAATTATTTCAAAGTAATGTTTGATATTATATTGCACTGTAGCCCTGCAATCATATCTATAAATGTGTGGTGCAGCATTACTGCACTATTCTGTTGAGTTTACCACAAAAAGTCAGAGAACTGAGTGTCTTACCTATATTAAACAAAAATTTTTCTTAACTAGAAGTGTTTTTTCTATTACACTGTGTAAAAGTTCACCAAAAAAAAGCATAACCAACACAGGTAATAATTTTTGCTTGCAAATATTAGTATTTTATTACAATATTGCAATAGTAAAACTATTGTAAATTTCCTTAACAAACTAAATTGTACACCTTCAAACAAAGGTGGTACAGGAGTTGGACATGCCTACTGCATTTGGTAAGATAGTGAGAGGTGATGGATTGTGGATGCTGTGAGCCACTGCTGTATCTAGAGGTTGAAGCCTTGACTTAGTTTGCCTAAAGAGAAGTTTGAGCATGGTGGAGCACTTTTGCCCTCAAGCTCATTGATTTGCTGCCTCGTATTTCAAAGTATCTTTGCAGAAGAATATTTGATGGCTAGGGTTCTTTCCAAAAATAATGTTTTCATTGCAGTAAAGGTAAAGAGGAGACATACATGGGTGTGTTTAAGCTAGGCTATGTCAGGATTTCTCCAGGGAACAGGTTCCAGACTGGTAGCTCCTGGAAGCAGCCCAGATCAACCGGCTTCACCGCCTAAAAGTCCTGTTCTGCCCTCTTCAAACCTGTTATCAATTTACCTCTGTTTTCAGTGGGAACAGAATAAAACCTTTCACTCTTGTATTCTCAGAAGCTGAGGTTTGCTTAGCAGCTCTTGACATTTCAAGGACCAAGCTGTAGGCCTCCAGGCAGAAGGTACTCAGATGACTCCAAAAGAGCAAGTAAATGATTTGCAAGGGAGAGTCAAGTTCTTCTACACTGCTGATTTTTCTGTAATTTTAGAGTATACGACCACAAGCTGGCCTGAAAATATGGCACAGAATTTCCCAACAGCAGCTCCCACTTATTCTTGGACTTGTGCAGAGGTCATGCAGATCCATGCTTATTTTTAACCTAGCAATACTATTTTTTTTGTGCTGTGTTCTGCATACTTCATACTTTGACTTGTATTTGTAAGATCTGAGGGAATGAGGTAAGCTATTGAAGTAAATCGGTTCTGAGGAAAAGCAACCCCTTGATATACAGAACTGACTGGGTTTATAACACGGGGATGTCTGTTCTGCTCAGTTGCTGAATGGTCAGAAATAATACTTACTTGAGAAACTATCAAGTACAAACCTCTGCCAGGGTACAAATAATTTAAAACTGTGAGGTTAGGATTTTCAGTGGTGGCTGAGACGACAAATACTCAATTGCTGTTAGGTTTGAAGAAAAGCTAATTTCCTTCAGAAACCTGTTTGGAGGTTAGAGTGTAACGGTCATGCTGATAGTTAGCTACACAATATAAAATAAAATGTTCTGGACTGTTTGGAGAAAAAATTAAGTTATTTTGTTCAACGCCTCTGCCTTTTTTCTCTGAAAAGGTAAATCAGTTAAACAATTGACTTTTTCATAGGTACATTTTCTATAAAATGTCTTAAAATGGAATAAAATCTAACAAAAATTACCCAAGAATTTATCTTAATTCCTGTTAATGATATTCACTACTTTCCCAATAAGTAGGTCAGATATATTTGCACTATAAAGAACAGGACCATAATGCTAAAAACACGTGAAACTACATGGCATTTCATTTTTGCTGAGGAGAGAAATGAGCCGGAAAGAAGCAACGTGCCAAATTTTGCCTTCAAATTTTGTAGTGAGGCAAAGGTAAAGACAAAGATAAAGAAGATCTCTCTTCTCACGCACAGACATTGACATAATTTTCTTCTTTTCTGATGGTGAACAAAATTTGCTATTAGAAGAGAGAAGAGTGCATCTGATATCCTCAGGAGGGGAGATGAACAGCAGAAACAGGTACGTACAGAAACTTGTGGGTAAGATGAGGTTGGGAAAAGATGAGAGGAGTGAAAGTAGAAGTGGATGGGAGTGTCCTGACTGGCAGCAATCAGGGCTGAAGGAAAGCTGGAATCATGCGGAAGATCTGGGAATAAAGGGGGAGGGTGAACTGGTGAGAGCCACAGAGCAGATGTACATAATAGAAAAGCCGGGGTGAGACAGGATGTGTGGAGAAAGACAGAAGCAGAGTGGTCTCTAGTCACTCAACAAAACTCTGCTACAGCATCTGTAGAGAAATATGCTTTTCCTGAATCTCCTCACTGAAACCTGTTGATAGGAATGTGTGGTATTAACTTAATGTAATGGCAGATCCATCTAAACCTGCCATCATCTACTCTTTTAGCTAAGGAATTAGAGAGCTGTGTGAAAGTGTAAGACTGCCAACATGACAAAGACTTATATGGAGGTCAGTATGGGTTTACAGATGAAAATAACCAATTTTTTTCACTTGTTTGACAACTTTCGTCTTGTCATACAGATATTTTGTTCTGAAACAGTGTTAATGATATTTAGGAGAAGGAAGTCTATATTAGAAGCTTTTCTGGGAGAGCTATTTTGGCCAGTTTCCTCATGCAGCCAAGCCCCTCCTGTCTTTGTGCACAACAAGAAGATTGCACAGAGATTCTGTATGGACAAATTTGATACAATCTGCAAAGCATTAAGGCCCAAATCCTGTATAATTTATTTACCTGAAATCAAGGGACTCTAAGTGTATAAATGCTTCTGAGAGTCTGGGGACCAGCTACTCGTACACTGGAATCCAGTCCAGATACTGATGGTGAGAAAATTTACTCACATGTCACCGTGACACCAGGAGTGACAGGTAGAATTCCTTTGGCTGAAGTTGAGGTACCCACAGTGTACAAACAACTGGCTGCTGAGGTTCCCACTAGAGTCAGAGAAGGTCTTGTAAACAGTTGATGGTGTTTAGGGTGCAATTCATCTAGCCAAACCTAAGTATCAGTTTCAGGAGGGGATGAATCAAGTTTTAAACCCCACCTGTTAGAGTAAGTAGCTCTCTCCTGACTACAAAGGGAGTCTAGGACAAGTAAGGCAGATGCAAATACCTCTGCTATAGACAGCCACACACAGCCTCTTGAGATGCTTTTAAATTTCTATGGGGAGCCATATCTCTCTTACCATTCCTCAGGATGCTGAGATGATCATTCTGCTGAGATGATCATTGTGCAACTCGCAGGGCAGGGAGGTGACACTGAAGAGCAGCTGAACCTTCCCAGCTCCAGCCAGCGAAAACAGCGCTGCAGGAGGAGCTTCTTGCTGAAGGAAGACTGTGCCAGTCAGACGTGCTGGGTGAAGGGATTAGATCTTCAGGGAATGGTTGCAGAATTTCACTGGAGCAGGAAGGAGGCTTTCAGCTGATCTGGAAAAGCAGGAGCTGACACATTCCTTTGTGCCGAAGCCGGGCAGTATGAATAAGCTGTGTGCACAGATGGTGCTCTGGCTGCTGGTCTCGTCGCTGTGTGCAATCACACAAGAGTTAGCCTTCCAAACATGCCAAACCCCTACCCACTTTTTCCCAAGCCTCTTCCCATTCCCTCTCCTTCATCCTAAAATACTCCTAGCAATTAAAAAGCCATCAATCTCTGCAAAATGTGGGTGTGAATCACGGGCAATTAACAAAGGAAAACTAAGAGTTCATTTAGAAAACTGCCAGTTCAATTCTGAGTGGGAGGCAGACTTTTTAGAAAAGTATCAGAGCACTTTTTCAACCTCGTGAAGCTTGGCTGACAAGCTTAACTTGTTCACAAACAGAACCGCCAGCCAAAAGCGGGACAGTAAAGTTTCACTGTACTAGTAGATGTGGCACCTGTAGTGTAAAGCATCCTGTTGGTGTATCAGCAAGAAAGAAGATGGAGTGGTTGAAACTTTTCAGTATTTCTGGATGTTACCGTATGAGTCATATGATTACAGTTTGATAACAGAGCTGTACAGGTTTAGCCTAGAACAGATGTCCTTCAGAAGTTCCAAAACTGTGACAGCGTGCACAAAAGAAATAGCAAGGACTTAACTTTTAAAATTACTGAGGTGATAATAGGTAGTAAAAGTGTTCCTTTATCACTTCTTCAGCAATTGAAGTGCCTTCTCATGGACAAAAAATGCTTACAAATGAAATCCATTAATTCAATGCCATGTATTGTTACAAAACGACATTATTCCATCAAAAGCCCCAAAAAGGTACAGAATGATTCTGGATGAAGTGAGTGGTTTAGCACAGCTTGCAAATTCTGTGTAAATGTGAAAAAATGAACTGAAATAACATAGTGAAAACTTAGGAGAATTAATTCACTACCAACAACATGTGGGAAATATACTCACTTGTCTCTTAGCCATTGTGCCACTATCCTGTGAAATGCAAGTGAAAAATACATGTCTTTATGTCACATGACACAGTTTAATAAATTACTAGAAACTGGCCTTAAGTGCATCTTATATTTATGCTCACAAAGAACAAGATGTGTTTTACACAGCATTGCGTATCAGAGAGCAATATCAAAAGGCCTGTCTTCATTCATGGATCCCATTATTCAACAAAATAATTTAATTTGCGATAGGTTACCCTGTTCCTATTGATTCTTCCAAGTATCTCTTCTGGACCTAGATGCCAACCACACCAGCAACCATCTGCATCTTAATGTAGGCTTGGCTGAGCAAGGGTCAAAAGGTAACACATTTCCTTGAACTTAAGAGCAACCTGAGAAATTTCCTTTCTTATGAAAAGAGAATCAAACTGTAAAAAAAAATAAAATGGATATTTTTGAAAAATAAACTTATTAAAATACATTTCTGAGTAAGGTATAGTCAACTGCATGCTCTATGCACTCTCTACAAGGAGAAGAGAAGGTATACAAGCTTTATGATCAGTTTTCTATATTCTAAGAAATGTAACTTGAAGAGGGGAGAACGTGTGTAAGAGAAGCTTTTTCATCTTTCCAGCTTAGTTCTGTTTTTGTCAAAGAAAATTCATGCAACATTTCCACAGATTTCATTGGCAAGTGGAAAACTGAGCTTGAAGACGATTTATGAACACACATAAGTTTTCAAAATTGTTATAAAGAATAATTTTAGGCAAAGCAAAGGGTGAGTGGCATTGCTGCTTGTAACAGCCGAGAATTTCCAGAATTAGAAATAACTGACGTATAAGAAAGCATACAGCAAGCAGATAGAGTTGACTCACTTTTGGAAACCATTTAGAGATATATTGCTTTCCCAGCTACCAGAAACTGAGGACTGAAGTGTGTACGATATTCAAGCTCTAAGCTATATGTGAGAATCTATTTTCTATGATGAATGCTCTAAAAATAAACAGAGTATACTTGCCTTGGGAACATCTAAAAACTCTTTAGAAATGGAAACAACTGGTTGTACACCAAACTTTCAATGTCTTAATGAAGTGTCACCTCCCACATTATATTTTGCAGTTTACAGAAATCTCTGTATTTAAAAAGAAATAGAATTAAGGAAAAATAGGATTTCATGAGTCTGAAGAAAAAAAAGCCTAAAATGTGAACAACACGAAATACTGAAAAATAGTTTATTCCTTGTATTTTTAAATCCAATTAAATGTTTGGTCAGTCTCTTTGAATTCCAGATGACAGAAAATAGATCTTAATAAAGGTTGAGTAGTTCTAGTGGATGTCTGGTAATGAAAAGACCATAGAAAACCCTCTGAAGAAATGACAATTTCTATACTCTCTGCAGAGAAAGGACAGCTTGGTAGGAAAAAGAATGAATGAGATGGCAAAATATATACTAAGAATATAAAGAAATACCAAAAATGTACTCATACCAAAAATGTACTCAATACATAAGGATTGCCAATTTGGGACACTGAATAAAGCAGTGGACCTGAAAGAAAAATAATGTGACTAGTTACTTAAAGACTGTATCACAGTTACGTAAACACAAACAGCTGTGTTGGTGTTAAATGGGCAACTTTAAACCTGTCATTTCTTGGATGAGCTGCTTGACTTTACAGGTTTAACTTTCTTTGAATGACACACGTGTACAGGCAATGCACTAGTTGCTTTGAGAAGACCGTGTCTGAAACACAGTGCTGGGCTCTGCAGCCTTGTCTTTTGTGGAAATGGTGCCGAGCTCAGTCACAGCCTGTGGGCACATGGACAATTGATTTGAGCCTTTGGCGGTATCAGCTTTTGAACGAGCTGCACTAAACTGATTGTTTAACCAGCACTGCCTGCAAAGTACCACTGTTAGCTACTTGAAGTTGGTACTTATACATATCTACCAATTTCTTCCATTCCCTGCTGGTGAGTATTTATTCCCTTAGTCATCTAAGGCAGATTGATTACACTTGTTTATGCATACAGCTATTTCTTCTTACTGCATTTGAAAAAAAGAGATAAGTAGAATTGAACCTGTGAGACTGAATCTAAACTGAAAGGGAATGAGAACAAACGACAGTTTATAAATGTATGCCAAAATGTTGATAGGGCTATATGAGTAGAAACTTCATTCTTTAGCTACTTAAACACTTTTGATATGATCTCTGTATTGTCCCCATATAAAAGAATCAAGACTAGTATTTGCTCTCAAGGTCGTGTTCTCAGGTTATTATTGTTTTTCTTTCCATTTTATTTTTAAAGAACTAGCCGTGTTACATAGAACACTCTATTCCCTAAAACCTGGCTCACTCCAGGAAAGTCTGCATTATGAAGGACTGGCAGAGTTTGGCTCAAGTGAGTGGCATGCAGCACAGCACCGCTTTTAAAGGTCAATGCTCAAGGGGCAGTGGTTTCTTTTAAATTCACTCCTTACAGTAAATGAAATAAGGAGAACATTGTCTGGGGACAGGGGATGGGAGAGCTGCTGCCTCTTCTGTCTAGATGATATTCATCAAGCCTTATTTGCCACTCCGGCAAATCTGATGTTGGACAATTTATGGACAAAGATTGGCAACTCTTTCCTGGCTCTATGATTGCTACAAAAGTCATTACTGCTTCAAGTCTGGGTACTACTATGCAGACCCTTCTTTTGCTCCTGAGAACTGGTAAATTTCTGAGGAGCTGGCAGAATTGCTTTTTATTCCCTCTGAAGAAAGCTCGGTTGGATGGAATTTGACAAGACAATTTTCTAACAGTAAAGAGAGTTAAACAGATACTGCTGGAAGTAAACAATGTATATCAAATTTCTTACAACCTGCCATACCTCCTTAATTCTGATCTGTAGCAGAAACAACATAAGTCCAACAGATGTTTTTTTCAAGCTGTTAAGCTAGACTACCTATATTTCACCTTAGTACATACACATATTCACAGCAAAGGATTATTTATAGGCTTGCCTTAAACAGGAAGCTGGGATTTAAAGTTCAAATAGTTCATTTATTTACTGCAAGTCAATTTACACAGTCTAATTTACAGTCTACATCACGACATAGCAAGAGTGTAGCCAGCAGGTTGGGAAGGGGCCATTCCCCTTTATTCACCAGTTGCGAGACCACATCTGAATACTGGGTCTGGTTTGGGGCTCCCAGTGCTAGAAAGATATTGGCAGACTGGAAAAAGTCCAACAAAGGGCCACCAAGATGATGGAGGCTGGACCACATACTGTTCAAAGTTGGGCTGAGAGAACTGAGTTTGTTCAGCCTTAAAGAAGGCTAAAGGGGAATCTAAGTACTGTTCACAACAGGGGTAACACAGGGGTAGGATGAGAGGCATTTGGTACAAGCTGGAATATGGGAAACTGACTTGGTACAAGGAAATTCTCTCTTACTGTGAGGGTTGTCAAATCTTGGGATGGGCTGCCAGTAAGGGCGGTATCTCTCACTTTGGAGATACTCAAAACATGCCCGGACATAGCCTGGGTCAACCTGCTGCATCTAGACCTCCTTTGAACATGAGGTTGGACAGGAGGACCTCTGGAAGCCCTCTGCAACTTATGTAGTTCTGTGACTCAATGACTCTGGGCTGTTAGTGCTTATGGGATGTAAATTTAAGTGCACACAAAGAAAAATATCCACAGTTGCTTTGGATGTGGTCACCCACAGCACATTTCATATCAAATAGCCCATTTCCCACTTGACTCTTTCTGTCCTTGATTTTAATGTTTTCATGGGCTTTTGGTTCAAGGTGGTGTTTATGGGGCCCTTCACTACCACTCGTTTATGAGCAATAAAAACTGTTGTTGTTTATTGGAAAGGCATTTCCATGAAGAACCTCAGTTGTGCCCAAACACAGAATCACCTTGTAACAGGAAATAACCCCTTCTCTCCCTTACATGGGAATCCCTTGCTGGTTTAACAGCTTCTAGGAACTTGCACATCTTCTTGACTTTCTCCAGGAGTTTGGAAGTGAAAGTAAGGAACAGCTTTTCCTTATCTATGGGATCCTCAGATGATTTGAGCTGGACAGATTGTAAAGACTTGTAGCATTTCACTACATTCTCCAAAGCATTAGGAGCAGCAAAAATATATGTTAAGTTAGAAAGAATGTGCAGAGCGGAGCACAATAGCAACACCCTCGAGATGAGTGAAACACCACTGTTAACTATTTGTAAGAGAAGGAAAGGGAAGAACTGCAGGCTTTTACAGCCATATATTATACAAGTGCTCTAGTTATTAAAACATATGGCATGCATTTATATCTGCTGGTAGACCAAGAAAATAAATCCTACCATTAAATTGACTTGGGAAATGAAATAATCAGGGCTAGGAGAATTGAAACTCCTGGCTTTTTATTTAGTCATCAAAGAAAGCTATTTTGCAACAAGCTAGGAGCATTCCATTAACAGTCTCAGAAGTGCTGAAGGACTAAGAGTAAGGCCCTTCGTGAAGAGATAGCCTGAATTAGTAAACATCTAAGGGGGTTCTGAAGACATGTTCTGAATTTCAAAAAACCCTGTAAATCACTGAATTTACTCCTTGATACTCCATTTACATTCTGTGCTCTTGATAAGAGCATGATATTGAGCTATAACCAAAGCAAGGAGCATTACTTTTGACAAAGGAGGAGCTCTGGTACAGTCTCCTTTAGAAGAAAAGGAGGACAGAAGAGGGAAGATAATGTTGATGATCCTTGAAACTACTTGAAATATTAATGCAAATTTACCTAATTGTTAGAAATTAAAGGAGCATTCCTGTTCTGGATAGCAGCTTCGGTAAGGTTTAGGAAGAGAATTGTCCAAGTATCAGTGCTGTAGCCACAAATCAAGTGAAGTCTCTCGGTTCCTGTCCTTGGGAGCTACAATTAGGGCTGAAGCACTGTTTGGTGAATCAGGCCCTCCACCTATGCATTGAGAAGCCACTCCCTTGAATCTCAGAAGTTTTACCTAGGAGAGAAGCATCAGGCACACAGCAAAATACTAAGTAGAATCTATTGACGGATTTAACAAAGCTAGACTCGAACAGAAGGGCCGCAACGCTGGCAGGAGCCAGTCCTCAGTTAAGCCGGCTGGCAAGAGAGCTTTTTTGAAATGTTGCTGAATACAGAACTAAATAAACAGCAGCTGTTGTCTTTAACTTTGCAGCCTTGTAAATAAAAATGCAATCTTTTATTTTGCTCTTGACAAAATATGTAAATGCTTTATTCATCCTTACACCTGCCCTGGCAACATCCACCTCATCTTCTTAAGGGGAAAGCAAATCTGTGCAAGCCGGGGTGCACGTAACCAGGACTTCAGCAGCTGTTTGAGCCAAAGGCATCCCCTTTACACTGCTCCAGAAGGTAATTTTAGGCACCGGGAAAACTCAGTTTCAGACAAAGCAGGCTGAGGCGCGAGGCGCGTCCGTCAGCTCGGACCTGCCACAACCCCCTTCCTCCAACCCCCTGCTTTTCCGCGCCAGCGCCGCTACAGCTGCTGCCCCCGAAGTGCCGCGCAGCCGGCACGCCGCGGCGGCGGGACCCGCAGCCCCCTTCCCCTCGCCCGGAGCCGCCTCCCTCCCTCCCGGAGCCCCGGCTCCCGAGCCGGCCCCGCCCGAGCCCTTCCC
>JAOXJM010000033.1:34366315-34399732 GCA_026413425.1 Tringa solitaria
ACCGCGCCGCTGCCCCATCGGCGGGGAGGAGAGAGCCGCCCCGGTGAGCGTGCGAGGGGAAGGCGGAGGGTGCCGGGAGGGGGGGGACAACCCGCCGTGGGCGTGGGAGGCGGGAGCGGCCGCTCCTCCGCGGGGCGAGGGGGCTCCGCTCCCCGCCTTGCCCTGCCCCGGGAGACCGGCTGCCGTGGCGACAGCCGGCGGTGGCCGCGCTCGCCTCCCCGGGTGCCTGTGGGCAAGGAGGGGACCGAGGAGTGCGGTGGGCGCGGGGTGGCGGCGGGCTCCCCGCAGCGCCCGGGGAGGGATGCTTTCCCCCGGGCGGGGAGGCTGGGGAGCGGGAGGGCGACGACGGCGACATGCCAGAGGGCTGCCTGCCGCCACCTTCGCCTTGAGCCGTCCCAAAGCCTTCCCCAGCGCGGGCACTGCGGTCCTGGTGGAAACGCTGCTTGCTAATGTAATCACGTATTTCGCCCTTCTTGCTTACTTGCTCTCAGAACCCACGTAAAGCCTCTGTGGGCCTTCCTCTGCCGAAAGTTAGATGCAATTTGATGCTCGCCCCTGAGGATCTGACTGATTGGGGGGGGGGGGGGAAATTGGACGAAAGCCCCCGGTGCTGCGTACTATGCAAGGTGTGCAAATAAATGCCATCGGCTGGAGAGTTGATATCAAAACAGAGCAGAAAGGGTCCTGTCAAACACTACCTGAGGCATCGAATGCCGCTTCAGTTTTTCCCTGTACTCTGAAAGCAACTGATTCTTCGCCCACTTAACTGTCCCGTCGACAGTGTCAAAGTTGTCCAATTTATTTCATCGCTTACTGACACACCGGCTCATCTCTGCTTAAAACCCTGGTCAGTCCCTCCTCCCTCCCTCAGCTCTGTCTTATTGACAAGAAAAAAATGCCTTTCATCAGCCCAAACAGGTCAGTAACAAATAAAATAAAAGTGGCAGAACAAAAGAAGGCTTTGCTAAGAAAACCAACAAAACAAACAGAAAAAAAGAGGTTGGAAGTAGGGAATAATAGAAAGTCAGGGACTAGAGAAATGGGTGAAAATATTTTTGGGAAGAAAGGGATGCTACATTCTTTGGCTGAGTTACATCTTCCTGCCTGGATTTAAGGCGAAGAAGGAAAAAACCTGTGAAATTTGCCTTCCCTCTCACCCTCCTACTACACTGTGTAAATATGACCTGCTCTTATTTTGCACTGAAAAAATTATGAGATTTTGAAGCACCTGACAGTCCTGGGACCTCACCAAATCTCTCATCTAATAATATATGCAAGCATAATTCTTGGGTGTACGTACACAGGTTGAAGGAAGAAGCTCAGCAGAGTCCTGAACTTCTGCATAGCTCGGGCTCTGCAAATTGTGGTGCATCTTTTACGTTTTTAGCCTGGTGGACTAAAGGTCTATTGATGAGGAATCCCTTCCTGCCACCTGTACGTAGGCCGGTAGTTGATAACTGATTATATTACTGAAAACTGCAGGTTAAGCTTGTGCAAACAGCTGACACATCTCAGCTACATACCTCACAGTGTTTCACATCTCAGGCTTACACTATTAATTCTACAGTAAATGTATACTAAACAGTATAGCATAATTCTGACCAGTTTGGTCAGGGGAAAAATACTCTTAGTTCATGCAGTCAATCTGTTGCTTTTGCAAAAAGAGCTTGCACTGAGATTCTTTGGGATATTGCGTGGTATGCAAACAAACACAAAAGGCTCAGTCACCTCCTGGTAGACAACTCTCCTTTCTCAGGAAATCACACCTAAGGAAGCAACTGATAGATGGGGACAGAGATAAGGATGAAAACCTACAACAAAGTAGACCTGATTTATTTTTTTTTAAAAAACAATAATAATTTTTAAAAAAGCTATGCAAAACCAAAGACATTAATAGCTAGACTACCTCTTTAGGCAGACCTGAATTTGAGATGGTGTTACACACAGCTTAACCCTGATGGCAAGAAAGAGATATTTCTTCTCTACTCTTGCTTTCCTTAGGGAATGTATGGATGGGGAAGTAGAGTTAGTACCTCAGGTTTGGCTTTCCCCTCAGTGGCCAACAGTGGTGTTTTCTCGGTGAGCCCACTGAGCAATGGCAATTTCTTAGTATTTTCCCAGGTCAAGCCAAGGAGTCCCCAGGTGCACGGTGCTCCCTTGGCATGCCACCCATGGTCTGGGCATTCTGCATGAGGACATGTATGTTTTACATGGGATTGAAGTCCAAGTCAGCAATTAACTGTAAACATCCCTATATCCATCCGTGCCTATTTAAGTCTTAGGGTAGCACAGAATTTGGCTCAGCCTGTGTAGGGAAGGCAACAGAACGTGATTTTGATGCCAGTGGTGAAATTCTTACTGAATCAGCAAGGGAATGATTTGCTCTTCTCTATGACAGCAGTCAGAAATGAATCCCTGATTGGCAGCCTCCAAGGAGCTGTGTTTTCTCAAACATTGCACAGAATGGAAATATTATGTATAACTGAATTTTAATTGTTGCTTGAGTTAATTTCAGCATGAATAGGTTACACAGTCGTTTCATAGAAATGCTATTATTTCAGTTCAGTTAGAGTGGTCTTTTTGCTTGCCTTGTGGCACAAACTTTCCTAAAAGAAGTTTCTTTTAAAAAGACTTCAGTAATTAGTTCTCTGGTGTTAAGGAGGTGCACAAACCTATAAGAATTTAGTAACTATTTAAAGGAAACATTTTCCATTAAGGAAAAAGTTGGAAGATTATTATGCTAATAGCAGTCTGGATGGTGCCATTCCATGTAGAATTCCCATAGGTATTAATGGAAGTTTTGTGCTAAATCAGCAGTAGTTTTAGGTAGTGGATTGTAAAAAAGGATATGCTGCCCAGCAGGATCTTAATCCTTCTGCATTTACTTAAGCAAACTTTGTCTTTGAAATGCTTTTGAAATCTGTCCCAATTTTCAGCAGGAGTCATGCCTGAATAATATTACAGGATCGGGCTTCAAATGTAAGGGCAACAGAATTTAAATGTATAAAGACAGATATTCTTTTAATCCCGAGATGTAGAACGTGGGTTAGAAGAGGAAAGAGCTGTAGCTTTAGCTCGTTACTTCTTGTCTTACCTACCATGGGCTGATTTCTCCACATGTTCTTGTACCATTTTGTTTTCAGGGACAGCTCTGTTACTTAGACCAGGCTTCTGCAAGGATGGGGCCCCTGGAAGCAGTTGGTGAAGAAAACCAGACAGATGCAATGAAAATGGAGCTGTTCACCAAGCTGTACTTGTCGAGATACACCACACCACTCAATGAATTGGCTCTGGACCCTAAACCAGAACTGAAGGACAGCACAACACTAGTTGAAGTGCAGATAATCCTGATCTTTGCTTACTGTTCCATCATTCTGCTGGGGGTGATCGGGAACTCCCTCGTCATCCATGTGATCATCAAGTTCAAAAGCATGCGTACAGTAACTAACTTCTTCATAGCCAACCTGGCTGTGGCTGACCTGCTGGTGAATACATTGTGCCTGCCCTTCACTTTGGTTTACACGCTGTTGGGTGAATGGAAACTGGGTCCTGTCTTGTGCCACCTGGTGCCTTATGCCCAGGCTCTTGCTGTGCACGTGTCTACGGTTACTTTGACTGTGATCGCTTTGGATCGGCATCGCTGCATCGTCTACCACTTGGAAAGCAAGATCTCTAAGCGGATCAGCTTCTTGATTATAGGAGTCGCCTGGGCAGTCAGTGCCCTGTTGGCAAGTCCTCTGGCCATCTTCCGTGAGTACTCATTGATTGAGATCATTCCTGACTTCAAAATTGTAGTCTGCTCTGAGAAGTGGCCAGGGGAGGGGCAGCTCAACTATGGCACCATCTACAGTGTCTCCATGCTCCTGATCCAGTACGTGCTGCCTCTAGCAGTCATCTCCTATGCCTACGCTCGTATTTGGTCCAAGCTCAAGAACCATGTTAGTCCTGGGGCGGGGAATGACCACTACCACCACCGGCGGCGGAAAA
The DNA here is from genome assembly GCA_026413425.1 of Tringa solitaria. Lineage (NCBI taxonomy): Eukaryota > Metazoa > Chordata > Aves > Charadriiformes > Scolopacidae > Tringa > Tringa solitaria. Next base: position 34,370,303 of record JAOXJM010000033.1, read on the forward strand.
CCACCAAGATGCTGGTGTGTGTGGTTGTGGTCTTTGCTGTCAGCTGGCTGCCATTTCACACCTTCCAGCTAGTCAGTGACATTGACAGTCAGGTGTTAGACCTGAAAGAATACAAATTGATCTACACAGTGTTTCACGTCATTGCCATGTGCTCAACGTTTGCCAACCCTCTTCTCTACGGCTGGATGAACAACAACTACAGGACGGCCTTCCTCACGGCTTTCCAGTGCGAACAGCGGCTCGACTCCATCCATCCTGAAGTATCAGCAGCTTTCAAAGCCAGGAAGAAACTAGAAGCAAAGAGGATTCAATTCCCCGGAGACTCTTTCACACAACCTACCAATGTCTAAGATGTCTGACTTTAAAGAAGAGATGAATATGTTGTGGACCAAGGGACAGATCCATTTTGACACATGCATTTTTAATGCATAGTTTTATTCATAAATGGTGAAAGAAAAGTAGCAGGGAAGTCAAGGCAGGTGGTACAATTTGAGGGGAGTTGGTTGGCATCAAGAGTGTGTAACTCTACAACTCCAAGGAAATAAAAGGGAAGGACTTTGTTTATGGCTGTCTCTAACAGGGTAAGAGATGCTCCCATCCCTCCCATCTCTTTTTCACAAGTCTAAATGGCAAAGACAGAGTTTGATGGTTTTACTATAGGAAGGCAAACAGCTGATTTGTAGCATAGGAATATTGATGGTGGGAGCAGGTAATTTTTATGTTGCATGTGGAGGTCAGGGAGAGCAGAAGTCTGCTAGGAGATTGAAGCCTGTCTGGGGAGAACGGGCTGTGCTTGTTAAAACTCAAACTTTTCAGACCCCTTCTCTCCCGCAGGCACCTTCTGTTAAGATAAGGGAATTTAGAAAAGAAATATGTTACTGTTTTTGATTTGTACTGGAGTACTTCAGAGCATTTGAAACGGATTAGGGGGGAAAAAGAGAAAAAAAATGCAACAAAAAACCGAAAAAACCCAACAGATTAAATGTGAAGAAAGGTCAAGATTCTACATAAAATAAAGTGGGTTTTGGCCAATCAAATGGGGTAAAAAGTCATTCCTTTTGAATCCGCTGTGGTTATGCTGATGAAGAAATTGCAAGCCTCTGACCAGATCGGTTATTCCATGCAGATCCCTCCCTTTCATCCTGCGCTGGGAACAACTCACAAATACAGTGCTTTAAAGTGGCATTTGAGGGCAGGGGATGCAGGCTCAGGTCTTCTGTGAGCACTTCATAAACTGCCAATATTTTAATTTTCAGGACCTGCTTAAATGTCTAACGTGTTATTAACTCCACAGGCTTTGAATTGTTGCTGCTTTCTCCCTGGATAATAAAACAGCAGATAATTTTGATCCTCTGGAAAGGCTGCTACATGGTAATGTGCTTTTCCTTATTGTGGTTTTTATGTCACACACTCATCTTGTCTTGGAGCTTTTTCCATCTTTAGCCTTTGTAAAAATTAAGAACATCTGAATGACTGTAACCTAATAACAGTATGCTAGCTTTATGTGATAACTTATCAGTTACTCTGCATGCTGTAGTTAATAGTTAAATTCCTTTTTTGCTCAGGTATAAAATTTTAATCTGTTTACTGTGTTGTACACAGCAATGTTCAACTCTTCTGTGTCTTTGTTTAGCCTCTTTGAACTCATTAAAGAGACGAAGAAAATTTCAATCCACGCTTATTTCAAGCTGCCCTGTTGCTTATCTAGAATAAAAATATGCGTGATACTTTCACTTGGAGTCTCTTTCCACAGCTAAATTTCAGCTGCCTCATTTTTTTTCTCTCCATTTTTCATTGTTCCAAAATTCATTGTGTTCTCTCTTACAAACTAAAAAACAACAAAACTCCAGTAGGGAAGTGTTAGCAATGTAATGAATGGTATCAGAAATTTATCAAGTGGAGAAATTAATCTTTGTGTGTGCAGTGTTTGGCACCATCTTTTAAAGATCCATGAAATCATTTGGACTTGGATTTTCATGAACAGAGGAGGGAGGTCTAGAGAATTAGCTAGTGTTTACTCAAGCAGGAAAAAGTATCCATCATTCTTAAACACTTTTACAAAAATAGATTAATTCTCAACCATGTTGAGAACATGATATTGTCCACAAGTTATTTTTGTCTGAGTATTAATAATATCTGAAATGTAAGCTCAACACTGTTATGGGTGAGGAAGGATTACAGAAGTGGGCAATTATTATGGGCATCAATCATATGTATCAGTTACAGTTGACTCTGAACCCTTCATCAAAAGTATTATTGCCACAAATAGCCTCTTTTATTTAAAAAGCAAATAGTTTAAAAGTTCTGTTTCAACTCATTTAAGCCTGTTAGAGTGTGGTATATAGGCAGTTTTGAAGTAACCATGACACTGTGCGCTAAAGCTACAATTGCCAGGCTAATTCTCAGTAATTTTAAGTCTGCTTTACGTCATCCTGTGTTGAAGTGATTAATTACAAATTATCTTTCAGTCTATTTCATGGTAGTTTTATTTTACTGCTTCCTGAGCTTTCTGTGCAGCCATTGTGTTGAGCCGGAGTTGGAGCACTAATTTATTGCATCGCTTTCCTCTTCTGTGTGGTGGTGGTGGTGGTGCCTGGATCAGTGCCTGCTTTAGGGACACAAACCTCCACACAGTGTCCCACCTCCTGGTGTGGATTTTCCCCGTGGACACTTGAAGGTGGAATGTGGAAGAGCCAGCACGCAGAGCCTGACACATTGCTTAGTTGCTTCTTGGGACTTGGCTCCTGCATGAACACAGCTACATGCTTGAGTACCCCTTCATGTTGCAGGAAAATTAGGCATTTTCTCACCAAAAGCAATGGTGCCCAAAATCATAGCTGTCAGAAGGATGTGGAGTTTGTCCCTATTTTCCCCTGAGGGAAAGTGAACCTATAAACGGGCTCTAACCACCGGACCAGGGAGTCTGCAGGGGAGCATCTGCTTTGCTTGAAATAGGAACCGAAGTCTAGGTCTCTCGAATTCACCTGTTAGTGCTTCAGTTAGTGTTTTTTAAAAGCACTCTATTCTTTTCCTACTGAATAGGTACAAGTTTTATGCAAAGCCGAAGAATACCAGGAGCAACCCTCACTGAAGAATTTGCAAGTAGGTGGTGGGGCACCCAAAATGAAATGTCATCGCTGATTCAGAGCAAGAGTTTGGATCAAGGCACCTCAGTTCTGATGAGAGGGAGCACACTGCAGCCTCTCTTGAGGTAGCAACACACATCTTCTTAAGCTGTTTGACTGTATATAAAATAATTAAACTTTGAATATCATGATTCTATGGGCAGGTGGTTATGACCTTCATGTGGCACTCGGGTTCCAGGCCAAAGATCTCAAAACAGATATAGACAGAACTTAAGTTAGCTGCACCATGTTCTTCATGAGTACTTCTACTATAAAGGTGCTGCACTGTGGGTGGGAGGAGAGCAAGGAAAGTAGCATCACGCTAATCTCTGGGAGGGTCTTACTTGGGGCTCTCCTTTGGGGCTGGCTTATTAAAGGGAGACCTATCCACCACATGGATCCCATCAGATGCAATCTCAGATCTTAAGCTGCTCAGCGCTTCATTCTGGGCCTGGAAGAATGCATTTTGATGCCTTGCAAATTTTACTGGCAGAGATGTGTCTCCAGGCTTAGGCAGCAGCAGAGTACTGAACAGAAGATAATTAGATATGTACAGCTGCACCCGTACTTTCTCTCAGCACTGGCTGGGCACAAGCCAGCTCAAGAAGAGCTGCACTCGTGCACTCTGCTGAGGCTTTCGTGCTTTACCTCGGAGGATGACATAGCGGCTTGGGAGGAGCACTGCAGGCACAGCGCTGTGCTGCTTCCAGGTGAGTGTTAAAAGCCATGTTGCCTGTCCTGGGCTACAGCCATTGGACTACAAGGGTAGAAGTAATCCTGAGTAAGTTGGCCAGGGTCTTATGGGAGGCCAGTGAAGCTGGGGTTTTGGTATGTAGGGACAGTGCTGAACCCTCTCAGCTAAGTATGAGTAAATGGTCTTCACTGAGAATTGTGATCTCCACATGGAGCAGCTGACCACAGCTAAGCAGAAAGTATATCATTGTGGATCTGAGAAAAAATAGATTTTAGAGCCTAGCAATTAAAATAGAGGGACTGGGCTTGGACAACAAATGGGTTTAGCATACATATCTATTTTTATATGAATTGTACGTCACAGCTGTGCAAAAGCTGTTTGTTAGAGTTAAGTTTGTTGGAAATAATTCTGTTGCCCCACATTTGGTATAACCGTATCTTGTATAAAATGTGTAGTGGACATACATACATTACCAAAATATTAATAACAAGTTAAATAACACTAAGAGTAATAACTGAATGGAAAATATTATCTGCATTTTATCTCTCAGGCCACAAAAGAATCCCTGAATTCACAGATTAGTATAATCCATTTCCTTCCTTCATAGTTTCTAAACTCCCTCAGGGATTTTTCTTATATTAATCCAGGTAATAACTTTAAGGGATCATTTTTTTCTTTGGATCCCTGAGTTATTTACCTGGTATTGTCATTATAAATTCCACTCCACAATAAGGGAGCTACTTTGTGCCAAATTACAGGTTCTTTGCCCTAAGAAGTTAGAAGATATATGTAAATCTATGCAAGGTTGTGAAAAGCCATGTTTTTAATACCGCAGTATAAATGCTTATTTATGCAATTGATAGTGATTTTCATATCTCATCTTCATTTAAAAAATATTAACTTGGTATTATTCTAAAAGAAAATTAATACAAGGCTAGTGAGGAAATCTGAATCTGCTAAAACTGGAGAAGTAAGAAAGTCAGAGGGTAAGTGGCTACTTCAAGAGGCAAGATAGAGCAAGAAAGGGGCTGGTGAGGATGTAATTGATTTATAGACTTTCCTTCATCCCTTAGTCTGAGCGGTGAGAGAAACGTGTTAAAATGAAAGCAGGGCAAATGAAGACACAGATCAATTGTATGCACAATGGACAGTGTTGCCCAGGGAAACTGAGGAACTTTGAGAAGATATTACCATGATCATTTGAGCTTTAAAACTCACATCGTGTTCTCAAGCAAGTAAACCTGTGTCTGTACATTATTTCTCCTAAACGCAATACAAGTAAACAGCTCCATACTGATAATGTATCAGAAGCAAGGGATGTTTTATTAATACTATCCAGTATATGGGATGAATAATGCATACATACTCCTCATAAGATTATTTCAGATGGGATATATGAAAAAATTGGTGCTTGCGTTAAAATCTTTCCCGTCTCAGACTTCACTGAGCTGCTCTGGAAGGATAGAGGTTCAAGCTATAAAGCTTAAAGACTGTAGAAATATATCTGATGATGGAGGCACAATTTAGCATGAAAAAATTATTATAATTTTTTTTTTCCGATACTGCATAGGAGAAACAGGTTGCGGTTTGCCTCTTGGACCTGAAGCTGAATTTACACAGCTGGAATTTATATGAAACAGGCTTTTATTTGTATACTTCACAATTCTCGTAATCTACTTACCCTGCTGTACAGGATATTTTCAACAGTAGAATCTACCCTTACACATCCATGGGACCAAACTATTTCTATCCCTTCTAGGTTGCACAGAAAAGTAGACATCTAGGGCAATTCTACTCGCTGGCATCCACCAATATTAGAGTTGTTTGTACCCAACTGGATTTCAAAGTTTGTTGGCAGCACTGTAACTTTTTAACTTTTTAGCTTAGTTAAGGTAACCAAGCCGGTGAAACATCTAGCCTTGCTCTCACTGCATGCTGGCTCAGGGCAAGCCCATTGTAGCGAGGCACAACCACAGTTACCCAGCTATTCCTCACCAAAGTGAACCTGAAGACAGAGGCTGAAGCAGAGACACCCTTCCCCATGGATTGTGAGGATTGCTCCCAGCAGCTGGGCTTGGGGATGTGTGAAACAGTTTTCCAGTGCTTTGTATCTCTGTTTACGCCACTGTGAGGACAACGCTTGTTGAGTTTGGTGGTGTTTCGTCTCAGTTGCACCCTGATGTGGATGACCCCACAGAGTGTCAGTGTGCAAGTGCCACATGCCTGCTGCCTCTCAAGTTTACTGTAGACCAGCTTCCAGAGCTCAGAGACAGCTGACAGTAAATGTCCACAGACACCCATGTACTGACAACACTGGGTACCAGCGCAGGGAGAGCTAAGACAGCTCTGGGTCAGTTAGGCTGGGCTGGTGACACTGTGGCCGTGGCAGAGTTCCCCTCAGGCTGGCCCATCCTGCGTGCCTTTGTGCTAGATTAAGGGTAGCTCTGGTATCTTCTGCTGCCCCTAGCACTGACATGCCCCAAGGCACCAAAAGCTGACGGCCACTTTGTAATAATATGTAAAGCAAATGCTGGAGACGCCACCACTGCGACAGTGTGTTTCTGCCCCGTGCCTCCATCAGCCGTCCTGCTGGTACCAGAGCTGAGCTGGCAGGAGGATCCGTAGGGAAGAATACTTTACACGTAAGAAGTGATAATGTTCTTGTACTGACAGAAACACTGGCTGACAGGTGGTTATGGCAAAATATAAATACTTTAAGGCAGAGCTGGATGCAGCTGCGGTGGGACGTGAGCGTGCAGCAGCACAACCTCACAGAACCACGCAGCAGCTTTTTGTGTGTGCATGCATTCTTGAGTTTTAAAACAATATAACCACCAGCTGATTATTTTGAAATTAGACCACAAATAAGGCTGCAGAAGTAAAGTTTTACAAATACCATACTTTGAGAAAATGACACCATTACGTACAAGAGGCAAGCACACAAACAAATAATAGCATTTCATAACTGATTTTGAAAAGATGCTTTATCATGAAAGCTGAAGACTATAGGTTTTTTTTAAAATTAAAACATGAATTGGGATTTATCAATTTACTTAGGACTTTTTTTTTCCAGACAAGGTCAGCAAAAAGCATAACTCTACTAGATCCACTTATTAAGCTCAGTAGTCTTCCTGTAAGAAATGCTTGCAAGCCTTACTATAAATGCTGTTTCTGGAGATAAATATTTCTGATAAAACTTTCCTTTTAATTGTTGCAATAATACTGCAGAAAACAATGAAGATCCTCTAAGAAATCACTACATCAATACTGGTTTTAACTATGTGGACTGTATTTCACCCCAATGTTTCTCAATTTTTTCATCCAAAGATATCGACGCCCTTAGCAAAAGAGAGGGAGCATTACTGTCCCTCTACCAGAGATGGGGAAACCAGGGCACAGACAAGTGAAAGGGTTGCTGAGTGTCATGTGGTCCATGCTCACTGCCTGGAGCCTGTATGTGGGCGCAGCTTGCTATGCCAGATGGCTGAAGCTGAAGGCTTCCACACTATCTGTAGAAACAGGCTGGGAGTCCCTCCGATTACAAGTATTTTGCTAAATAAAACAAGAATAGAAAGCGAAGCTGAGCAGCACGCTGCTGATAGTCCACACCACTGAATTAGCACGCTCCTTGGCATTGTTTTGGACTCTGCCAACTAACACTCTCCCAGACAGAGCTTATGCACACATGCAGCAAACTACTTCTGGTAGATCGTGTGGCCAAGACCAATACAGTTCTCTCTGTTCTCCAGCACTGTCCTATCACAGACAGTGAGAGGACCTCAAACATGCCCTCAGTGCCACCTCTCAGGGTGTACAGCACACACCCATGGGTTCACACTATGAAAACCCTTCCCTGGTGGGCTGCAGTACAGCTTTCTTGACTCCAAAGCCTCTGGAGATATGTCTGAGACATACTGACTCCACAAGATTTGTAGGAGTGCTACTGCCAGTATACATTATCTGACCACAGGGCCAGAAGAACAGTGCACTGCCCAGTTTTATTGAGCTGTAGGCCCTGTGTCTGAATTTCGCTGCACAGAGAAGGAGATTCTCCATCCTTCTACAAAGGGTAAACCGATGTGTAGGCAGCAAGGATTTTCCTGAGTACTGTACTCAAACACCAATCTAACTTAGTAATATAGTTGTGGTTGCTGTGAACAAATAGCCGAGCTGACACTAGGATAATGTAGCTCTCTGAAAACAAAAATATGAAAACCCAAAATATTTCTGTCTTGTTGTCTATATGGCCAGTCTGATTCATTATTGCTGTTATTGTTTATTTGCTTTGCACGGCTACTGTAACAGGTATGAACTGTGCATATATGTGTATGTGTATCTGTATATGATCTCTGCCTCTATCTGTCTCTATCTCTACGAAACAAAGTGAGATTTCAGTCTCAAAGGGCTTAAAACCTAAGTACTGTGTTAGCTTAAAGATAATAGTTACTTGCATGGTTCTTGCAGTAGAGGAACATGGCAACACAAAACATTATGGAATTTATACTAGTCAGTATGACATGAAAGGGTCAAGAAACCCCAGCTGAATGACATTAAATCCAGCTTCTGTAGGTGACTGGTGAAACTTTAGCGATAGGGATGCACAGTTTATGGTCTCCAGTGTTGAGATCCAACATGAGTCACTTCAAGCCAGAAGAATAACTGGAAGGACAAGCAGAACTAGAAATGAGGAAAGGAGTTAGACAATAACAAAGGCAGCCTCGCTTTGTACAGCAAGTTTGCTTCCTTCAAATTTGAAAATCCATGGTTTGCTCAGTTAACTGGAATCAAACGTAAACAAAGGAAAGAAAGAGAACTCATTACATTCAGGATCCTCATTTTTATTTGCTTTCTTTCTTCTAATGGGGAATCAAAAGGGCTGCTACCCAACTCTGTATAATTGATTAAGGACATAAATTGAAATGAAAAATAATGCCTTCCATAATTGGTATTCAAAAGCCTAAAATGGAAATACACCCTAAAAGGATACTTGCAGGTTTATCAATCCCATTCATCATCCTTTCCCTTTTAGTACTTGTACCTATGCTATGAATGCTGATTTTCAACACCAGGAGAAGGTGCCTTTCTGACTCTTAAGTTAGCTGGAAACCCCAATGGTCTGTCAGCTTATTCTTGATAAACTACTCCCTAGTGTCTTTCTTAATCTCTTCTTCTAGCGTGGGCTATAAGATCAGACAGTAACTTCCTCTAACCTTACTCCATGTTTACTATTTAGCTATTCCTGAAAAACTCTTAGAACACTTCATAATCTCATATGCATGTGTAGCAGATGTATGACTACGGCTCATTTCTGGCTTCTGTGATTTTCCTATAGTGGAATATAGCTGTTCCAATCCATTAAAAAAAAATAAAATACAATCCCTCATTTTTATTGCTTAGTTTACTACTTCTCTGAGACGTAATACAGGTGATGCCAGAAATTCTCTAGCTCTCTGTGAGAATATATATATGGGATATATGGTGGTAGCTAGGTATATGTATAGCTTGGTACTATAAAGGAGACCAGAGTCTTTGGCTGCATAATGCTTAAATCTTGATTTCTGTATAAAACCCCAATGCCTACAACTTCAAAAACTACTTCAAATCACTGTGCGAACCCCAGTAATTCAGCAGCAATAAATCAGCAGAAAGAGCTGCATGGGTGCTTGACAGGACAAGAAGGCAGGGTGAGGCAGTCCGTACCACTCATGCCTCCTGGCAGTCGTGTAACTTGATAGATACTGAACTTTGGCTCAAAAAGGTGTTTTGCTTACCTATTTTGTCCTGTTACACAGAAAGATGTTTGTCCCTTCTGGTGCACACGGCTGCTCCTCAAGTGGGCTCTGCTGCTGAAAGGGTAGGTTCCTGGGGAACAAAATACACATACCGTTGTGTCTGATGATGACAACACTACAGTATCCTTGAAATACCCCTTCTTTCACCTTTGTTGCCCATCTCCCCACCCAGTTTGCTACAAAAGGGATTTTCCTCTTGAGATCTACGAGTGACAGTCCGTCACAGACTGTTTTACAGCCTTATGTCTTTGCAAATCCAAAGCAACTGACATTTAAACAGCAGGGAAGAGCCAACAGTGCAAACAGACCTACAACGCTATCACAGCAGGGCTTCCTGTTTAAAGTAAATGAAATGCTAACTTGTCAAAGAAAAAACAGGTAAAATGGGGAAGGTCAGAGCACTGATGCCTTTTTTTGTTCTTTACTTATGTTGATAATTTCAGATTAGAAACTGCATCTATGTTTTTCCACTAAATTTCCAGCTATCCAGTATCACAGTTGCTGAGGCGAACAGCAGATTAAAGAGGTAAATTATTAGGGCTGCTTTTTCCAACACAAACAGGCTGAACCAAACTTCTGATCTTTGTACCAGTGGGCATGTGACCCTTGGTGTTGGCGTTTCTATCTGAACTCCTGCAAGCTGACGTGCTTAATGCTGAACTGTGATAGATGGCTACCAGCTTCTGTTCTCATAAAGAGCTAAGAGATATAGGAAGGCAAATTTCAGCGAAAGCCAATTTTGAATTTAGGCTTCCAAATCCCTTTTATTCTTTTGAAAATCACCCCATAAGCAATTTCATCTCCTTACATATGCATGTATTTGGCTCACATTGCCTGCACTCCTTCAGCTGCATGGAAGGATCAGCAGCATCTGACTGAAATTTCATGGGACCACTCTCACTGGAGGTGACCAAGTAGTGAGTCTTCATTTTGCCTGGCTGCTTTGCAACCTTAAGTAAGCATATACCCTCTCAGGCTGGAGCATTCTCAGGCTGGAAAGCTTGCAGATGCTTCACTGTCCTTGGTGAAGTTCCAGTTCATCAATGAGGATGCAACAAGTCTGAATAACCAGTCCCTCAAGAGTCCAGTCCTTCAGTAGGTCTCCCTAAGGCTACATCTAGCAAAGTCAATGGAAAGCATGCAGTTTGCATAATTTCCCACACTTCCTTCCTTACAGTGATGCCTACACCTTAGGATGTCAATGAAGAGTGGCTTTTAGCAGTGTTATTTGGAAAATGTGGGTATTGTTTTCTGTATCTCCATGGTATTTCAGAAACCATATATTTGTCTGTAGCACCTGTTAAGAAACTCACAATAACCTTCCTGAAAAGCATGACAGTGGGGAAGGTCCTTCATGTGGCCAGGCATGAGGCACTTTATGGATCACTCCTGGGTACTTCTCTCCTGGCTGTCAGCAAGTCAGGCTTTAATGTTCAGAAATACCTTGGGTAGCTTGAGTCTTTAGGCAAGACAGCTCTCATCCTTCCTCCCCCGGAAGGATGCTGCTGACTCTCACTTCCAAACAATCCTCTTCAATAACATGGATACAAAACAGGGAACTGGTTTCTTCAAAACACCATGAAATTGCTTTTGCAATTAAAAAAACCAAAGAAGTCCAGCACTAGCAGCATTTGAAATAGGGGCGTATGAATTCATTTTTATGATGTCTGAAAGTCATATACAGCCACATTTAGACTCTGATCCTCTCAGAGGCTGCGGAGAGCCTTTGCCTGCTGCAGATTTCAGCTTCTCACTAGACACCTTTCAGGAGGAAAGAGCTGAAAGCCAACCCTGAACACAAACAGCCTAGTTTCATCTTCCAGCCTTAAAGTAGTACAAAACCTATACAGGGAGAATTGGCTATTAGAGTTCAACAATTTGTCGGGTTTCTTTTTTTTGTTAATAAACACAGCTTAATTGATTTTTACAACAGGTCATTTTAAAAATATGGTCCTAAGTGGTGCTCCTGGTATATTTTTATAATGTGACTGCAGGACTGGTAAAAGGGAGTTGTGGGCTATTAAGGCACAGATGTGTTCCCATTGCTTATAATCTTGGAAACACTTAATGCAGACCCTGCTAGATCTGAACACTGTGGCACCTAGCAACTCAGGAGTACTTCAATCCAACTGTACTTTGGCAGGTATTTTATTCAGATGAACAGCACGCCACTTGAGGTCATGATTGGTTTGTAAATCCATGCTGAAGAGCTCTTCTGAACTCTGTAAAATTATACCAGACCAAAATATTCTTTTGCATAGGCAGAACTAAAAGTAAGCTACCTTATTTTACCCTCACTTATTTATTTTTAATAAAACAATATTAGTTGCTCAAGGCAGAGATTTGAGCATTAAGAAATGCTTAATTTGGGTGGAATGTTATAAGAAGGAGAAAAAGAAGTCAGGCACTGGGAAATGTATCTGAAGACAGTGGAATGAACCATTGGGAAAGAAGGGTGTTTCTCATGCAGACATCTATATTATGCACTCTTTTGCTGGCACCGAATGTAGCTAAACACTCCTGTTCAGTATTTTCTGAAGTAGAGCACAAACAAACAGAACAGTCAGTGCTGTAAAGCTGCTGACCAGATTCTCAGCTCCCATAATTTAGGTCAGTGTAGCTCCACTGCATGTTGTAACACTAAGCCCATTTATATTACATTGTGGCATCAGCCTGAAGAACTCTCCCCTTCACAAGCTCAATTTCAGGTGGAGGCAATAAAAAGAAATGCATTACATTAGCACTATGAAAAAAAATTTCATGTGCCCTACTTTTCTCTCTTTGGAACTTTGTTTGGATGGATTATTAGTAAACGCAACTTGTGTCCTCTTATCTGAGGTCCCTCCTGAAGCAGGATGGAGAACAGAGGGGAAACAGGCTCTGCAAGCCAGAGCAGCCAGTGCTATGGTCACATCAGGTGCCAGCAGCAATGGGCACATGGGAAGAAAGGATGGTGGGTAACTGGTGGCTGGTGGGTGGGGTGGAAGGTTGAGTTTAGGAGGAATGGAGATGCCTGAGACCAGAATTACAAGAAGATAAGGGATTTTTTTTGCAAGGGAGCTTGAAGATACACAGTATGGGGATAGAAAGGAGAAGCAGAGGGTAGAGAAGTGGAGTCAGAAGGTTACATTTTATAAAAAAACAGCTGTTTGGTGTGGTAGTAGAGAGAGTCAGAGATTGGAGCTATGGTCAGGGGAGGGTAATTAAAACAGAGTTTGCCCAGTCATGTTAATCCTGTATCTACTTGGTGCCTTTTTCACTCAACTGAGTGTTTGAGTTGGCATACCTGTGTTAATAGTGGTATTCACTGGTCTCCATACTTTGTAAGTATTATAAAAATAGAAAAAAAGTCCAAGGGCATTCAACTACCTAAGCAGAGAGGCCTCACTTGTCTTTGTGCTCTTTCTCTTAGTAAAAAAATATTTTATGCTGAGCTTGTCCTGATAATCACAAGATTTGAAGAGACTGAAGGGAAAAATATTTTCACCATTATTTAAAGCTGATGAAATTCCCTGTTTCTGCTCACCTCGAGATGAAACCGTTTCAAATTTAGCAACCCAGTGGACAGTCCAGATGGAGTCTGGTGTTCCTCAACAGCAGCCAGTTGTGTTGGCCAGAGTTTCAGCAATCCAGCTGATGGCTGGCAGTTGCTTCTTCATCTGTTCTTGTTCCCATAGAAACAGAGATGAAATAGTCAAACTTAGGTAAAGCTTTTTTTCCTTTATTTTTTTCCTTTTTCTGAAAGAAAGAACAACAGAAAAGACGTTCATGAAGTGCTGCTTGTTTTCTGTGACCTGGGGCTCTTTTTCATTGGAACTGGCAGAAAGTAAGCAGCCAGCTACAGTATCATAAGAGCCTGTGGAAATTACATGAGGTACAGGCTAAAGTGGGGTGGAGGTATTGAGATATTTTCTTAGTAAAACTTACAGACAATAAGTCAACAGTAGTAAAAGATCAGTAGGAGTTTACCAGATGAAAAAGTAAACAAAAAGCATGAAAAAACACCTGTAGGTGTGAATATTTCTCTTTGTAATTTAATCGTATTCATTTGCCCTAGTGAGTAAGGAATAGAATATATTGTTTGGGTTCCTTTCATTACACCATGTACAGAAATGATCAAAACATTTGCTGAAATCAAATTCTTCCTTTTGTTATACCCATTTTCTGAAAAGCTACAGCCTTGTCTTTTTGCAAATGCTTGTGCTCGCACATCTTTTGGGCAATGCATTGCTCTCACTTATTCCTACTGAAATTATTTCATTTCTTTACAGTGCAGAGGAGCAGAAGTTGGCCCAATGACTATGTTTTGTGGCACACATTCCTGTAAGAAGACGACAATTTTACTTGGCATTTAAATGTGCCAGAAAAGGAGAAGAAAATATGCAGCATCTTTCCCAGGATGGGGTCCCTCCTGCCTCAAAATTGGTGGATTTTATAACTACAGTCATTGATCTTCCAGACATATGGATCACATATGAATGATCCAGTGCTTCATCTGGATTCAGATTAATGGCGCAGGTGATATCTCCACAATTTACGCATTTTCTGGCTAAATTCTTACTTCTTTCTGTAGTACGTCCATCAGCCCTGAAGGCTAACACTTCTTGTTTCTCTTATTGAGACATTATGCTAACAGGTGGACATTTAAAGCCAGTATCCAGACAGATTTACTGACAAGCTGAGAAGGCATCCACCCCAAAAGTTACTGTAAAAGAAAAGCACCGTTCTGGGAGCTACTTTTCATATTGTTACGTAAATTCACAATATTTTTGATGGGTTTTGGGGATAATGTATAACCTTATATATGCAGACACTAATTCTTGGCAACCTTGAGGCACTTTTAATACAGCAGATGAGTGGGCTAACTCAGCTGGTGACTGACAAGAGTAATAAAATGGCTAAGAAAAACCAAAACTTCTTGTCTGTTCTCACGAGAAACAACTATTTCCAATAACACTTTCACATTGTAATGCAGCCAGAAGAGATTTTTTGATGGTTTTCATTAATAATGGACATTTTAGGATTTTACTTTAAGAGTAACTGCTAACAAGAGAACTTACTTTCATTTAATCATTTTCTTCCTTGCAGTGGAAGGAAGTAATTTTACATGTTATAAGAATTCAAATAATGGTGAATCCTGCTTCTTAAAATCTTGTAGACAGAACTCTGCAATTTCAGTTTGGAACAGCTGAGAGAGTAAAAAATGAGATTTAGTTATTTATGAGGTAGGTGAACCCAGATTCTCTGCTTTAGTTTTTACTTCCTGGTGCCCCATACACCAATTTATTCAGATACCCTTGCAGATGACGCAGAAACTTGAACTCTCTACTGAACACGGACTCAAAGTGACTGATATACATACATAAGGTAAGACTCAAGTAGGATAACAAGGCAAACTCTTCATCATTTGTATGCCCTATATCAGAGGTTGCACCCTGTATATAGAAGGTCACACAGAAAATTTGTTACAAAGTGCAAGAGTTTTTTTTTTTCTTAGAGCATCAGAATAGCTGGACAAGGTTGGATCAAAGGTCTGTTTAACTTCAAAAGGCCAGAAAGGGTGAATAACTGATGTGAAAGAGGGAGAGCAGAGCAGGCATGTGATGACAACTCCCCTTGATACTTTCTGTTTTCTGGAGAGCTACACCCACTGGATGTAGATAATATCTCTATATTAAATGCTACAAAATTGTTAGATTTCAATTCCACAAATTTGTCCAAGCAAACCTGCCTTGCCTTTTAATCCTATTCAAATACTTAACACTCTCTAAGGCCAGGGGTTTCAAGGTTTAAATATGTGTTGCACGAAGGACAAATGTTCCTTTGGGTTCTTTTCATCTGAATCATTTTCAGTTTTATTTGCTGCCTCCCTCAATAAGAAAAGCCCAAGAGCTTCAGCAGAAGGCCTGAAATACCATCACCTTGTGCCTATTGATAAAAAAATCTACCAACCAAGTGCTTATCTAAAGCTGCACTGTAAGAGAAATAGGGAGAGGCGGGTTTGCATAAAGCCATTACTACTCACACCCAGGGGCCAGGAGGAGTAAGGGGAAAGGGGTAAGGGCTGAACTACAGCTTGCTCCTCCACAGTGACTCCCCCAGACTTCTGCACAGCTTTGGGTTGGCTTCCACAACCAGGTCTGGTCACCTCCTCAGATTTGGCATGGCTCAGCAGCTGGTGCCTAGCTTCTGTCAGCCCCAGTCTGCCACATACCAATTTACTACCCTAATATACACTTAACAGAAGGTGTAGATTAATATCTTGAATTTTTGTCCTAGCAGCTGTAGAAAATATGAAAAAGAAATTGGTGGCAAATGAGTCAGTCCATCCTTTCTGCATTTAGTCTATAGATTATCATTATATTACTGTAACATAGCATTATAATGACTTCATGAATATCATATTTTCAACAACATTTCCTTAGTTCCTCTCCCTGACATTTTTACCATATTTCTATTTACTGCTCATTATTTAAGGATCTATTAGGGTATAACATAAACAACAATGCAACTATTCTAATATATAAAGGTTTTACAGGTAGACAGTTTACGTAAACTTCAGCAAACCCTATTTAAACCAGAGACTGAACTGTCTCCATCAATAAATGATGATTTGGGTGGAGATAAAACAACTACTAGAAAATCAATATTTAGTTATTATCCAAGGATAGAGGCTGTTTTTATCTCTTTTCACATGAAATTACATAGTAATACATTCAGTATTTTGCTGCTTGGCTTTTCGTCAGCAAATAATTTCTTATAAAAGCAAGCAGCAGGCCAGCTATCAGCAAAAGGCAGGCATCAAGCATTTCATTATTTGAGACACAAGAATCTAATGGGAAAATACTGCTGCTTCCAAATCTTTCCTCTGCCGTCTGTAGTTATTACTGTCACTATGAATATGGTGCTTTTGAAAGATGCTGGGCTAGCATCAGTGAATGGCTGAAAACAGAACTTGTCTTCTGCTTCCCTAGGTCCAGAAAAAGCAGTGACAGTATGACACGTGCCAGTTAGCTTGATAGTACATGCTGCCAATTATATGTCATTTCTTATAATCCAGGTTTCTCTGTGTCCTCTGGTAGGACTTGTGTGTGCAGAAGTGCGGGCTTAGAATGTGTGCACATCCTCTCAAACCTGGGAGGTCTACCTCTAGGAGCCAGATGGCAGGTTTGAAGCAAGTGGTTGGAGAAGGATGAGGCTTCTTCACTTGGATGTCTGGTGTTCTGAGTCATGGATGTCTGATTATTTTGAGATATGACCTTTTTTTGGCAAGGTTAAAAGCTGATTTTAAAGTTGCTGCCCGTCCCAAGTCACCGGTGGTTGTTCAAAAAATATCACACTGCAGAAACTTGACTATTTCAGCATTTGAGGTGTAAAGGCAGATGCACACAACCCCTTATCATAGCTTACAGAAGACTTCTAAATGTGACTGTTAGGTGCATAGAAGGAGCTAACTCAAGGTTTCTCCACAATACAGGTAAAATTCAGTATTCAGATACGGAGTGGTAAAATTCCCTTTAGCTCTTGCAGGTGCTATCCTCCCCCACAAAAAGCGCCAGTGAAGTCCTGTGGAAAAGAATGGAAAACAGTAATCTGCCCCATCACCTTGCATTCCCCTGACTGGTGCCGTGTCCATGCTCTGGGAAGTAGATTACCAGGCACTCCTGGCCAGAACAATGGCATGGAGAACAGCAATGAGGGTGCCAAATGCCCCTGCTTCTGGTGAGCAGAGAAGCCCTGCATCTCCCCATCGCTTCTGAAGTCGCCATGTGGAGGACACAGCAGGGAGTTTGGTGGGCAGTGGCAGTGGGAAGTCAATACAGATTAAGATTCCCTCTTCCACAATGCTGGAGATCTGAAAGAGCATGGGCTCTTTCAGTATTTTAAATCTTCTTTGGGGTTTACTCACGTTCCATAGGCACCACACAGTTTAGCTAGCCAGTTCTTTAATGTACCACTATGCCACAGTGAGATCCTGAAGCTCTCATTCAGGCAATAAGGCTACTGCATTGCGTGAGACCAGCAGCAGAAGTAACAGCTGCCTAGCTTAGCCCCAACCCGAACCACATTATGAAACTTGAAGGCATAAAAAGATTAACATAATTTCTGAAATCTAAAGAAAATTTAGCAACGGCTGATTTCCCCAGGCGCTCTAGAAATACCTTTTTCTTGTTTAAGAAGTATATAGGTCAGTCAAACGTTATCAGTAATAAGCATTTAATGAGAAAGCTAATGCTTTGACTGCTTCAATCATCAGTTTTTCCAAAGCTGACTATTCAGAAATCTGTTTTTTTGTTCCGCATAAACATACAAACAAGGACCATAAGGTACAGTAAGGATGAGCAACCTCTGCCCTTGTGTTTCAGCAGGAACCTCTGTCACTCCTGTATGTAGCACTTGTTCTCCCGTTTACTGATTCTTTAAGGACTTAGTTGACACTTTGCAATTCATCATGATTAAAGAGCTGACCATAACCAAAGTGTTTCAAAAGCACACTGAAAACATTTTCACTTTGTACCCCAGGCCCTCCAATCCTACTTTTATAGCGCATATGAACCAGACTAGGAAAATGGCCTGAAACCTTCCAGTCCCACACATATTCTGAGCAGAGAGAGTCAGAGCATGATGACCATGTGAGGGGAGAGAGCTGCCTTTCCCTAAACACTCACTAAAGTGCACTGACAACTTCACCAGTATGAGGATGATCTGGCTTGGTGTTACAGGCATAGTTCCTGCTGGATTTTTGATTTCTCTGCCTAGTGTCTGGAAGATCTGTTGCTTGTAATAAAGATCCCAGAACTGTTAGCTTGGAAATTGCACAGGGCTCCCTACCTAGCAGCATTCCTGCAGGTAACGAGAAAAAAACAACCATGGGGTGCATTAGAGATTTTTCTCTTTTACAAAAATGCCTAGCAAAAATCTTCTATATAAAACTGAAAACTGTCACCTTCTGCAGCTGCAGCATCCAATGGCACAAAAGGAAAAATCAATTCAAATTATACAGTAGGCAGTAGGACTGCCCATGGACTTTCTGTTCTCAGCATTTTCTAACCCTTGAAGTGACCAGCCAACGATAGCAACCAAAGACAATGAAGCAAATGCTTTTCAAAATGACTCATTAAACAGTGCTCTCACGTTGTATGATCATGGTCTCTTCTAATCTGCTTTATTATCCAATTGGTCAATATGTGCATACACCTGATCCAATGTGAGAGGGATGATTCTTTAATTTTTTAAGATTTGGGGGAGCAAATGATTGAATATCTGACTACAGATAAGGATGAAGAAAATCAAAATATTGAGCAAGTTAGATTACGACAAAAACAGAGTTGGAATGAATCCCAAGTCATTTTCACTTGAAACTCTCTATTCATTGTGTTGAACCAGTCCATTTCCTCATTGGATGCTGCAGATTTGATAAACAATGCTGCCTGGGAATGACACCAGCAGCGTACTATACTCGTAATGAACTCTGAAGTACTGTGCAGTAGAAACTGAAATTAGTTACATTCTCTGCAGAGCTTGACAAAAGCTAAAATGTAATAGGGTGTCATGACAAAAGAGAAAAATAAATGTATGCAGCTTATGGAAAAAAGACTTTGCTACTAAGGTAAATGTTTCTGTTTATTATCTGCCACATACTGGTACCATTTCTCCAAAGTAGTAAACAATACACTTCTGTTAGGAACAACGCTCATTTAAATAGTGCAGCTTTAGAAAAAAATAGTATTAATTCACATTTATTTTTAATATAAATTTTCTGCAAGATGACTAACATAACATATGAGACCACACAGTTTCAAAGTGCTGTCCTAGGAGCTGCTTAAGCTACCCAAGGTGGTGTTGAACGTGTCTGCTATTAACAGAGATAACAGCATTCTTCACTCTCAGATCACAAAACCAAAATAAAACGTAAAGAAAAGACAGAAGGAAATATCAGAGTTAGCGATAGCTGTAAATGGAACTGGATTAAAGGCATATAACTTCTAGGAAGAAAGGATTAAAAATGGCAAATTGTAAATCGATGAAATATGAATTCTGTGCACAGAGCTGTGGCTGGAGTTGCAGAAAGACTAAAGGCATGGGCTGCAAAAGGCATTTGTGTATACAGGAGAATGCTGCAGTCTCCATTCCATAGACTTTGGGGGAGATGACTGCAAAAAACCATACTGGCAGTACCGGGACAGTGACTGAGCAGAAAGTGGCATTGGCCAAAGAAAACTTTTGAGGAAATTGAAAAATCTTTCTTTACAAAGACATCTGCACGCTTTCCAAGTTCTCAAAAATAAATGGCAAAACTTTCTGAACTAACTAAAATGACTTCTTTAAAATAAGAATCAGTAACTACCTAAGTCACCTTGTTTTTTCATTGTTTCAGTAATATGTCATGGTAGTGTCCTAACCTTATTTCAACAGAGCCTAAACTATTGGGAAAACCTATGTCTACCAGATTGTGGAATAACTGGAAAAATTGTCTGGTTTTGCTTTGAAAAGCCATAGGAAGACTTTCCATTTTCCTCTGAGCATCAGATGAGGGTAAAGTAAATGTATGAGGAGAGCTGGCTACAGAAGAACAGCATTTATTACACAGATGCAGAACTAGGTCAAATTGTATTAAGACCACATGCTTTATAAGGGAAAGCCCAAAAGTAAAGAAAGTGTGGAAAGGGATTCATTGCCTATCAAGCCTAGAGGAAGATAAAATGTGAAAACAATTAAATGTCTTAAAGATTACAGTATTATCTACATTAAGAATGTGTATTAAAAAGATTAGCATAATTGACAATGATTTCATATTGTGTAAATTTAAAGTGTAAGGAACAGCAAGAGGCTAGAAATGGTAAACCAGTGTTGTCAAAAAAAACCAAAATACATTTACTTATCAAATATGCTATGTCACAACTATTTCAGTGAAAAATTGAGATTTTTGATTACAGCAATTTCTATAGGTTGTGCCTGTTTTCCATTAAAAAAATATCAAATTTTCACTGAAAAACAATCTTAGGCTTTCATTATTTAAAATTAAAATTATAGAGGCTCTTCAAAAAAAGAGTCATTTTCTGATGCGAATACCTTTGGATACCTTAGAAAGAGACCTGGAAGTAAATTCATGATGAAATAGCATAGACAGGAATTGAGAGAAATGAAAGCAGTTTTGGAAAGGACGGCTGTGGAAACAAAGACAAATGAGCGTTTTAAAAAAAATATTTATGCTAGGCTGATTCAAATAACGTTGCAAGGCTTGTGAGTCACGGAAAACAAGAAAATAATAGGGCCGAACAGAGAACTGTCTCAGGAGATGGATGGAGCTCATATCCTCCACTACTCTTCCCCAGTTGATGGCCTCCAGGACCTTGGGTGGCCAGCTGAGGAGGAGCTGTCCCCTGGTGAAGGGGAAGCTGAGCAGCTCCGTGGTTCTACAAAGCTGTTGTAAAACAAGATGGGCAATTACTGTAGGGAATCACACGCACATGAGCTTCTGATTTTTATACATCTGTTTGCCATAATAAGGAAGTAGTTAGGTCTCATTGCTCGGTGTACCCAACCATCCGAGCTGTAAAGACAGTACGAAGAGAGAGACCTGCAGTTAAATTGCTTGGGCAGACTAAACACAGAAAGAACATTTTAAATTAGCTGGGTTCAAATGCCAGCTCACTTCAGAAATTAGAATTAATTTGATCTATCACTCTCTCACATATCTGTCAGCATCAGAAAATTACTAACTGGCAAACAAACAAAACTGGCTGTCTGGTCTGAGCTGGGACAGCAGAGCTATCAGGTTTCAGGAAAATTTTGACTCCTTTTAAGAAGAGAGAATAGGGAAAAATGGAAATTAGCTTTAAAAAACCAAACGCTTCTACCATAATGCTAAGAAAGAGAACTCAAACATGCATGTTACTGGTAGGGAAAGAAAATGTAAACAATATTATTAAGAGGGATAGCGACTATTTACATCAAATAGTAAAATACATTCTTGTGGCTGATTCCCATGAGTTATTAGTGAATATAAACATGGTATTACTAATTATTACTACTATTATTATTCTACATAGCCATTGCTACATTCTTGCTGCTGTATCCTGTATTTTCCTCAAGATGGTCTTGCAGTGAAGGCATAGGCAAGGGCGAGGAGAGCCTGTGGTGTTTAGCTCCAGCATGGACTGCAGGGCAAGCTGTTTATTCCCATCCTGGGTCCGACTGACAGCACACATCTGAAGAGAAGTCAGAGATACGGCACCACGGCAATATTGTTGCTTCTTTATTCTGCTGCTGTCTGGGATGTGAGCTCTTCTAAGAAGTGAGGCCATGTTAAAGTCTGCCACGTCAGCCCCAGGTAGCTTCTTGTCTGGCTCCCAAATCCAGCCGCGAGCCCAACAGGGAGCCTTCAAACGCTCTTTTCCCATTTCTAAGGAAGGGGACTCACACAGAAAATGAGGCACCTGATGTGTGTCAGGTTGTCAGCAGGCTGCCTGGGGAGAGACACGTTGCCAGCAGTCAGTCAGCCAGACGGCCAATCTGGACGCTTGCAAGAGATTATTTCTTTCCTTTACTGATCTGATGAAGGTTGTTGCACAGCCCTGAATTGCACAGTGGACGAAAGGTATGAAAGCTTCTCTTCCCCTTTTGACATGGGTAGATCAGATATATCCTGTGGTGTCTAGGCAGATGAAAAGGAAATAAAAGTGTCTGCTGACCTGGACCCCCTTGGTTTTTTTGGCCAGGGTACACAGAGGGATGCTGGGAGGGAGTAAACCGATACCGAGATTATGGTAAATGGCGCAGAGATCTAAATATACCAGCCCTTGGAGGAGCAGCAATCCCCTTCCCTTGTCTCCATGAAGCATTTTTCTAACGCACTTGATCAAGAAGTGAAGGGAAGAAGTCACTGCTGCTGAGGTCCCTCAGATCAGAGATGTCAGACTCAAAGGAGCAGAGTCCAAATGAATTGTGAAGAGTGCAACCAGCATAGATGGATCCAATCCTAGGTTTTGCACAAAAACAACGCATTGAATTTATTCTCCTGCCCTTCCCCTCTGCCATACGCACTTAGGAGTCAGAGAAGTAATCAATGAAAGAACAGTGGCTCCAATTACAGCCTGTTTCCTGACTTGTTCCAGGATAATACTCACACTGAGACAAATGGCAAAGCTGTAGCTTACCCACAGTCTTTAAAGCATCCATCTTTTCTGACATTTAGACTAAATTTAAATTGCAATTCAGGGCAATTTGTTGCTGGTAGCTGATTGTCTGTCTTTTAAGTCTATGGTGTGATTTTTAGCCACTGTGTTGCATTATTACTATTCTGTATCTCGTGGCATGGAGTTAATTTTACATTATCCAGAATATTGAGAGAGAGAAGAAGGAGAGCATGGTATAGCATAAATCAAAGCAAAGAGAGATCTCTATATTAACCTGTAAGCACGTACACCAAAAAGCGAAAAGAAAGATCAGCGTGACTGTAACCTACATTTAGGCTCCATCAGGGGCTGATGTGAGCTGGCACACTCATTAAACCTCATGCAATGCAACGCCAAAGTACTAGTTTCTGGGAGGACACAGGTAATTCACCATGGATCATTACTAGGAGACTGTACTTTCCCTTCTCCTTCCATAACTAATTACAGGATGTGCGCTACATTACACTCCTAGAAAACCGAGTGTTTTCCCTTTCTCTCCCTGGTGCCTTAAGTCAGGATTCAGTACGGTGAGGGCTCCAGTAGCACCAGTAGCAGCCCTGGAGAGATCCATCCTTGGCCCCATCCCTGGGTGCTTGTTCCCAGACCCATGCTCTGGGGCTGCCAGACAAGGGGGAACTATCTGGGGTGAGGTATCCCCCACATCAGAGCTGCTATTTCTATTCAACTTTGGGCGTTTTTCCCAATCTTGTTCCTGGCAGCATGGGGCAGAAAGGAGCCACGTACAATATTTTTGCTGTCCAGGAAGGTTACAACATATTCACCATATGCCCTGAATATTTACTGGTGACTTCTGGAAACATGAAATCTTGTAATATATTCAACAGCCTGTATTACCATGGGACCAGCCTAAGTTACAGCAATATGAAGTTGTAATGTTGACTAAATTTATTTTTCAGAGGAGGATGAATAACACAAAGTCCTGTGACTATGTGTTTACATTAAAATTCAAACTAGCTTATTTTTTTTTCTGCTTTCAACTAACATGCAAATAATTAAATTTTAAATGTGATCTGTTCATGAAAAATGAAATTGCATAGTTTATATACCGGTACTTTCAAAGCTAATTTTGACTTTCTCCTGAGGTGAACATTTGTAGTCAAAGAGTTCGCATTTACAGAACTGATCTCTGTGCAGCAACAATGAATCCAAGTATTTTAAATGATTAGAAATTGCAGGAAAGAATTGGCCATCAGTGAACCTGGATGGTTAGAAAATGGAACACCTTTCCTCCCCAAATTCAATATAATTAAAGGATGATTAAATTACTAAGAATCTTGATTATCGTGTTCCATAATGAGAAAAAGATTCGTTTGCAGAACAAGTTCTTCATTATAGATTGTTTCTTCAGTTCTGGTACTTTCTGCCTGCACTGCAGCCAGCTATGGTTAGAACGCTGTGGTCCCACTGTCGCAAATAGCATTGTGCAAAGAGAAATACTAACTACTAGTTCTGATGTGACAGTATGTTTTAGAAGTGAAAAAATTGTCAAATAATTTAATGATGTACTTTATGGTTAATTCAAACATTACTATTACCTATGCCATAGTCTCCAATTGCTCCTTTTTTTTTATTAAGCAAGCTACAGTTCTATTACCTCAAATGCTGTATACTAAATCACATGAAAATGATACAAATTAAAAGTACATTAGTTGTGAGGGCGGTTTATTAGCCATAAACATTCAGATTAATCACATTTTAGCTCTAAATGTTTGTCTTCCTGTGTGCTTCCATCTCCTTTATTATTATGCTTTGATAGGTTACTTTTGGCATCTCTGGGTGTTTGTTTTTTATCAAACGATGATTCATAATTTATGAAAATCATGATTCATAATCCTTGGAAGATTCACAGCTTTATATAAGCATCTCAGATTTAGAGGTGCATTTAACAATAATACAAACAATCAGCACATTATTCCCTTTTTCAGTGGAGACCTATCTTTCCTTGCTACTGCAATTTCTCTTTGGCTGCCCCTACCTTTGGCCTTTGGAATGCGAGTTACAGGAAGAGAAAGCTCACAGGTTGCTACTCTCTATCTTTTTTCAGCTACTTATATTTTTTATTCTGGCTCTTTATTATCTAAATCCCTTGTTTGTACAATAATTAAAATTTACTAGGATTTCATTTCTGACCTCAAATGAGAAAGCAAAGTCAATTTTTTAAAAAACTCTAGTGGAAATATTCAATTTTTTTCTTGATTGCGTCAAATGTTATTTGTTAAATAAAAAATAAAAATCAAGATGAACATTTTGTGAAGGACAAACTAGAAATGCAGGCGTTAGCTCATCCCCAGAAATAACTTTCTGTAAGTTGAAGGAGCACTAAGAACCCGACTGTTGTGAAAGTTACTGTGTTCATGCAGTCTGGTAATGGCCACAGACCTAAAACTAAGCCTTTTATAGATTAAGGAAAAAAGAAAAAATGGTCCCATCCTTAATTTCTGAAGTCCTCAGAAGCAGTTAAAACTTTGGTGTGGCACCTCAGGAAAAGCTCTACTGGCAGCATAGTCTGTCCAGCAGAAAGGCAGGTGTTAACCCTACTGCAAGAGTAGTGGTGCCTGAGAGAATGTAGTTCACTCCAGAAAAAAAAAATAAAAAAAATTACCTGTTGTACTTCTCTGGGACGGGTTAGTCCAGTAGCAGACCTTTAGAATAAGACAAATGTGCAATTTGACCAGAAACCACCAGGAAGACAGCATGAGGAACCAATGGCTGAACATACCTAAGTGACTGGTTTGGGTATTGACACTGGAGCACAGTGAAATGAGGACATTATTCCAAAATATAACTATTGGTGCCAAACATATTGTGCTCCCTGCACAGAAGCACACAGAGGAGTCACAGAAAAAATTATGTCACAGATATTGGGGACATTCAGTGAATATAAGAACAGAAGAATAGAATAACAGTATTTTTAAAATTTATTTTATGCTTAAAACCTCCCACAGTGTTCATAAGAAGCTTTCTTAGTTGAATAAACAATGAATCAAAAATGCTATTCAGTCATAGATTTAAGGATGCATCTGTGTTATAAAGACACTATAGAATATAGGTTTAAAAGGCTCATCTCAATGCAAAGAAGCTCTTTCATTTACATTTGTGTGTACGGATCCTCAGTCATTGTCTGTGGGCAGATTTGCCAGGTATTAAACCAGTAAACAATGTTATACTTAGTCCTTTTTGTTCCCCTGAATATGTGGATTTGCTGACCACTCAGTTCTGTCTCTGTTCCTAGGACTTAGGAAAAAGAAAATTAAATATACAAGAAATTCAGTTAGAGCACTGAAGAAAAATTAAGAACTTCAGTCTCTACTGGTGATAAAAAAGGAAAGGTGGAAATAAGCAGATGGTACTCTATACACCATCATTCCTGCAGAGCATATACATATATAAAATGTATCTTTAGCTCCATAACAAAATAAAACCTGTCATGTGAAATTCAAATATCCTCTTCTCTAAGGAATATCTAATTTGTTGATCCAGTAGAAGCAGTGGTAGGTAGAATTGGGAAGCTGTGTGAGAGAAACAGACGGGATTTTTTTTTTCAAATGCAAATCTTATGTTAAAATCATTAAGTGGATCACAGTTTTCTTCCAGATTTAGTCCATAATTATGTTATGCTACCAATGAAGTGCAAGATAAAATAGGTTAGTTTCAATAGCTTATCTTACTCACTTTATCTAAAACAATTCATTGTGTTCCCTATGTCACTTTAATTGATACACTTCAATTGATAGAACCTGGTAGCTTTAACTAATTTTCAAGTTACGAAGCACAGGATATTTTTAAGTTCCACTTAGCTTTGTTTATCAGTGATGGGAATGGAACATTGAAACCATCTTTGTGTTAAAATGAAGCAAAAATTCTCCAGAGTAACTATAGTTTGAGTAGAAGTAACCTTTAACAAATTTTCCTTTTGGGTATGAATGCTGATTGTCTAAAAAATTAAACTAAATAAACTTTAGTATGATTTGGGTCAGCAATCTGAATGGAGATGCAGGTGAGGTGGAGGCTGTATCCATCTCAAAGTCCACACTGAGGTATTAACCTTTATCCTCCCCATGACTGTCAGGCAGAGGACTCCAGCTCTTCACCCAGGAGGTTTGAGTCTGCCACAGCTCGTGGTGCCAATGGAGTGACCCCATCAGCTGCCTGTTAGGTGCTAGGATGGATGGAGGGTGACCTCTTCTTGGTATCTTAAGACAAGGATAGTGTTTGCTAGAAAATTCATTTCCCATAGGTACTTTTAAAGTGCCAAGTCACTCACTGAAGTAAGCATGAATTAATAAAATTTGTCGAGCTGCAAAGAGATAGTGAAAGGGATTTCAGTTTATAAAAAGAGCTGATCCCAAGTCAGAACTGTGGGTCTGAAAACTGCCAATTTTCGCACAAGGACTTGAAGCCTGGCCCTGAATTACAGAACACTGGCTTCCTAGGAAACTGCACAACTCTTCTTCTTGCGTTCCACTAAAGCTGAAACAGAAAGCAGATGTACTGATACTGATACTTGGTACTGGTACGGTATTTTCAATTTTTTTGCCCATAACCAGAGGGTTGGTTGTTCTTTTTCTGGCTACAAGGCTGAAGTGGGAAGGACAAGAATTAACCCCAATGGCCAGTGTTGTCCTTCTCCTGTCCTTTCAAAAAAAAAAAAAAAAAAAAAAAAGGCAACCAGTGGATATGGATAGTATTTTAAAACATGAATAATTTTCTTCTCTTCTAATTTCTAGAGTTTGAGACTATAAATAGCACTGAGCTAGGTTAAAAAGACTGGAGTTTTACCACTAGCAACAGCTGCACAAGAGAAACTGAAGGGGCATGTGCTTACATAGCAAAGGTCAAAATTAGCCTGAGGACTTAAGACTGGGAGCAGTTTTCCAGCACAGTCTCAACAGGAGCAGTTTCAACAGAGACCAAGTCACTCTGCCCTGTGGGATCTGATCTCTCAGAGAACTCAAAATCAGGATTGCTCCTCCCCAGGTTTTACCACAAGCATTAAGCATGTTTTTTTTTTTTCCTAAAAAATCCAGTTCTTGGTATTATACAACATGCCAGAAACTCTGCTTTCTTCCAAAAATAAAAAATCGTTTAATCATGGCCCAAATAGAAAAATGTAAATGAATAATTTTTAGATGCTGCTGACCTCTGAGGCATGTGATTTGCTATGACTGACACATGTGGTGTCAGTGCTGTAAAAACCTAAAAGCCGCAGGGTGGGCTGGTGGGGAGGGACATGCACAGGGAATGCCACTAGAGATGGAAATCTAATCTGCTCATAGTTTCTGCCATCAAAACTGAAGAGTTAGAGGATGAAGACATCGTAGAGAAGGGTGTCACTGAAACACCCAATGAAACAGAGGTTCCTAACTGAAAAGTCACAGCGTTGCTCTAAGAATAAAGGGGCGCACAACATACCGAGACATGTAAAGACTATAAAATCTAGTCTTTAACTTAACATTTGCAGATGGTTGCTTGGAATCTGCTACTAACTCTACAACATGAAATGCCAGTAACTAATATGAGTATTCATAACCGAAGTGATAATAAGATAAGCACAACATTGTAATCTCAAATTAAAAGCAAATTTTCAAAATCCCCTCATGATATTTATGCCTCCTGGAATATACGTAAACACATACCATCACCTTCATTAGGTTACCTCACAAGCATCCTTTTCAAAGCTGAGTTGCCAAAGCTGTGCTAAACTATATTCTGATAGCAGTCTCTGTCTGGCTTTGCTAAGCAGGCTTTTTGGATCTCAAGTTACAACTTCAATTCAAGCCATTGTGAAATATTTTATAACTGACATGCTTTTCTATTGCCAGTTTTCAAACTACAGCCTTTACGGCAAGATGCTTATTCTGGCTGTTTCGGGCTAAATTATTCTAACATTCAACAGAATAAAAAACATTTTGTCTAGAGAAAAGTAATATCCAATATATTTTTCATTATAGAATGAGTACAGAAAGGACAACTGGCAGAGTAAGATCCATCTCTTTAGATTCAGTACAAGTCTTCCAAAGTAAAATATGTTCAATTTTCTATTATCCAAATTCCTCTGTGGTCACAGATGTTCTCTCCCCTTTCATTTTAGTTATTTACAAGAAACAATCACTTATTTAGTCCAGTCACTTTATTGTCTTGCTTTCATCATGAAAAATATGCTCATATGAAGTGATTCTTTGTCAACTATGCCAAAATCTGTTTAACAAAATTAAAAATAATATAGAAATTTTACTTGACCTGTCCATTTTCATTTTGAATTCTTTCTGGTGTAAAATAAAAAGCGTAACTAGCTTTGTACTTACTATAAGCACGCCTTATTAAATCATACACATAAAGGCCAATATTCCATGGAAACTCTGGGTGCTATCTCAGCATGTTTCTCATCAGAAACGCCTGAAAGGTATAATAAAATTATGGAGGAAGTATTGTAAGTGGATTTTAGGGTCATATGGAGTTACTGTACACTCAAAACATTTGGATCTAAAAGTAAGACTAATTCTTTAATTGCATGCCAGTAATAGGGGCATTAAAATTTCTCTTCCTCTGTTATTCCTCTATTATTTGAGTCCCCTTCTCTGGAGATTTTCAAGACCCGCCTGGATGCAGTCCTGAGTGGC
>JAOXJM010000033.1:34399832-34416216 GCA_026413425.1 Tringa solitaria
GGACTAGATGATCTCTATGGTCCCTTCCAACTCCATAAATTCAGTGAAATTCAGTAGGAATACAACTCAAAAAGGCAATGGGTGTCCTCAAGTCAGGGAAGCCTTAAGTATGGGTTCAGCATCACATAGACTTCAGTGTGCTTATGGTGTGGGCTACTGATTCCAGCAGTATGTCTATTCCACAGTCTCCTGTAATATCTTTTAATTCCCATTTCAACCTTGTAAAATGGAAATGCAGTGAAATTTAAACTTCACTGTTAATTTTCCTTTCAGCAGGCAATGTGGCTGAGATAAATAGATTAACACATATGAAAAGCTGCTGTGAAGCACAGTGGTGCTGAAGGAGCAAAACAGATCACTTTTTGCAGTGCTCTTGGCAGTACTAAATAATAGCTTCTTATTTCATAAGCTTAATAAAGAGTCCAGGAAGAGCTGGATCCTGAAGTACAGACACAATGCAATTTTCCAAAAATATTAAGTGATGTATGAAGGAATTAGGGAAAGCAAAGGTTCTGAGTTTCTGATGGCTTTTTCACATTCTTTATCTAGAAAAAGCTCCTGAACGTAGTTCAGAAAACATCTGTAAATAAAAGCCCCCGCATATCAATATCTGTATTCAAGCATGATGGACAAGAACAGAAGGAATAAAATATGAAGTGAAAACTCAAAGTTGAGCCAAAACTTGCAGAAGTTATTAGAAGGAAGCTGCTACAGTGGCATTGTATAGATGATCTGTTCTGTGTTTCAGAGATGCTAAGGCATCTTTTGAATTTTAAAAGGTTAAGAAATACTGGGTTTGATGGCTATGTTTTATCAGGCCAAACTGCAAACTCCAAATATGTTGAAAAAGGCATTTGCCCAGGGCGAAATGAAAGCCAAGCCCTGCTATAGTTGAGAAAGACATGGTTTGCCTGCTCTTAGAGCTCTCAACTCTGACCCCCTGTGGAACTGGGCAGCCAGATCATTTGGGAGCCAGATGCTAACAGGAGGGGAACTATCACCATAGGAGCATTAAGTTGACACAGTAAGTGAAAAATTCTGTACTAGAGGTAAACTTTTCCTGTGTGGGCCACTCACTGAAGAAATAAACTTATTTTTCATATAGGCCTCATACCATACATTAAGAATATTTACCATACATTAAGAACATTACTTACTAGTTCAGGCCAAATTTGAAGAATAAATAGAACTGATCGCAAATTGTATGACATATCAAAGGAAATGACTATACCCTTTTCACTCCTTAAGCTGTTTCTCAATCAATAATGAACAGATGCTATTACTGGAAGAAAAAAACAACAGAACATCATAGAGAAGAATTCTAAGACCCCAAGTGGTTATTGTAAACTGCTGAGATTACTTTTAAATATAAACCTTAAAATGCAAGGGTCTAAGAACACAATGAAGGCTTGACTTTTTCTGTACAGAATATGAAAATTCTTCCAAGCCTATTTATCTATTTTATGGCATTAACTAAATAAATATTCTGAAATGGCCATTTTTCTTACATCTTGATAATGAAAAAACAAAAATGTGTTAGAGTCTGAATTAAATCCAGGCCAATGTCAAAGTGTTTTTATGAAAATGTCTGCTTCATTAAAAAAATCTGAAGGCATGATTCAGTTTGAAGTCTTTCAGAATTTGGAACAGTATTTGTGTATACATACGCTATGGTACTGGGGAAGGATAATGGGTAAGGAGAAAGTTTTAGAGGTTTACAGACCTTAGTAGTGCTTGAAAACATTTATAATTGTACAAAAATGAAAGCATAGTATTCAGTTGCTAATGCTCTGTGAGAAGAAAATTCAGAAAAGGAAAGAAAATTAGGTCAATTTACTTCAGTCTCTCAGCACAGAGTAGAAGAAAAAAATGAAAAAGTAAATGGCCCCTGTAGCTTTTCAAGTACTATAACTCAGAAGATCAAATCCAGAGCTTCCACAGTCACTCTCTTTGCACTTGAAAGGAACAGTTGCAAGTGAATTTTTTTTTTCAACAAAAACGCAATTCATTTTGAAACACATGCTCCACAGTTAAAATAAAGTAGCTCAAAAGATTCAGTCAAAAAACTTTAGTTCTTGATATCAATTGTCATTAGTCTTCCTGCTACAGTTTGCTTTTTGTATAATAGGGGTTAGAGGCAGATGGTGAGGAGTTGTGATTAGCTTTGATTGAAGTTTCCTGAACAGAAGGAACCCAAAAGTGGTCTCAGAAGAATGAACAGATGTGACCATAATAGCCAGGACATGTTTTTTCTGCACGAGCTACTGTTCAGAAGATTATACCAGTAGCATAAGAACATCCTAAGGAGTACCTCTAATCTCTTCAGCAAATTGACCAAAAAAATTT
The DNA here is from genome assembly GCA_026413425.1 of Tringa solitaria. Classification (NCBI taxonomy): domain Eukaryota; kingdom Metazoa; phylum Chordata; class Aves; order Charadriiformes; family Scolopacidae; genus Tringa; species Tringa solitaria. The sequence goes on from JAOXJM010000033.1 coordinate 34,402,179, forward strand.
ATTTCTTTAGATTTTCCTTTCTAGTGGTAGGCAAAACCAATATCAAATTCAGCCTTGACTCAGCAAAGACACCCCACCCCACCCCACCCCCGTTCTTTTTTTTCCCAATGGCAAGTACCTCTGTACCATAATAAAATTTTAAAATCTTGTTCTGATGCATTTGTTTAATTTTCCTCCCAGGTAGTGTACTGGAAGCCCAGGAATCATTCTGCATTCAGCCTCTGATCAGACCAGGCCATCCTTTAAATACACTATTTCTCAAAAACTTTGCGGAATTGGCTTCAGGCGTACAGAGCACATCATGTAGTTCTCCTGGTATTTTCAGAGGGCATCCTTAAACCTAAATTTCCTTGCCTTGCCTTCATAGTGCTTGGTCCTGCAGAAAATGCATGGCCTATCCTAAAAGGCACTAACTGGTCCCCAAATACTATGTCTATAGATTCTTGGGCATATTTCTGCTCTAGTATGCATGAGTGTAACTGCACACTTCAATTAGTGGAAAAATTTGGCTCAGTACACAGGTGTAAATTCTGCCCAAAGAGGGAAGAGATTTATCCTGGAACCAATCAAGTATCAAAGCAGGATGATACAGTTGTTTATCTAATCTCTGCGTGCAAGTAACACTTAATACAGCAAATCTCCTTCAAGGCAGGGAAATCCTTCCATTGCTGGGTGAAACAAAATATCGTGTCACTTTCTTACTTGAATGAGATGTGCAAGTCAAAAGGGATTTCAACCAGCTGTATTCACAGCTCTGCAGTCCTATCAAACCAACCTGCAAGTTCCGTGAGGCAGGAAAGCCAAACAGAGCGCACATTTAAATCCAAGTAAATAATGTACCCACAGGACACTTGTGGTGGTCCCAGCTACATTTACATTTAGCAAATGTGTACATAGCATTGGTTTGGCAGGCTATTTACTTATTCATGCATGTTTCCCTCTTTCTCAAAGCCTATTTCAATAACATAGCAGCTCACAAGTCAAAGCCTATAGACCAGGTGCTTAAGTAGCCACTAAACGATGGCAATACAGAATAGTTGCTTCTCACAGTCCAGAGTGGGAAGGCTCATGCCAGCAGGTACAGAAGAAAGTGTTCATTTAAGCACATCTTCTGTGAAAGCATTAGCCAAGACTCCTTTGCAAGATTTTTCTTCCCTGTTGTTACCAGTGACCTTAGAAAAACTGTCACAAAGTGACCTTAGAAAAGCTACAGTCACTGTCAGTTTCCTCACTGAAAAAAAAATAATCAGTGAGCTCCCACGAGTAAGGCGAGATTAAATTTTTATGCAAAACAAATAATGAAGATGCTGCTCCTCGGAATAGGCATTCTTTTGAATACCATGGCTCAAGTAACATATTTCACTGCTTATTGGAAATAAATCACGTGCCTGAAGTCAAAAATATCAAAAAGCACTCCAAGAAATTGGGATACATTTTTCTGCCTCAAAACTCTTAAAGCATAAAAAGCAACTTTCTCAGACGGCAACCTTGTTGCCATCTTTTCCACAGTACTATTATAGTAATTAGTGAAACTTAATCAACCTGTTTAGAAACTCTTTTTGGACTGTTCTAGCCTCCAGGGAAAAGGGAGGCCTTTTGGGCTAATTTCTTTAGTGCAGGAGACTGAACCAACAGCATTTTCGAGCTCAGCACCTTATGGAAGTGGGCACTCAGAGCACTCAACACTTTCCATGGCTTTGGAAATCCCATATGGCTAGAATTAGGGTCTAGGAATGCATTTATGTTTTCTCTTAAAAGAAACCAAAATAGTCTAACCCAAAATGATGCTACAGTGATCTTAAATACTACCTCTTGCAATAAAAGATGCTCTGATGTTACAGTAAGTCTATTGCATCTTCTTTTTGCAAAACTTCCTTTGGTGTCCTGCCAGCCAGAAACAGGCAGGAGTTACTAAATCATTTCCTCAGCAAGGTCATGAAGGTTTCTGCACTCCAGCATCTAATCAGCTTTGGAAAAATTCACAGGGCAGTGGAGTATGCAGTAATTGGAGTGAAAGGTAAGAGTAACATCCTGTCTGTGATGGAAAAATAAGCTTCACAGATTTACTCTATCAACACATAATGCTACCACCAAAAGAAATTGTTATTCAGTGTTCTCATGACAAACAGATATTGAGACTGCCCGTGGATCTACCCACAGTGCTGCTCAGTGAATGATGTTAGAGGAGACTGGAAAGCATAGGAAAGAAAAAGCTTTAGTCCATGAGGAAAAAGGAAGGTGAGTGAAGGAAGACAACTTTAACCACTATTAGTGAAAACAGAGCAAATGTGTGAAAGAACAGAGTAAATGAAGGCTGTGAGCAAAGCAAGGCAGTAGATGTGTGCATGGGGCAGGAAGAAGACTCCATTCTGGGAAGCAGCCATCCCTCACAAGCCTGTGGAGGCAATTCTAGCCTTGGGACTCACTTTTTTAGGCACAAGACCAACTACATTCCTCATGCATTTGTCTTGTTTTGGCAGAGGTTAGCTGAGATATCAATGCAACCCACCTGGGTATCTCTAAACTACAAAGCCACTTCAGAAGGAAGCACAAAACGTCACTGATGGGAATCCCACAGGAAATGTTCTGGTGGCGATAAGCAGTAAGAAGCGTCAGCAGTGTGCTCATCAGGTGTGCAGGCTCCAGAGACAAAATCTTTCATCCCAGAACAGGGCATCATGGCAGCAGCTTCTGTGGGTCTGTCAGCAACAACAGCACCGTATCAGCTGCCACGGGCCAAGGGCAGCAGACCAGGACTGCCTGCAGGAAAACAGAGCTGGCCCTTGGGGTGGGTGGGAGGCAGCAATAAATGGCACCCAGTCCATCTGAGCACATCTTTCTGGATGCCACTGCCATCAGAAAAACAAATGCTTGAATTAGTGCCCCAGTGCATAAAGGGACAGTGCCTGCGGCAGAAGCTGTAGTGATAGAGACCAATTTCTTCTTTTCGGCCATGAATGCTTCCTCCCCAGCTGGTTCCTAGGGTATAATCCATTTTCTGGACAACTGCTGGGACAAGATGGCAACACTGACTGCAGAAGTGATAGTGCTGCTCAGTCAGTTGTTTGCAACAAGCAGCATGCAAACAGATGAATTTGATAACCCTGCCAGTGATGATTTGAACAAGATGGAGGTGTTAGGTGGTATGCTCATCTATATTCCTTTCTCTCTCAGATTTATGACAGAAGACAACAGAAGCAAATTTGAACAAGCAGAGTGCAAGTGTTCACTCCCCACACTCTCCTTTTTGACAATTTATAGGGACATCATCAAAATGTGCCTGTAAAAGACACCATTAAGATGACTGCAGCAGAAAATGGGAAAAAGCTTTTTTTTTTTAATGCTTGCTTCATGCATTTGACAACATAAGCTCAGGAGAGCAATCTATAAATAGCTGAAAAGGACTTGTGTTCGTGACATTATGGATGAGTGTCAATCAATGTCAGTCAGCTACTGATCAAAGCAGACTTAGCTTGGCCATATATATTTTGTCTCCACTCAAACTATATCTTACATTGACTGAAAATTAACAGATGTGCTACTGATACATTGTAACTGCTTTGCAATATATATATACTATTGAAGCCTTATCCTAAATTAGGAAGTCTCCAATGCCTGAGGGAAATACATAGCTTGAACTATGCCTTCATACAATTAAATAAATTTGCCTTTGATGAGCAGAAATAACTGAAGTCTGCTAGCATTATAATTCATGTGTGATTTTAATGTCTCCTGAAGTTAGTCTCCCAAGGTTTTTTTATCTCCTACTGATTATCCTCACACTAAAAAGTCAACAGTCACTGAATTACTGGTCCCATAACATGTCTGACAATTCCTGAAGAAACTAAGACTAAATTTGTTTCATATGTGTATATATAGAATACTTGCTCTATAAATATCTAAACAGTTATTAGCATTGCAGTCGTATGTTCTAAATCACCAACACTTACAGTGCTGCTAAATTGCTATTTGCCTTCCTGGACTCCACTGAAATAGGAAATTGAACAAGAGATTAATCAGAAAGTTAATGCAGGCAACTGAATATAAGGGTCCCCTCATAAGCTAAAGACCTGCTCTTATGCTTTCATCTCTATCTCAAAGTCCAAATATAAACAGCTTCCCTACTAGTTAACTTATAAGGATTAATAAGTAGACAACTTTATAATTCACTTCAATAAGACTGCGGAAACAAGTCAATAAATCATGTCTTTTATCTGCCTGCTCAGGCTTGTTCTGAAGTCTGTTCTGTGTGTATGAATGATTAGCAGCAGGTGTAAAATAGTTCCCTGAAGGTTGCTACTGGCAAATCCCATTCACTCCTGGATCCACCTGACAACAGTTCATTAATTCACCAAGATTTCAGACCTGAGTCCTGACATCCAAGTTAAGGGTACATCACATCTGTTTCCACTAAGAGAACTTACATGACCTCAGCTGGTAATTCAAATCTTCAGCAGCTTTACCAACTATGTTTTTTCATAAAAGACTACAAAAGAAAGTATCAAATGTCACTGGCCTTTTTTTTTTTTTTCCCCTTTCCTTAAAAAAGGCAACCTGCATACCTTTTTAAATGTAAATCCTCCTGGAAAAATATTGAGGATTGGAATATTGCAGTATTTTGAGATCCTGTGACCCAGGGAAACTAGATTTATGTCACCAATGCTAGTTATACTCTGCTTTGCAAACAAGCGCCTGTACATCCTCTGATATTACATTACAAAAGAACATAATTATTAAAATGATCATGTGTCCAAAAACACTGACGAATAGAAGAAGTACATTTGATGGGAAAAGAACAAGATGAAACGAGATAGAAAGGAGGAAATTGAGCACGTCATCAACATAATTCAGTGATTTTTCAGCCAGAGCTAGCATTCAGTTTAATATAGTAAAAATGAGCTTGCTTCACTCAGTAAGTGTCCAGTGTCCAAATCTGCAGTTGTCTCACTTGGATCAGACCTTTGCAACTGCACTCACTGTCTTTAGATATGGCAATTAGGCCCAATTTAGCATTGCTACTGAGGTTGATGCAAGTCCAAGGAAGACCTTAGCATACAACAGAATCTGAGCATCAGTGTGAACTGCGGCATCTGAGATTGCTCTTTCTTTAAGACATACAGCTTGACCTTATAGTTGTTTCTAGAATAAGGAAAAAAATAAATACAGTAGATAAGCAGCTCAGTCTCCGAGAAAAAAGTATTTATAGTTTTTTCTGCAGTCTTGTATTCTAGGTGTAGCGGGCATTAAGTGCTTCACATCTACTAAAGATGCAGATCACATATGTGAGTCTTTAAGCATCAAGACAATCTTAGCCATATTTGGTAGCAGGAGCACAAAAAGGAGCATATTGCAATGCTGCTATTTGCTTTCAGGTGTCTTGGTCATCTTGATCATATATCAACTTCCAGTAACACGCAGTGGTGTGGGAAGTACAGACATCAGCTGAGTAGTACACAGCTTTGGAAAGGTTAGTTTGACCATAATTATTACCATAATATATGAAATGAAACTCCTTCTTATCATCAGGGAACAGATTAGACTATTGGTTTAATCATAGTGTCTGTCAAGATGACTGCATAGCAGGCTTTAGACAGTGAGAAAAAGGCTTTATGGACTGTTGCTCCCCTTCCTTCCCCTAATATTTTATATGCCTTTTCTGGCATTTCAGGTAGTTTAGCTGTCAATGGCGAAGATTTCCTGAGGCATCAGAGATGGGCACAAAGGATGAGTCTCTCATATTTGCAGGGCTTTTCTTCAACATCTAGGTTCTTAACAGCTATATTTCTAAGCAATGAGACTGTCTTCCCATATGACAGCATTTATTTTTTTTATTTGTAAACAGGTTAGAGCAACTGCAAGAATAGCTATTTCTCATATACATGCAGATGCTAGCATGAGGACAATTTTTATAAGCTAACTTCTTTATTAGTGAAGTATAAACCATTCCCTATTTGGGTAGCAGGATCGCTTTTTTTCCCCACGTCTAAACTTATAGTGATTTTACTGATCTTCCAGTATTAGTTAGATAGTTGCAACTTTCTTATGCCCTAAAATTATTTTTCTATTTTGAACCAAGACAACTGTGGTATGTAAGTGCAGACTAAGTTTTACCAACATTTATTACTGATAATGAAGAAAAATCTATCCAAAACTTGCCAGATTGTGAAGCAGCCTGTGAATATGATGATGCATTAAGTGAAGCTACCATTACAGCTCTGTCGATTGCTTTTACATCATGGAAAAAAACTCTTTTGTGGATATCATAAGAGTGGTCAACAAATACCTTTCTTTTAGATCTACCAATGACAACAAGCCTCTTTGTTGTACTGTACCTAGAGCAATGATTTAAAATACAATTTTAATACCCACTCATTACTTTAAGCATGTTTACTTTTACTGATCCAGAGCAGATAAAGAAAAGACATGCAACAACACACAGCAGTGCAAGAAAACACTTTACTAGAAAGAATATCACTTACAATTGCTATTTGGTTTCATGCTCAAAGCCTGTGATTGCTTCATGCTGTTGATCACAATCTAATTATCATGATTACAGAAGCTGAAAAATTACTTATCTGGAAAACATATAAAAGAACATCACTGTTTGAGTCCTTCCTAAGAACAATCCCATTTTTAAGTATGACTCAAACACTAAGAAAAATGATTCAGTTGTCCAGTTTAACAGAATACAGACCACACAAACTCATCCTAGAATTCACAATTGAATATGAAGACAGGAGGGCATAGAAACCTCCTAGATTCAGCAGTAGGTTGGTGATAAAGAGGGGAGTTGAACCTCCCTCTTCTTTGAAGACGACATATTGCTTGTGCTGTGCAGTAACTTGTGTCCACATGGAGTGACAAGTAAATAGCTTGTTACATCTATAACAGTCTGCATACAACATTCTCTCCACTATCTTCAGTCTGGGTAAACCAAAAGTATTGAAAAGGAACCTGATGCACCAAATCTGTCCTGATATTTTCTGTTACTAACAGCACAGTATGATATATCTTTTAAAAAAAACCCAGAGTACTTCAGGCTTGAGTTGCATAGCAATAGTAAGAAGTTTGAGTCATCTGACATTCCAAATGGAGTGCCAATTGAGAAGCAGAAGGAAAAAAACAAAAGGATTTCTCAAGATGGCAAGTATATTCTTCCTCCTACTTCAGCTATAAACAAAGTGACATGGTGGAACTATAATTTCCAAATTACTATTGAGAACGGAGATCTAAGAGTAGTGACTGAGCTTTTATTTTTTTTAAGCTTAATGATCAACACTGGGTACTTACTGGGAATTAATGGGTAGCACAGGACATTTTTTGGTTAACACAGTTTCAGCTGGTATATTGAGAACTTTTACAGAGGATTAGTGAGTCATGAAAAGACTTGCTCACTTGCTTGGACAATCAAAGTTGCTCTCAACTTCAGATGATCTGGGCTACCATCTCACAGCTGAAATGGGTGATTTGTGTAGTTCCATTTCTGTCCTTATCCACTGCACAAATGGCTGCACTTCTACACATGCTTAATTCTGGTCAGATTCATTAGGTACATGAGTTCAACTGAACCACGGTTTCAGCCTTACTGATTTTTCCTTTCCACATAATTGTCCATATTGGCACTTTTTTGTATTCTTCCTGTTCATAAGTAGTAATTGCCATAACAGCTGGGCTTAATAAGAAATTATTTAATTTTCTAAGTGTAGAATTCTGTTTGAAAAAGAGTACTTCTCATATTCTGACCCCATGACTGATAAACAGGATCAAGCACTTTCAAGAACATACTATAATTTGTATGAAGAAATTGCAGGAGGAATTTTAAAACCCTTGTATGTAGATTGTATTGAGAAATATTAACATAATATAAATAATTATAACACAATTGTTCATGTATTCCGTTTGTGCCCTTGAACAGTAAGAGCAGTTTGAAAGAAGACGAATATGGTGAACCTGAAGTTGAATTAAACTTACAGTTCAGAAAAATGAAAGATGACTACATGAAATCCAGAGTATTCCTTGGAGGAACAGTGTTAGCATAAATACAGAATGGTTGTTTTAAGTTTGACATTATAATGCTAGCAGCAAACCTTGCAGCAACTCACTTTAAACAGTTCAGAAAGATTCTTTCATTTCCTGAGGTATAGTCAGAAGTTAGGGATCTATACTTCTGAAACTTTATGGCTGTGCACTATGGATGTTTATAATATTACTTAACGCTTTGCTACACCAAATGAAAAGTCTATTGATATTCACTCCCTGGTTGGAAAATAGTACAGAAAAGAACAATCAATTAACAACAGAGAACAGAAAACATGAAACAGAAACACAGTCTTTAACTGCATGGGAAGACATTTGTAATTCCACAGGCTGTTCTCATCTTTACCTTGGAAGGTCGTGAGCAAAGAGCAGGTTGTTAAAAATAGGCTTATAATGTTAGGTTTTTATATTGAATTAGAAATCCTGAAAAAGAACACTTAAATATCCACGTGCATAGCATTGTGCTCATGCCCATTGAAATGCTACAAATAGGTATGATTTCCAAGCATGAGTAATTAAATTATTTTCATAAGTTATAAATGTATTGTGACTTCTAGCTTCCTTATTTAAAGGAATTTATATGAAGGTCAGTGTTAGGAACACCTCAGCAATAACATTATTTTAGAAGAGGATCATTACTGGTGTCAGGTATGTTTTCTAGCATTAGGTTAGCTGATATGCTGAAAGAGCTCAAGTACTTCCATGCTCTGAAAAAGCACAGATTTCATACATTCAGTAAGTGCTATTCAGTAAAAGTTAGACATATCTGAAGTGCCACAGAGGAATGCAAATTTTCAGTTTCATGTTCTATTTCAGAAATCAGAAGCATTTAATTTTCATCTCACTTTCAGTGTCCTACATATCCCTTCATCATCCAAAAGTCTGTAATCTTCTCAGCTATATTTCTTCCAGAAACACAGAGAACAGAATCCACCAGTTTTTTAAGCCATGCCCAGAGGTACATGAAAGTCTTCCAGAACACGAGAAGTACTTCACACAACCAAATATCAGCTGGAGGCAACAAACTGAAACAACCTCTTCTCACTCAAGACTATGCCAAGCCACAGAAGAGACCAGAATGTTTTTGTATCACCAAAAAAAAAGTCTTTGTGTAAACAAGCAGTTCCAGCTAAACCTCAGTTAAAGGTAATTGCAGCCTGGATGACTTTAAGTATTATTTGCTTATATCTTCAGTACTTACTGAGCAGAAGCAAACCTTTATTTCTCAGTTACAAAAAAAACATATCTTCACAGGTGAAAAAAAGATCACCAACGTGCAGAGTACCTAGATGCTGAGGGAATGAGCGCACACAACAGCACATTTCCACCTCCCTGTTGTCACTGGAGCCTTGTTCTCACCAGCCCTAAGGTGTCTGTGACACACGGGATGCATCCCTGCATGTGCCGAGAGCCTCATCTCTTCTGCACTGGTGCATGTGGGAGGGATTTTATACCCACTGGAGCATGGATTATTTCAGACTCCTACCTGTGTCCCTTTCAAATCCATAGGCACAAATGGGCTGTCACACATCATGTATGCATTTTAAAGTGTTGAAATGGAGGAACGGCTTTTTCTTTCACTGCAGTTTATTGTCAAGACCCTGAAATGTTAATTTCCTCCACATTTTAAGAATGGAAACATATGTAAGAGCAAGCATGTGAAAATCGCGGTTCTGACTGAAACTGAGCTTCAATGATTTAGATGGTAGGCACTTGCTATGTAGCACGACCTTTACCTTCATGTTTTCTTAAAAGGTATTTATAGCACATTTCTGCCACAGCACACATCTGAGACCTGTAAGCACTCCAGTGAGTCTGTTAGTACTATTAAGCATCTATGAGTAAGTGAAACACTTCATTTCATGTTTACTTTCCAGAATCTCCTCCATGATCTCCCCTTCTTTGACTTGAACGTTTTCAGACTTATTTCTTTGACTCGTCTTGCTAAAGGCTAAAGTAAAATTCATTATGATCTACAGCATCTAATTTATGTTCCAGCTACTCAGTAGCCTTGGGTAGAACAAGATATCAGAGGCAGCTGTTAACACTTAGTAGAAGCTCATATTCACCAAAAGATGCGCACAGGTGTACATGCACTAATTTTCATAACAACTACTACATCTCCAGGTTTCCTAAGGTGGAAAAAAGACATTTAGGGAAGACATTGCATACATCTCCTACACAGTTTTGTCTCTACTGTATCAAGTCACATGACAGAAGGGCTGCAGGCAACTTGGAGTTAATATTTATTATTGTATGAGTACCCAAGCACCTGAGTCTAGGTCAGGGCCCTGCTCCTCTTTGCAGAGCTGTGCCATCAAATGGAAAGGAAAACACCATTTGTTCAGTTGGCAATATACATTCCCAACAAACTAGACAGAGGCAGCAACAGGAAGCCATCAGTGCTAATTTACAGAGCAGCCTTTCATGGCTCACCCTCACATGTGTTACTGACTACCCACTGCTTCAATAAATGTGTTACACTACATTATACATTACATATGCTTACTAACCCTCAGCAAGCATATTCTCAAACAGCCACAGTCGGTTACCTCACAATAAATATCTTGACATTCTAGTTATAAAGTTATGCTTAAGGCCATCGCACCACTGACTTTGTCTGAAAGTATAAAGCAGATTGCACTGACAACGCTCTAGCAGTAGCATTGGACTTATTTTTGTGCAATGTGTGCGTCTATCTAGACAGAAGTAGAACACAAAGCAGTTCAGCTATGCACATGTAATGTACCGAGCTGAAAACACTGTCTCAGCATTGCTACAATGTCTGATATTAGTCTTAATACAAGACATTTTTGGGAAAGATTAAAAGCAAGCAGCATCTGACTGAAGATCAAGAACCATCCTTTGTTATCTCTATCATTTCTACACAAACAGTTTCCTGATCCATTTCCTATTAGAAAGAAAACTAAAAAAGCTAAATAAAGATTAGGTACTTCTGAAATATTATCGTTGCTAAACATTTGACCTGATAATAGAAGAGAAATACATACCAGTTCAAATATTATAAACACAGTGCCAAACAAATTTGACCCAGCCTGTGCTGATGTTAATAGTCTTGACGCAGGTTTTGCATTATTTAAAGCATGATATAAGACTGCCTGTAAGAGCTTTATCTGCTATTGTTACAAATGAAATCCAAGATGACTGAACGGGAAATTGATGAGAGAAAGTGCTTCTTTTTTCAGCTTGTTTTCTCACTGCACTTGACAATCATTTCTGTATGGTCAGATTCTTCATGCTGAAAAAGATAGGTTTTTACAGATATGCAATCATTATGATAAAGCTCCAGCCAGCACAGCTTAGGCTCTGTGTATAATTCCTGCTCTCTTTTTTAACTGTCTCCCACCCCATTTAAGGACATGCTATCAAGTAGCCTGTATTCACACACAAATGCTCTTGCTCTAGTCCTGAATACTGAACTGGGGGGACTGATGCAAGTTACTACATATGTGAAGTTCAAGTGTGATAGCTATTGCTCTCTAGGTGTTCATTAAGCAGTCTCACTCCACATTAAATCCATGGCTGAACAGGGCTCCTCAAGCCAAAAGCTTACCTGTAACAACCTTTGGACAAGTGTGTGTAACCAACCGCCTGTCAATAACAGGAAAATTGAGCTAAAGAAAGCCACAAAACCCTCAAGAAAAAAGCAAAACTTCACCTCACCACACAAATGCCTCCAGAAACCATCGCACACGGCTCTGGCAAGAACATATTCCTCTTGCTTTGGGGGTTTTCCTGCTGTGACCAGTCAGGCCCAGTGTCTTTTCACAGGCTACCCCACTCCCCCTGGGTGGCCAGAAACCCCTCCATGCTCTTTCACTGGCTCCATCTCCATCTCCACTCCTCTGCACACAGGTGCCACAAAACAACTTGCTCTGACTTTAGACCTGGAGCTCTACTGCTGCACCCATGCCTGCCGCCTTGCTGGCCCACTTTGATATGCTCTATTTAACCCCCAGGTCTAAAAAGCAGTTTTCTGGTAAGCGAAGCCCTCTAGCCCACATATCCAGCCTAAACTCAGTTCACAAATAATTCTAGTGAAAACTTGGTTCCATTTCATATAATTTCCCTTGAAATCTGTATTATGCTATTTTGTCTCTTGGCAGTATACTAGGAAAGATGTCCAGTTACTGTGGGAGTAAGGAAGGCCAAGTAACAGTTGTTTCAAACCACAAGCTTTTTCTCAGTAACACTGCAACCCGCACTTGCTCATTAAATAGAAATCTCATTAACTATCAGCTCTGAGAGTTAATTTATCGATAGGTCTGAATAAATTTATCTGAAATCAAGTTTTTGAATTCTTTCCGTCTTAGTCAAAATATTAGACAGATCTATACAAAGGAAAAAATACAGAGTTAAAATCATTATTTTTTAAACCAAGGGACAAGCAGAACCAGTTCTCGAGGTTTTAACTAAAATCTAGCAAATGCTACAAGTATTTCTAGAATGTGGCTTCACGAAACATAAAGTTCGTGAGCATGTGCAGTTTTGAATCTCTCAGCCTTCAATATGTTTGGTGGCTTTCTTTTTTTAAGAAAAATGAAATTAAATCGATTATATGTGATTTCTCTAATGTAATTATTTTTTATAAAAACATGCTCAAATGTTCAAAAGGGTTCCTTATATCAATTTCAGAACATGTACCTTACCATTCTGCAACTGTTACATTCATGCACCTTTTCCACCTATTTACGTCCACACTTGCAACATTAAGCATTACATTCTCCCAGGAGAGAAAAAGGACGGTTGACTTTATTGTGTCATTAACTCCAGGTTTTGCCTAGTTACTGTCTTAAAAAATTTTGAATTTTTGTTGTTCCTAAGCAATTAATGGCTAATGACTCCTACTGGAGTACCTAACAGCAGGTGACTCTGGCTGCTCTTCTCAAGTGTAAATCCTGACTGTAGGAGGAAGAATAAAAATCACAGGAGTCACTACTTTTAAAGCAAGAAACTTTTCCAGATAAAATGCTTTAATCTACATGACCTTAGAAACGAAGCATAGAAAAATAATGTGATTATGATGGAACACTGACTCAGTTGCGTCATAATCACCAAGACATTTCTCAAAGCAGATTTACGAAAAACATAGTTGTTAAAAAACAAAACAAAACAAACAAAAAAAAACCCCCATCTAAACAAAACAAAAAACCACCAAACTAAGGTGGGAGAAAGCTAGCACAACCCCTGTGGCCCTTCCCCTTCTAAAAGTTTCAGAGGTAGTAGTAGTGGTTGTGATTATGTATTTTTTATATACGTATAAAGATATATAATAAACATATGTATTATATAAATATGTATTTAATATTAACTATACTGAGAGAAGGCATAGGACAATTCATTAGTGCAATCAGGTAGCTAGGAGTTTTTATAGATACACCTCTGCTGGGAAGTAAAAAAAAAAAAAAAATTCATTTTCAAAGCACAATCAATACACCTGCCAACTCTGACTTGATCTGCAAAGATACTTAAATTCAGAACATATTGCCAGTAGTTCAAATGTCCATGCATTTTGATTTTGTAATTCAAAACATTTCCTAGAAGAGCAGCCTCTGGCCAAATGTTCCAGATTCAGCATTATTTAAAAAAAAAAAGTTTGAACCACCACTAGATACTGAAATTATCTACATATGAGCAAGAGCTTAAGATTCGGAGATGGGATTTTCTAGGAAGATACTCAGGTTATACAACCGTGCTTTTCAGGTGATGTCTAGCCTGACATTACACAATATCATAGAATATTCATGGTTGGAAGGAACCTTTGAGATCATTGAGTCCAACCTTAAAAAAAAAAAAAAAACCCAAACAAAAAAACCCCAAAAAACCAAAAAAAACCCACTAAAAATTCCCCCCACACACATCACAGCCACCCACAGAGAAACAAACCCCAGCAATCTTAGGCAGTAGAGCATGCCCTGAAGAGCTATGTCTACACGTTTCTTAAATACCTCCAGGGATGGTGACTCCACCACTTCCCTGG
>JAOXJM010000033.1:34437591-34451883 GCA_026413425.1 Tringa solitaria
ATGTTTGAAAACAATGTTATCGTCCTATCACTTGTTATCAACAAGGACTGGACATCCCAATTTATAAGAATGAAAATGAATATATATTCATTTTATATTTCTATTAATGAAAAATTATTAACCTATAATGGGACTTCTCACTTCTTCTTTAAATGAAGATTTAGCGAAAAAACTTTCCGCTGTTCTAGTCTGAAACTACCAAAACAAAAGCATCGCAGAAAAAGACTATTCATAAATGAAGTAGTAGTAAAAAAGAAAAATACCTTGCAATACCAAGTGCTTCTATTGTCACTTTTTTCCTGTTTTGAGTGTAGGTGCTGAAATCATGTGCTCTGTTGAAAACATAGCTTAATTGCCTGAATGCAATCTGCTAATATGAGCAGACTTCTCCATGCTTCAGGCTGAAATAAGGAGGTAAGAGTTTTGCAATTACTTTATTATCCATTAGGGGAAAATCTATCTAATAAATGTTATTAAAATTTTAGAAATTGTTCTTTAAAAGCCAATGGTTCAGTAGAAATCTGAAGGTGATAGTGCTGATGACCCAAGAGTTATCTGGGGCTTGAGCTTAGCTATTACATGGGAACAGGGATGAACTAGTCCGGGCTGTGAAAGCTGATGGCCACTTGGTTGTCAGGGCTATGAGATTGTGAAGCTTTCAATCCTGTAAGAAGCAAGCAAGAGAAACAGTAGAACCACAACCTTAGCGTTCAGGAGAGAAAATGATAGCTTATTCGGCGATCTGTTTTACAAGAATGTCACAGGAAACTGCCCTGGAGAGCAAAGGGACTTCTATAAGGATGTTGACAGTGAAGGAAAAACATGGTCCTGCTGCTCAGGAGGCATCTGGGAGTGAGAGTGCATCTGGAGCACCGTGTCCACTTTTGGGCTCCCCCGTGCAAGAAAGACACCGACATACTAGAGCAAGTCCAGTTCTTGACTTGCTGCCAAGGCTGCCATCACCATTCACAACCCAAACTAGTTCATCCCTGTGAGTCAGACGCAAGTGACTCAGTTCAACACACAACTGACTGAGTGAAACAAAGTAGTCCATGATATACACACCAGGTAAGATGATCTAATGGTCTTGTGTTTTGTGAAAATGAAAGAAAAAGAAGGTTTGACAGTGAACAGCGCACAATCTTTCTTACCCCAGAATGAGAGAACTGGAATAGAAAATTACTTATCCTTAATGTAATCCTATCTCCTTGTTAATTTATATAAATTTCCCTCTGCAAAGAGATGGTCCCAGAGAAAGAGGGGTGAGGCATTTTGGTCATGTGCCTACATTGTGGTTGGACAGCACTGGATGGATCAGTGCTTCAGTTTTTGGCAGGCCTGTATGAAGCACAAATTTTTTAAGTTTGTTTAATTGAGTCATGAACATGTTCCTTTTAGTGCACCAGTGCAACAACTTAATGCTGGAAAAAAATACTGTGGAAAAAAATGAGGTACTGATCATCTTCCAGGTCATTACTTGGTAGCCTCCATGTTCCTCAGGTTTTAATTTGCGATGGTGCAAGCAAAGCACCAAAGATGGCAGCGAGCAAAACTGAGCTGCAGCCTGTGAGCTGTAGTGCCACAAGCTCTGACACAGTTCCCTGTCTATTTGTCATATTAACAATGATGAAAGAATAGCTTGTGCTTAGGGACACCATCTAGTTCATTTTCATGCATTAAAGCTTTCCATAAAGATCTGTATACCAGGATCTGAGAAAACATTGAGGACACTATACTAAAATATCCTTTATTAAATACCAAAATATTTTCCCTCTGTCTATGATCAATAAGCATATTAACAGGATTTACAGATACATGTACATGTTTATAAATTAATGTACATGTGTTCACATTTCTCAGCTTGATTTTTTTCTACAATGTTTGCATCATGCTGTAACATGTCCAACTTTTCACTTTGTGAAATTAGGCAAGGCTCTCAGAATTTTACAATAAAAGTTAAACACACAGTTGCAGCAACTGTGGATCTTCAGCATGTTTTTCTAATTCAACAGTTGTGAATTTATGTGAGTGTTGGGTGTATCACTCCTCTAAAGGATGTTACCAGCATCTTCCTGCTTCAGTCGTCTATCAAAAATTTTCTATCCACTCACCTGAAGGCTCAAAGCGAGTAAGGATGCAGTACCCAGTTTAGGCACAGGCACATGACAAACCCTGTGATGGCTCTGCCACTACCTCTTCCATCCTCTTCATTTGCATTCCTCAACACCCGCCTTCCTCGCTCCAGCTGGACACTGCAAAAATAAAGATCCAGAGGATTTGTTTCACACAGGCTGCAAGCTCTGCCTCACACTCTCCTGATCTGATCTTGACAGCCGTGCAGCAAACTGCTGTCTGCTACATTTCATCTTCCCGTGATATTATAACTATAGTTTCTTGACATACTAGACCGGAATTCAAGGCTCCAAGTGCTAGAAGCCTAGCAGACAGATGACGCACATCACTGCTCCAGGCTAAATGCTTGAGTTCATTCCAGTATTTTGGACCATAAGTTTTTGGGGCGTTAATTTTGATTTTCCAGGTCTGTGGTATTCTGCCTATGCTGTAATTCTGCTACCTCTCTCCTGCTGATATCTGTAATTTTACCTTACTCTGCCCACTGAAACTGCTCTTTGCAACTTCTTGAAAGCTTCTGTGAGCAGCGGGTTCTGCTTTGTTTGGATGCCCACACTGTCATTGTGATGTCACTACTGCTGGAAAAATTGCCTGACCTTCCAGGAGGTAACAGCCAGAGCCAAAGTTTATTCACTTGTCTGCAATATCCGTGCTAGAGCCTGGCTTAAGCCAGGTAACTATCTGAGTTTGCTGGATCTCTCCAAAACACCTAACATGCAGGACTCCCTAACTGGAGACTTCTGTGGAATTCAACGTGCTGCACAAAGAAACCCCACCAATGGCCTAGGAACACAGCCAGACTCCAGCGGCTCTGCAAGAGCAGACTGCAGGCCACAGGGTGCTTCTGAAAGCTCCAGCCAGCACTCCAGCCCCGCTCCCCTGCCCTCTCCCCTTCTTGACTCATCTTTCTCTGCTCAAATGAAAAACAGTGAGCTTAGCATGAACCATGTATGAACGTTGCCCTATCTGGAATTTCAGCATTTGAGTGATCACTCTTTGCACAAATTGAGTCTCACAGAAGGGGCAAAAAGGTCACTACTGTCATTAAGGTCCACTGGAAGACATCAAGTGTGCATTACCTGCAGACTGCATATAATCAAAGGACGGGTGTCATAAAGGTCCCTCACTTCTCTATAATACATCATATGCAACAGAAATAGTATACATCTTACAAGGCTTCTTCTACACTTGTTTATTGGTAGATATTAGGTAAATTGTGATAGCTGTACAACTACCTACTGTTCTAACGAATGCATCTTATCTTTTTGCTTTCTAGCACCCACTTCTCCTCTCATAAACTTTGCAGAAGGTCTGAATGATGAATTCACAGAACTAGATTTCATACTAACAATAACGAACAGGACCATATTCAACAAGGCAACAGAATAGATATCCTTCTGATTTCACTTTTACATACATACCAGCAATAAATTTCACCAGTACAGCATTCTGACAACAGAGTGAGTTATGGACAAAACAAACGTCTCTAAATGCTCAATGGCTCTTACTGAAATGTAAAAAAACAAGCAAGAAATATCAAGAAACTAAAGAAATTCATCTCGTTGTTGATCTTGTGGGTTTTCTGTTCTGAGGAAATGCCACAATGTTACATGAAATGCAGAATTAATGAATATCCCAGTGATTTACTAACAGCACAGGACTTGAGTGAAAAAGGCAAGTCTACTTCTCAAATGCTCCTTTGACTTCCCAAGGAGGCTGTCAGTCTAAACAGGAACAAGACTCTCATTGGAGAAAATATATCTATAATTTAAAGAGTAGGGTTTTTATTTCTTGGATGGTGATCTTGGTTTTTTCTTTTTTTTTTTTTTTTTTTAAGACTATACACTTAAGCAGCAAATCTGATTTAGAGTGATTATTAAAATTCAAACAAGAAAATGCAAACATAAGTAACAGCTTGAGTTTAGACAGTAGGCAATCAAAAGATTTGAAGATCTCTAAAGATATGTGGTCTTGCCATTGTTCTCAGAACAGTGAGGCAAACAGCCACAAAAAAAAACCAGAAGAAATTTAATTAATGTACTACAGCAACTAGCTCATTAGCAATGATGAAAACATGTTCAGGAAGGATTTACTTGATCATGTAAAAACAACCACAGAAGCCTTTAAAATAAATTCCAAAAAAGTAATTTTTAGTGTCTAATGTTGCCTCGTAAGAGTACCACTGTTCTGCTCTTGCAGTTTTTATGAAAGATTTTGTGCGAACTGCAAAACCATACCTCTAAAACCTGCTGTTTCCTGTAGGTTGCAGGAAATCTATGGCATGTATAAGAACACCTGAAATGGAATTAAGAGTTAGTCTGCCTTAGTCCTGGATCATTTTACATTATACGGATCCCAGTTTAATTCTTTTGTACCATCATATGGCTGACTCTTTTTGGCCTCATGAAATCCTGTTTCTGCTTGATGTGGTTTTAATTTAAAAGCTATTTTTATATTTCATAATGTAACAATCTAAGAATTATATTATCTCCTATGTAGCTTGTGTCTTCATTTATGGCTATGACATCTCCCTACCATAATGCCTAGCCTTTTGTCTTCTTTCCATCACCAGAAGAGAGTAACATCTTACCAATCATCCTGCCATTCACAAAGCATTTCTTCCAGACTTAACCCCTCAGCAGTGTGGCCTAGTAACTTAAAAATAACCATTGTGGTACTTACTGGGTGAAAAAATTGCTAGAGCCCAGCCTTACATATCTTGACTATACACTTTCATCAAAAAGGAATGAAGTAACATGGGATTTAGCAAAACTAAGTTAAATGTAGAATTACAAAAATTAGCACATTTTCTAAAGCAATGGAAAAGAACGAATGATCTATTTAAACTCCAGAAAGAAAATAAACCAAAAAGAAAGGATGCAACATCTACTATGGATTCAGTGAAAATCAGCTATGATTGAAATAATGACTAGCCATTGTCAAAAATTTGTAGATCATCTCTTCTCATAGAAATCAATAGACCGATCAGTAATTCATTAAATACGTGACTTTGCCAGGTGGACTCCAGGGAGAAGATACTTCATCCCCATGGACAGCCTGCAACTTCTTTTGCTTCTTCTCCAGCTGCTCTCTCTTCTCTTTCTTTTCCTGAGAATAAAAAGATGTGTCAAAAAACCCAAACCAAAAAAATAGCCAAACAAAACTGTCCAAAAAAGCTAACTCCACCAACAGAAAAGTTACAATTATTGCTACACGTTTCTTGTGTACAATGAAAAGTTAACATGCAACGGAAATTTGCCTTTTTGGAGCTCAGTGAATCCCTTTCAGGGATTCAGTCACACACATTGCACAACGCAGCACAAGAGGCTGTGACATTTGATGTCATTTACAATTACGGTAACTGTCTCAAGGATGGGCTGGTTTTGTGCACTATCTAAACAAAAAGCTCAACAGAAGGCTTAGTGGATTAAGCACTCTATTTGTCTCCTACATAATTAGTCTCATTTAATTACTTCTTTGAGAGGATACCTAAATCACAATGCTAAATATGTTGTTCTCATTACATGAGAACACGGATGCCTCTTTGTAACTTTCTGGACTTATTAAATCACACTTGTCATGTACTAGAACAAACTGGGAAGTAAACAATTTATTTATAAACAAATATCTGTCTAACATTTTAAACACTGCAAGGTTCTGATGATATTTTCTATTGTTCCAAAGAGCAATGGGCAGTTAGGATGATGGATAAGCAAGATATTTGCAATAGTCTTTTTGTGCCTGATTAACTAATGATTTTCAAGCAATATGACATAAAGTAATTTACAATTATTTTTTTTTATATTTTTCCATTCTATTTAAAATAAGCATTCTTCTTTGCAAAAATGACTGCCATTTCACCATTATGAGGACCAGCATCATAAGGCTACATCTGCATCTGCAATTTAGTTCTTTATAGGTGCCAATTTTCCTTGTATTGTACTTGCAGGTTTGTGGTGTGTGCTTGAGCACACCACTTACTGACTTAAAGTACTTTTTCTCTTGGTGGAACCAAGGCTGACATTATGGACCAGAGCATAACTTACAGTGCCCCACCTGACAGGTGGTAAAAGGTCCTCAAGCAGCTGGCTTTCTAGCACATGAACAGCACCTTCATTCCTAGGATCAACAACTGGCATACGCATCATTGGTAGTAAAGATGCAATGTGGATATGCGTGCTTAGAATCATCATCAATTGTGCTAAATCCAAACTTAGTCCTTGCCTCTTTTTCAGCCTATCAGACAGCATTTTGAAGCAAAAAAACCCAAACAAACCAACAAACCAAGCCAAAACAAAACCCAAACCAAAGATAAATTATACACCCACCCAGGAAGAGAATGAAAGTAGCTTTGGATTTTTTTTAACATGTCTCAGTTTTGAATGTTGGGATTTGAAGATCCAACTTTCACGAATGAATCCCAGTGCCAAGGGAAGAGTCTTGAGTTAATTTAACTGGTTTTTAAAAGATAAATTTGACATGAAGACTTACTGGCTTCTTCCCTGCCTTCAACACACAGAAAGCTTTTTATGTTCTAGTCCTAACCACAGTTCATATTCTCACAAGACATAACTGATGTAAATCTTCCCCAAAATAATAAACTAGATGTTATTTGCACTAACAGAGGAACAGAAATAGTGAAAGATGAAAACGATAACTGTAGTTTGTCATATATTAGATCGACTCGATAGTATGGCTTGATTTCTCTGTGGAAGTTTCTTACTCAATAGCATAGTAAGATGAATTTCACTTACAAAATTCTGGGAAGATCACATTCTTTAGCAGTATGATTGCTACATAATAATTGAATTTTAGATAGTACAGAAGCCTTAAAACATTTAAAAGGAATAACAATAACAGCCTTATTTCTAACATATTGCAATGCCAGCAGATTAAAATTCCAATATAGAAAGTATTTTCAGGTAGATCTTATTAAACTACATGAAATGAATAACACACATCAGCTGTTTCTAACCCAGAAAAGCAACAAATCCATGAGGCTCATCCAGTACATCATTTCCTGATATTTTTAAACAGCTTTAGTACGCCAAAAATAGGTGTTGTGCATGCTCAACCTCAAGGTAAAATTTCAAAATTGTTCTAATTTAACATTCCATTTAACCTGTCTATGTTGATCTTTGAAAATTATTTGAAAGCAGCCTTATTTCTCATCAACTCATACTAGATTAATGTTTACCATGTAAAATGGAGAACATAACACATGTAGGATACTCACTTTTCTCTACAGAAAACAGGTATGAAGATTACTATCTCAAAAATAATGGAAACTCAACTGATCTGTCATTATAAACTTCCTCCATGTTCTACTCCTAAGGATAGGTGCATGTCAATGACAAGTGTCAGACACTGGTAGCCTGTATTAAGTAAAAAATGATCACTGATCAAATGGACTTGGTGAGTAGCAAGAGGCAAACACTGTGAACAAACAAAAAAAATCAGAAGCTTAAATTTCCTCAGGAATACTAAAGTATCTCAGCTCAAGATTATCCTTTTTATGTTAGTACTTTACAAGTGTTAATAGCCTTTTTTAGGACATTTATTTTCATGCTTAATAAGTAATCTTCTCTATGCACTTATGTTATCAAACATTCCCACAATGACCTCTAAAAGTATAAGTAACAGAATTTCCATTAACAGAAAAGAAGGTTTCTTATATTTTAGAAGAACTACAAGCAGATTTTTATGTCTCTTTTACCCACGCATTATGGTCAACACCTGGTTCAGAAAAGCTGAGGATGAATTTACACATTTATTTCTGTTGAATGTTGATGAAAACATATTAGAATGCTTCCCACTATATTACTCCTATTTTATTTCTTTTCAAACAAAAATCCTCTTATTTGAAATAATAGACTTAAAAGACTTCCACAATTCTGCCCTCTCAGATTTGATGCCCATTTATGTACCTGTAGGCAGATTATTACCTTTGTTCCCTTGATAATACATTGAGAACTTTCCAGGCATTTCTCTTGTGCAGTTCACTGAAGGTGTGTATTTTGTGTATGACTATACAACGTGAGATAATACTCTGGCCAAACATGATGACAGAGCCTTTGCCTGATATGCTTTCTCAAATATAAGTGTGTTAGCTGTAAAAACCAGCACAATTTCAGAAAGAAAAAACGTGAAGACTAGGCATGAGACACATCAGTCAACACTTGCACATAGACATGGAAAATGAGGTAATTTCAGAGATACCTCTGCCAACCAATTGAGTAGCTATCACATCCTCCAACACCTGCTCATTTTTTGAACTGCTCCTGTACTGAAGGCACACGTACATCCATTCAGATCTGGTCATTCTTCCAACTATTAAATTTATGTTAACAATCCCACTAAGTGAATTGATGACCCAAGGAATTTATACACAGTTTGAACAGGGGAGCCTGTGCTAGGCAGCAGATTTCATTCCCCCCAAAAGGAATAATTTTTTTACCTTCATAGAGTCCAAGACAGCAAGGAAGTCAAATGTACAATGACAGTTAACATTCATGCTCTGGTACAACTATGCTAATTGAAGACAGTAAGCGAGCATACTGGGACAGAGCATTAGCTGCTACCCAAAGCACAGTACTTCCCAGCCTGTGAACCAGGAATATTGACTGAGCAAGAAATAACCTGAGAATGGGTATTAACAATTTGACAAAATCGAGCTCGAAATCACTTGACAAAGGGGACCAGAGAAAACACTTCTTACCAATGATTAGAGAAATCAGTGGTATTCAAATAGGGCACCAGTTCAAATAAGATCTTAAAAGACTTACACCAAAGACCAAAAAGGTTTGAAAACATAGAGAAGGGAAAACATGCAGACTCTTGCTGGTTTACACCACTGCATATTTCTGAGTTAACCAAGTCAAGGTTGATTGTCCTTTTAAAATCTGTCCCACACCTGTACATCAGCCTGCCTCACTTCTCATTGTTCCCCACTACTCTCCCCCCCAAAAAAAAACTGAAAGTCCACTCGAGACTCTGGAAAAGATTTTTTGAAGATATTGACAGTACAAACGAATCCCTGTGAGTGTCTTAAGCCAGATGAGTTGCAAGACCCCATTCTTATAAAAGGCAACAGAGACCGTATGTACAGGACCAGAAATCACAAGGAAGAGAGAAAACAGAAGAAATGCTCTCAAATTAAGAAAACTTTGAAAGTCAGTATGACAAATGACTGGCCACAGGGTGAGGATGAAAAATGCAGGTTTTTCTGTAGCTAGTAAGTCACACACCTTTAAGAAAACAATATATGTTAAGGACATTACTGATCTCTCTTCTAGTTTGTCTTTCTGTAGCAAGGAAAAAACCACTGCCTTACTGTTGAGATGAGAATACTAGATTACTAGACCATTTTACTGCTTAACAACTGTGACTAAAGTACAGTGTTGTAGGAAAAATATATTTGGGAGCATCAGACTTCTACACTTCTTAGTAAATGGAAGTAAATCTCAAACCTCATGACAAGTGCTTTTATCAATTTTAAGTTATACAAGTCTTCACTTTAAAGGCTTCCTTGAATTCCTTGAATATATACACACACACTCGTTGCAGCTGGTGATGCTTCCTGGGTTTGCAGGGTTTGTGCTGTGGTGAGTTGGCCCTTCAAAGATGGTTGCTCATGACATGGAATGTCAAAAAAAAAAAGACTAACTATGAAATTCAAAAGTCTATGACATGTAGGTAGGGAGAATATATTTTCCATGTACGTTAAATATCAAGCACACCATATTTTATCTTCTTGCTCAGGAATTCTGGGGGACTAGCTATGTCATGCTGCCATCATCTGGCATCTCTCATAACAGCATGACAAACCATGAGTATTACAATACAAAAGTGAGGACACTCATGACTACATTAACCTTTTTGGTTTTGAAAAAGTGCAAAAAAAAAAATAAATACCAGCCATCTTTCATATTCCTCCATAGCCTTTTTATCTTTCTCTTCCTTTTCTGCCCGTTGTATTTCTTGCTTTCTTCTCTCAAGCATTTTTTCTATTTTCTTCTGTTTCATATATTTTTCCTTTTTTTCATTCCTAGATAGTTAGAGGGAAGAACAGAAAATTATCATGTAACAGACTAAATGCTGCATCTGTGATTGAAGAACTAAATTAGAATCAAAAGAGATCTTTTACTCATTTAATGAAAAATTGGGAATATATATTCAAAATTTTCAAAGTCCATCTTTATACACTGTATCACCATGTATAGGTATAAATTAACCTTCTGTGTATTATGGCATCACCTTTTCTGTACTACTTTCTCCCTTTTTGGTATTATATTAAAAATTAAATTCAAAACTTCTGTTGGTAACTGTAAGTTGCACACGGTCCGTGAAAACTCTTGGCTTGTAAAACTAACAAAGTATTTCTCCAGCAGACACATCTCACTTGCTTCTGAATATATCTACATTCATATATTGCATTCCACACAACTTTTAGATGAACATTTACCTTCCTTTCTATGGCTTAGTAATGAAGCATGAGACTAATCACATAAGACATTACACTACTCAGTGAATCTTAATTCTCAGTTGCAGTATTTCTGCCCAGGCTTAGTCAATAGCCTTTTGGGGAGAAAAGCACTTAAGTTACTAAACTGAAAGAAGTTGTAGAGATTGTTCTCATTATCATACTCGGTCTCCACTGAGCATGCAGAGCCTGACCGCAAGCATACCACTGTCTCCCAGCAAAAAGCACATAAAAAAAAGCACAGCAGACCTACTGCATTTCTAAGCAAAGATTTGGGAAACTATGATATTCCAAAATCCAACTTATTTTTCAACTTTTTTTTATACCATTTTTCAACTGCTGACATGTTATCTCTCTTCTTCTCTGCAACCAGTTCCTCCTCCTTCTTCTTCCTGATTCTTTCAGACTGTTTTTCCTTTCTGTTTTGCTCTCTTAAATATTCTGCTTTTCTTTCCTTCCATTTTTCAAATGCCTAAAAAGGACCACAAATTCATTAGAAATCTTACCCCTCACTTTTTTGTCAATATTCTGGTTGTTTATTCTGTATTATTATTTTTGGTAATTTCTACACATTCCAATTTTGGAATATTTGTTCGTAGCATGGCTCAAAAGTGGATATCACTATACCTAAAAGGAATAAATTCTTTCTCCCAGTAAGTAACACTTCATTGCCAGTGTATTTATATGGAGCTTATTTTACATTCAGACTCCAATGTAGTCCAATAGACTCCAAATATGGAAAAATACCTGTTTGTGTACAAATGTAAACATTACGTACTTCCAACAGAAGAGAAGATAATATGAGCTTTCTTCAAAAATTAACCATGTTTATATTTTAGAATCAAGTTCATTTCTATCCTTTGCTGGATTAATCTCGTGAACCATATTGGAAACACATTTATTTACATATTTCACATGACCTTCTGTGCTGCTTCTGTTCTCTGGACAGTCTCTTCTGCTGCTTTCTTTTTCCTAAGTTCCTCAACCTTCTTTATTTCACTTAATTTCTTTGCTTCTCTTCCTTTCTTTTTTTTCCAGGCTTCAAAAGATGCAATTGCTTCCTCTCTTTTAACAGCTTCTTTCTACATTGAAAATAACAGTCGACATTTAAATTCACTTAAATATAAAAGCATAATTGAAATAGTAAGCTTTAAACTCTGACAAATGTAGGATTAGATAGAGCAATAAAGAAATAGAAATTGATTTGCAGACAACATTCCAAGTAATACTCAGAATTGAATTTGAACTATACGGCATGTTTTTTTCTATGCTCATTTTTAATTTAACTTAATCAAATGAGACAAACTACTCCTGCAAAACATGTGTAGAAGAACATGAAATACATGTTAAATGCTTAGAAAGACAAATCTAAGAATTGTGTATGTAGTATTCAAAACACAGTTCTCTGTAGATAAGCATCTCTTGAGACAGGGAGCAATCTCATTTTCTAACAGATGACAAAACTTAATACCTGAAGGGTCAGGCATCCCAAGATCTTCTTAAACAAACCTGAAAATTACTCTAAGAAGTATACTTTTAACATACCTTACGTAAATGTGTATGGAAGCATCAGCCACACAACTTTTACAGCAACCATAACAAGGGGGACATGCCATTTACTGTTTCAACTCACAAGACACCTCAGAATAGCAGAGTGATGTAATTAGGCAGAAAGCACAGGTAAGTGTACTTCAAAGAACTGTAGTTTGTCAACTTCTTTTTAAACAAGAACATAAACAAACCTTTTCAGTATCATTTCTTAGATTTTCAGCTTTATTCTTTTCAATTCTTTTTAATTCCAGTAGAAGGGCCCTTTTCTTTTCCAACCAATTCTGCAAGAATCATTAGAGGACTTTTATGCTTTTACAGTCTTTTTAAGGTATAACTAAAAAAGTTCTGTTAAAACAACGAAATATTATTAGAGCAGCACCAATATCACGACCAGCAAAATTACTCTTATTTCTTCCATGTGCTACTTAAATAACCACCCCATGTGGAAGACTAAACGGTGATCACAGAAATATTATGATCAAAAAAGTTTAAGTTTCTAAAATCATAGCTAGAAAACACCAAAAAACTTAAAGATCTTTAAAACAGAATCTCTAAATAAAAACCACCAAAAAAGTAAGCATTTAAAAAAATGAAAAGGAAGAATGGCATAAAGATTTTCATCACTTGGTATATAGGAATACTATTTACATTTATGGTCTCTCTTGCAAATACCTAAAACTAAAGAGAATAAAATCCAACTGGGAAGAGTGAGACTTCAGGATAAAGTGTTATTAGCCATTTGCACAATCAGGCTTAAATTTTCAAGGTTTAATTATATATTTGGTATGCTGCTTGGAAATACAAGTGTCCTATCTGAAGCCTCTTTTACCTTTAAAAATTGTGAAGACAATATAAATATGGATTTGAGATTCTCAATTTTGTATTAGAACCATAACAAGTATAAAAATTACATACCAATATGAACTGCATGTGTTAAATTCTATCAATCATTAAATCATTCTAAGATTCTATGAATTACAGTTTTTCTCACAGATTAGTCACAAAAATCTGTTGAAACCCACAAATTAATTGTTATGAAATTCTACACAGCATCCATATAGATTATGCTTCTGGAGAGAACACTGGACTTGTTTTCACTTTTCCTAAATGACAATTGAATAGAGCATACCAGGAAAAGAAACTTTAAACTACATACTTACTTATGTTATTATACATGTCTGAAAATAGTCTGAGACAATAAATTATGAACCATTGTATGTCCCTCTCATCTAGCTTTTTAGTTTATAATTTGATGAAAAGGCATAGCCAACAAAACAAAAAGATTATTACACCTGTAAGCATATGCAAGAAATACACTCAGAAATACTGACTTCAAGAAAATAGGAGGTGTTGACTTTTACAACAGGACTTCTATGTGCATAGTTTTGTTTGGTGGTGGTGTTGTTTGGTTGTTACTTGTTTGTTTTTAAGATCTACCTGAAAAACAGCTGCTCGTAAACTATCTGCTTTGTCAAATTCTGTACTGTTGTTCTGCACGCGTTTATCCTCCAACACCTTTAATGTTCCCAGATACTGAGATGAAATACGTGTAGCTGATGGAACAGCTTTCGACTTTTTCTTTAAGGATGCAGGAGACAGAGACCTATAAAGATACCAAGACACAAACATATTAACGATCTTTCCATTTATTGTAGCTGATACCAAATAGCATTCCTTTTATTTCAGTGTATACCAGAAGTTACTGTGATACTGTTTTTACATGCACTTGGCTGAGGACGGAAGAAAAGGGAAAGGAGAAAGAAGCCCATTTTCTTCTGAGGGCTTTACTAGTGCCAAAACAAGTCACTACTCAATATATTCAGCCCATGAAAGCTGACAAATTCCTTACAGTTTCATCTATAAAACAGCTCAAAACCTGTAAAGACATCGTGGACTGGATTCATTGGCGGATCCAGCAGCACACACTCAGACACTGGCAAGAGACTTGGAGTCTGATCTGATATAACCCCGAGCAAGGGTTATATCAACACACCACATCTACTGAACTGTTCTCTATAGATGGTCAGAGATTGTCAGCAATGAAGAGAATGTTGACAGGAAATAGAGTGAAGCAGTGTTGTCAGAGCATTTACATGCACCTTACACTCTGCTGTGTAAGGCTGTGA
>JAOXJM010000033.1:34467366-34493523 GCA_026413425.1 Tringa solitaria
GGGGGGTTGGAACAAGATGATCTTTAAGGTCCCTTCCAACCCAAACCATTCTATGCTTCTATGATTTATTTACATAGCAAAACCTTTTTTTTTTCAGGATAAAAATATATATTTCTTCTTTTTTATTTTCCTTAAAAGAAACTGTCATTATTCAGTGATTAACACAGCAGCTTGGTCCCTGCTACATAGAAGAAAGGGGTTGTATTCCAATAGATCACAAAAGATCTATGCTTTTAATCCCATCTGGGACCACAAGAAACAAGAGCTGTCAGACTGAATCATCAGTTTAAAATTTAGCTTGACCTTTTCTTCATCATTCATTCCCGTAGAAAGTCTAATGTTATGAAAACAAAATATTTCTTATTTTATTGTAACTCTATTCAGTGGTTTCCTACCATGTTTCCAGAAGAGATCAGGTAAGTTCATGATAGAGCATTTTTGAACACCATAAAATGTACTGTCACGGAGATCAGGTAGAAATCCATGTTGTCATCAAAGTCATCCTCTCATTTTTACATCTTGATCCTGATTTGTAAGTAAAGAAGATGCTGTCAGGATGAGGAGGTGTGCAAACTTCACTTCGTAGATTCTTGTTCTTGGGCATATTCAAGGGAACCTGAATTTGATAGACTCAATATATACAGCAATAAACATAGATGTTGAAGGAACAGACTGCAAAACTGGGACAAAAGAAAGGGCTGACTAAGATGAATAAATTCACAACAATTTAATTTACGTAGCAGTTTATGAAGAATATATGTATTCTTGGCTGGTTAATTTATTCCTGAACATTAGACTTAGAAGCAGCAGATGGTGGTAGATATCCAAAAAGAAGGAAAAAAAAGGTAAAAAAAAAAAAAGGGGATAATTTCTTTTTTTAAAGTTATTTTAAACTGCCTTTTTTGTTAATAGTACTGGATGTGATTTTAAGGAAAGGCGTTGGAACACACAGGAATGAGACACGGCTGTCTGGGTGTCGTGCTTGGTCATAGTAACAACTTTTCAAACAGGCAAAGTTTGTATGTGTTGGTGACAACAGATTAGACTTCCTGTAAGGGAGTCATTTTGTGTGCAAATGATTCAAGCTACTGCTATTTTTTTTGTGTAGATAAATTCTTCCTTTAAAGTCTTGCAAATGTGAGCTCTGGTAGAATAAACACCTTTCACAGAAACCTCACAGACCTGCAATTTCATTAAACATCTCTCCCTGACAAACATCTCTCTGTCTAATATTGTATTTATACTGCCAGGAAAAGCCAACAGCTGTGAAGTGCTGAGCACTAACTCAGGCCTTTAATGTTATGGCACATTTCACAGAGAGAGGAAGAAGGCTTGTCACATCATCACCTTTGCGGCTGAGAAGCGTCAGGACTCCAGCTGCTTCCACCTGCAGGATCACCAGAGAGGCGGATGCAGGACCTTGGGTTAAAGACTTGGACAATGTCCCGCAGCCTTCCAGCCCCAAGGGACAAGAAGTCTGACATCATTAAAATTAATCAGAGAAAATGGATGCAGTAAAAGGCCAAATTAAATTGTTTTGTGGTCAGAAAGATTGACCAGCTAATTCTCCCTGACAATAATAATGTCTGCTCCTGCTCTTTGCGTCTATATTCCTCCCTTGTCCCCTTTTAATTTTCAGTGCTATTCCAGTTACACTAGGGCAGGGAGCTCTAAAGGAAAACAGAGCTGCCAGGTCTGATTTTGCTACCGTTATCCTAATGAAGATAGAACTTTATGGTGCAAGTAGCTTCAGCAAGTAAAGATGTATAATTACTTGAGTAAGCGTAGCAAAATTAAGGCCCATTGGGAGCACACTGACTGTATTGCTTAATCTTTTTGAATTTATAATTGACCATATAAGATAATATTTTTAATATCTTTTGAATGTATTGGCTTGTCTATTGGTATACCTATAAGAACGTTGCTGCTACAATATCTGAGGACTTAGTTTTCTCTGCTAAGCTGCTGAGAGAGGGAATTATTATTCCCATTTCCTGTATGTAGAGATAAAACTCAAGAGCTGTGCTAGAGACCCAAAGGCATGCAAAAATTCCATGGTGTTATAATTTTGGAGGATTTCTAACACCTTTGTTTTTCACTAATTTATGCCCTTAACCAGCAAAGAAAATACGTAAGAGCTTGTACCCATCAGAGGCGGTGCTGCACAAGAAGCAGAAGGAGCTGAAGACCATCCATGGTATTTCAGTGCTTGATAGAAGGTTTAAGCACTTGCTAACAGTCGCTCCGTTTGATTATTTTTTTTTTTCATGAAAAGAACTGATGAGTGGCATTTTTTATGTATACACTACAGACAAGGTATGTATTTATGATAACATGGTAGAGAAAGCTACATCAGACCCACTCCCGAAGAAATATATAGATGACTGTAGCATCTAGGTGGGCATTTCCTATTTTCTATTTAGCATATAAATGGGTAGATCACTGAATATCTTGTAAGATAGGAGCCCTGGCTTCCTTAGCTTCGGATGCACTATACTCAACTGCTCCTTTAAATGAGAGCCATTTTAAGGGAGAACACTTACATTGCTTTTTCCCATTTCTAGGCCAGGCAACGCATGTCCACTGGTCACGTCAGGGGCTGCAGGCTCAGCTCAACGATGGTGACACTGGAGAGACCTGCAAAAGACAAGCTCTAGATTTTGTGTAGTTCCTATGGAGACCATGCTATTTTATGATATTTTTCATGAAGCTTAAGGATTATATTGCCTTTCCCTATGATTGATATTGTTGTGTACTTTTATGTCATCTCTACAAGGGCTATGGAAAGAACATTTCTTTCAAACACGTTAGGGAAAGCGTTGATTAACCCCAGCCCTTGGAATCAAATAATCCAAGTTAGCAATCTGGAACACTAAATCAAACTCTGTATTTGCAAAAGAAGCTTAGCAGTTCATCTTTTCTTGTTCTCCATGTTTCCTTCCTTCCGTTTGTGACTTAGTTTATAGCCACTGTAACTGGTTTGAAATTTTGCAGCTGCTAAGACTACTTAGCTTTAGTTTAACAGCAAATGTCATCAGCCTAAATCTGTGCTTCAAGTGGTCTTCCTTTCCATTTCCTATTTCTTTTTCAAATTCATTAGTCATTGGTTTAGGGGATTATCAAAAGCTGCCCTAAGACTGGTTCTCTCTGCCAGGGCTCTTCAGCCTGTTTTGTCAGAGGAGAATCCCAGATGGAAGCTGATGGGCATGCCAGAAAAACGTGGAGAGTGGGAGAGCGTCTGAGTGCCAGGCCTCTCTCAGGAGGGGCTCTGATGGAGCACAGGAGGGAATAAGGGAAAGAGAAGCAGCATCTCAGCGCAGAAGGGAGCTGGGCCAGACGCGGTGGGGAGGAGACACCACAGGGGGGTGGAAGGGAATAAACTGAGTGTTTTGTGTCAGAGTATTTTTGACTGTGTACTCTTCAGGAAAGAGATGGTGTCCCCTCCATTAAGTACATTTTCATGCATGTGCAGATTCAGATTAGCTGATGTGAATTGCATTTTCAGCTAGATAGGGCCGCCCAGGCTGTTTGGGGAACTGTGAAGGAGAGCTATTAGCTTTGGTTCTGTAGGATCATGCTAACAGCTGCACTGTTCCATTTCTGAAGAAAATTCAGTCAGAAGTAATGCTGTATCTCTTGCCAGCAATACCTTATGCCATAAAGATACGTCCTAAAAGTCTGAGGTGCATGCAGACATTTCTAGGTACAGACCCAACACACTGAAGCATTACAAACAAAGATTAATACATGGAAATGGTATTTTAAAACTGTATCTGGAAGACCATGTGTAACAGGAACTTTCATCACCAATTTTAGTCTCTTTCTTAATTTTAGTGCTTAAGTGGCTGATGCTGTAGCTACTCTTTTCTGAGGTTCAAACTTATTATTTAAACAAATGGTTTAAAAACTACTTGCAACCTGGCAGTAAGCTGACATATACATTACGTATACATACGCAGACATTTATACTACAATATCTGTCTAAGCACCTGACTGCCTACCTATCTACTTAATCACTGGGCTTTCTGTGTTGAAAACAGATCCTGGAAATACTTCATAGAAGGAATCAGCGTGATTCTTTTCATCTCTTGCCTATGAATTATCCATAGTATAGCAACTGCACTTCCCACCAATGGTATTTTCTGAAGCTTTATAGTTCTGAAACGTTGGCAAGCTTTAGATGCCAAATTAACAGGCAGCATCAACAAAGCAGAATGTATTTACCCAGCTGCTGAGAATCTTTTCCTGATAGTAGAGCTGTGGGCTATGAAAGCGATTTCATGACAAAATACAGCTGGGAATTGCATTTCGTCTTGTTTTAAAACATTTTTTTTCCTCTGGAAGAATAGTGGAAAGCTATAGTGATAGGTAGTGAAAGGCAGTGATCGCACACTGACATCTTTATACAATGTTTCAAAGCTGAAATGTTTCAGAAAAACTCTTTGATAATGATGTGAGACCCATTTGCATTGCAGTAAATTGCTAAATAGATTGCGCAGTGTTTTTCTTAGACAAGATTGTTACCTCTTTTTCTCTTCTTTTTTTCTTCCAAACACACGGTTATTTACTTCATAGTTCAAACGAAATATGCCAGCTATGTTTCCAAATCATCTAGGGAAACACCATGCAACTCAGGCACTGCTAAAAAGAAGCACGGTTCACTTCACATCGTCCGTGGAGCAGTGGCAGCACTGACAGCTCCTAATAGCTCACCACACAAGACTACCTGTTACAGATCTAATGGGATTTTCTCTTGTACTATCTACTTACTTTTTGTTTCTCCTTTTTTCTCAAAATCACCAAGGGAACCTTGGAAATCAGTGGGGACCTACCAAAACCAGTTTATTTCCTTCTAACTTCTTGTTCTAATTTGTGTGGCCAGCTGCTGAAAGAAGGCCCTTGTAAAAGTCCTGGGGTTTTTTACTCTTTTTCATACAAACCAGTCAGTGTACAGCTCATTGGAAAAAAAGAGGTAAAGCTCCGGCAATACAATGTCTGTTATACATGCTTAAGAACACTGGATTCGGTGCAAAAAAGTCAGTGGCTTACATATATGCAAATCCGTGCATTTGAGATATTTAAAGTCTTCGGTGGTGGCCTAATTCTGCACCACTGGTTTTAGCAGCAGGACTATAATGACCTGTGAAGGGGCAGAGCCTGGGCAATGCTGAGGGTTTTTCGAATTCTTTACCAATGTATTATCTCAGTAAGAACATGCTCTTCAGGTATTGAGTGCCTGTTTTTTATCTGTGGCTTAGTGCTGGGTAATGAATGCCTTTAGCCAGGTGGGGATTTAGCACAGCAACGTTGCTGAGCACAGAAAGGCGCTCCCGAGTCAACTGGTGCCCTTACACAATTCAGCACCTCCTCTGCTAGCTGTCTTAGTTAGCTTTAATCTTGCCTAATACGGATAAAAAGACTGATGAAATCGGGACTGCAGAGACCTTCCTACGTGTTGTGCAAATCCTGCTGATAGCTCTGCATATGTTTTTAGCAGCTGACCTCTGCTATACTAGAAGCTAGTTGGCTACAGAAAGCTATCCTGTGTTGCAGTCAAATGCAACGCGTAGGAAAAAAAATCCAGAAAAGTATTTAGACTTTTAAATTAATGGAATAAAGCGCCTGAGTGTGATTGCGAGTGGCGGGGTGGGGTGGTTGTGTTTATTTCTTTTCGTTTAGGGCTAAATGCATTCGTTGGAAAAAAGCTGAAGTAATTCTGCAATGTCTTGCAATGAGAATCATCCTTCAAGGTTATGATGCCACCCTATTTATTCCTGACAGATAAAAACCAAGTAGACAGAAACTAAGCTAAGCAACAAAACAGAGAAAGTTAAAGTTACATGCGATCTCCAGTTCTTCAAAGTGGAGAGACAAAAGGTAACTGTTGAGATTTTATTTTTGGGTGACGCCTTTCCCTCCCTGTAATAACAGTGCTGGTGACATTATAGAGGATTTAACATGTTCGAAGTGTGATGTTGCCATTAATGAATGATTCTTACAAGCAGCCAAGTGAATTAGCAGCAAGTAAATATTACCTGCCTTTTAAATTAGGGAAAATAAGCCTTGCAGCAGAATCCTGCAATGAACATTAAAATATATACTGCATGGTACAGTACTTAGCCTCAAAAACAGTCTCCACACAGATTTGGATGTTTCTTGATGTAGCATTTTTCCATTTCTGCCTGAAAATCCTTACTGCTTGCAAACAGAAAAAAATTTCACACCAATTTTTCCAAGTGGATGAACCACACAAGCTAGTGGCCAATGTGATTGCTTAAACTAATCTATTAATTTGAATCTTCAAATAGTCTACTAATCAACCTGACTTGCTCATATGGAGGTTACTGCACCTTTTCTATGCTACAGGTTCTTGGGTGTATAGACTTGTTTCACAGTTTCAGTTACATGGAAATTGCAGTGTTATCTTCTGGGGAAGTTTCTGTTTGGAAGACTATTTGCATGTGTTTCTCTCTGTTTTATAATAATATGTATTGCCTCGGTAATGGAGATTATATTTCCAGTACTGAATCAAATGCTGTATACACACAGGTTTTACACAGGTACTGTGAGTGGGCTTTTGCAGTGGTGTATACTGAGCTAATGCTCTCCTTCTGATGCACACTTCCATGTGTGGTGATTTAGGCCATGGCTGTGAATTCCTGTGAAGTGGACATTTCCTCTTGGATTATATCGTTTTACCCTAAGATAAGCAACTATACTTACATTTGGTATTGGTTTGTTGTAACAGAAGAGTCTACACTAACAGACCCATAGTTGTTAATTTGCAGATGTGAGAATTCAGCAGTGCAAAGCTTGATTTATTTGCTTGCTCGGTGCTATGCTCTATAATTAGCTTTGGCTTCCTTTCACATGGGACAAAAAACATAGCATGTTCCATGGGGAATCATCCAAGTGTGTTGAACTCAGAGGTAGTACTTAAATCCCCTTTAATTTAATTTTTCTCCTCTACCCTTTATTACTTTGTAACTCTCACTTAATTAAAAAGAGTTGCAATGGTAGAATATATTTTT
The DNA here is from genome assembly GCA_026413425.1 of Tringa solitaria. Lineage (NCBI taxonomy): Eukaryota > Metazoa > Chordata > Aves > Charadriiformes > Scolopacidae > Tringa > Tringa solitaria. The sequence continues at coordinate 34,474,398 of JAOXJM010000033.1, forward strand.
GAAGGGTGGAGATTTGTACTTAGAAACCAGGCTTCAGATATCCAGATTCTTTCTTCTTTCTTTTAATGGAGTGAGAAAAGATATAACGATGTGCTAAAGGTTCTTGTGATGTCTGCAGTCTCTAAAGTTATATCGAGGTGATGATGAAACGTACAGCCTATTAAGGAGGACTGTTCTAAGAGTCAAGTTTTTGGCAGACATAACCTCTGTCATAGGCTGAGGAGTATCAAGTTTAAATTATGTGGATTCTGTTATCCTTAGTTTTATGACAAATGCTTAGGTAAACATTCTGTCACCATCTGTGATGAAGTATTTGAATAAAGTATACTTTTGTTTTCTAGGTTACAGAAGGCAATCAGATCAAGAAAGGAACTAAATTGTAAAACCTTGGTCCTGCACTTGAAAGGGACCGCTTAGTGTTATACAACTGCTATAAAAACATACCCAGGGTCTAAGCAAACATTCCTCTGTTCATTAACTATGACCATAGAGTGTTTCCAAAGTTATTCCCAGAAAGCAGAGATCCCAGTTACTGGAAGAAACCTCTAAGCACTGAACAGCATTTTGTCATTTTTCTGTGAGACTTAGCAAAGGCTTTCTAAAGAAAATGAAGGTTTGGGAGTGGTGAGCACTTAAAACAGAGGGATCTTTTCAGCAACTTTTCAAATAATCTGTAATAAAGGAAGATACTGACAGGTACATTCTCTCTGCTGACTATAACATTACTGGTAATTGTGGTCCACAGAGAAACAACGTTTATGCAAGTCATAATTGCTTCAGTGTTTTTTGTTTTAAATAGGGACTGTGGATCAGAACCGCATTCCTTCCAGAAGACGAGGTACAGCTGATGCACAGGAACTCTACCTGCATTAAATTACAAGACTGTTCTTAGTCTCCCTGCCTTTTGGCAAGTTTAGGCATCTGCTCCTACAGCACAGGATGTCAGAGTGTACTACTGAGATCATAAGTTAAGAACAGAGCATTTGCCTTTACAGACAACTATTTCCACTGTTGCCTTGTTCTTCCACACAGGCTTTTAGGTCTTTCAGCCAGCCGTACCTTTCCCAAGATTTTTTTCGTACAAAGGTTTTGCTATGAGGCTTTGCTTTTCTGCTGGGAACTGAACTTCAGAGAGAGGTTAAAGAGGTCATGCCTTTGTAGAATTAATCAGAGACATTTGACTAGATGCTGCTGCCTTTCCAAATTCGTGACAAGTTTTTAACTTGTATTTTGTTTTTAAAATCAAGTCCCTCAACATGCTTTCCAGCTCTTCCATTAATGAAACACAGACAAAAACCTCTTCTTAAATCTTAAAGGTAAACACTTTTGGTAATTGACTTTTTGTCCACCTGTCACACAAGGTAATCACCATGCAGTATATTTATAATCTGTATTTCTCTCCAGGTGTCCTTCTCCAGAAATACATGCGGGGCTTGGAAGGAATAAACACATCAGTCTTTAAAAACATCCTTACAGGCAGAACTACTATCTTTCTGGATTTAGAGTGTGAGAAATTGAACCCCTTCTTCTATTCCTTTAACAATATGAGTTTTGTTTAATTCTAATCTATTTATACTTGCAAAACTGAATATTGGCTCTTGGACTGATTTTCAGTTTTGGTCTTTATAGCGTACCCATGTGTGTGGTAAAGGACAAGAGTCTTCAGTTGAGATCGAGGTACTCTTGTAGAATCTAGTATTTCCCCAGTTGCACACTTATCACCACCATCCATGTCGTTTAGTGCAGTTGACGTAATAAAATTGTGTGAATATCAGATTATATCAAATGTCCATCTACTTTAGCATCCTGTCTCAGTCACCAATAGCACCAAAAGAATACAGCAAGCACAGAGTGGTTTTTCCTCAGAAAGTTTTCTCACCCTATGGCTGTGTGTAGCTCAGAAGGTTCCTCAGTTACACTTAATGGCTTTCTACTTAAATTTAACAGTCCTCAGTGGATTCTTCTGCTAATGGTCCATTGAGTGACTCTCGTCCTACATCTCCTCACCAGTCCTTTGAATGCTGCTATTGACACAGAGCCTGCTTGTACTAGGAGTGGAGGAAGCCACAATGCAAGGTTTAGGAGAGCATGACCACTTCTTGCTGACCATCCACAGAAAACAAGTGCAAGTTTAGTCCTTAAAATTATTATTTAAACCATGGTGATTTAGGCACATTTCCCATTAATTTTCTGCTATCTCAGGAAGTTAATTTTACTATGTCAATGTTAAAAACGCATAGTTGTATTTCAACAGCTTTCCCACAAACTGGTTGCAAACAGAAATCAGAGATCCCAGATAGGACTGAAAACTTAGGACACAAAAATCAACACCTTTCTTTTTCAAATCTGTTTTAACTCTGTTTGAATCCCTTCCTATAAAGTGATTTTATTTTAATGTGACCACAAGAACAACTGCAATATAAGATTGCATATGAACATGAGAAACAAAAATGTTCCTCTTTCCCGATATAAATTCCTCTATTTACTCCAGTTATAGGAAATTGTATATTTCTTTTCCGCAGTTGTGATCTGTCCTTATGCATTTAGCTTTCATACAGGAATAATAGCATCTAAACTATCTCACACAGAACGCAGGGAGATGAAGCTCTAATGGCTGCGAGATCCTAGCTGAGCATTTCTAATCCCTGATCAGAAGCAAATCACTAAATCACAGTAATGACAAATGCTGATATTTTATTGTCAACCACAGGAAACTCTTCTCCTGTTAGCATATATATTTTGCATGCTGTAAACATGCAAACATTTTGTGTACTCTCAAAGCCAAAGATTTAGAGATGCACGACTTAGCTTTGCTCTCTCATTCATTCTGGTGAAACAACCTTTGAAACTTCATGTGAACAAGAAGCTTGTCATCTGACCCCAATTTTTTTTCCCAGAGTCGAATGCTATCACTTACCAACACAGTCTGTTATCGATCCATTTGCAATTAAGCAATAGCAATTGGTAATGTGTTGCTGTAGTAGCCACAGAGCAGCCTGGGAAGATATTCCTGCCTTCCAGCTGCTCCAGGAAAGGCTACCTGCTGGACCATACCTGTCCCATGAGTTACCACCCCACCTCTGAGGGACTGCTGGGAGGAAAATGCTCCCTTGCACTCAGCCTCAAACTATTTCAACCTCCTTCTGTCCATTGGTGCTGGGGATCTTCACAACCCTGCAGAGCCCTTTTCCCCAGTGCACAGCAAACAATTGCGTAAATGGCTGGTAAAACAGTAATCTCTTTGTGGCCTAATCTGTTAATTAGAGTCATTAATTGTAGGGCCACTGATTAATTGATTCGGAGTGATCTTGCTCGGCAGAATTCAGTCTCCATCTTAGATTTTGTGGGAGAGCTTCTGATTTATGAAATGGAAATATTCTCACTTATAACTCACAAAGCATCAATTATTTCAGTTAATAAAAGGCATATAAACTGAGAATATCAATGCAAATATAAAGTATCTGTTGTTTGTATTACCACCTTAAAAATATTATAATAGAAAATTTTTCATGTTAGCTGTTTCATCAACAATCATTCTGGGTCATACTAATGTTGTGATCACTTCATTATTAGCTGATATGTTTTACTGTAGTTCAATAATTTGTAGAGTTCCATCTTTCTTATAAGTTATACACCAAATAAACTCTAATCAGGACCAGTGTCAGGCTGCTACTACTATTACAATGCTACATTTACACAGTGAAGATCTCTGCTTATTTTTATTTTCATTCCACTCCTACGTTTTACTTTCATTTTACTCCTGAAATACTTATAAAAATCTGGGATTTTTAAAGAACATTGAGCCTGAAAGCTCAAGTCATTTTCTATTTTGACCGGATCTAACATCAGCCTGACCTAACTTTGAAGCTGGATTCTGTTTTGAGTGGGTGTTTGGACTATATGACCTCTGGATGTCTCTTCTAATCTAAATTATTGTATTATGCTACCTACTTTGATTTTGCATTAATATGATGACATTGGTTCCATTAAAGCTTTTTGTTATGCAGAGTCTTGTGAGCTCAAAGCCGAAGTCAGAAAGAAATACTACAACAAAAAATTAAAGCCATTTCTGCCATCTGTTCATTTTTTAGGTGATCCACAGATGTGAGCAGAAAATCTGTGGAAGAAATGAGCACTGACATAAGCAAGAATGACAGGAAAGTCTGGCCCAATAGCTTTTTGAAAGTGTAGTACTTTTTTGTGTATAAGTATGTGCAAACTAATTCTGTTTTCTACATGTGCAATCATTATTCATAAGTATTTGTTAAATAATTTTTTCAGAAAAATTCAGATTGTAGAAAACTATTCATGCTTGGATGCTCACTATTTATAGCATGTGAGTGGACACTGAAATATGAGGAGACAGATTCTACTCCCCTAAAAATGCATCTATATTTTCTCTGGAACTGTAGCTAATGGTAGAAGTATTAGCAAGTAACTAAATACTTCCAGAATCAACATTATCCTGATAATACATATAAAATCTGAGCAAGTGTGTAACACTTCCAGAGATATTTCACCAACTGACAACAAATAATAATGTTCTACTGAATAATGGCCAGCTGATCTCTTTGTTTGCATTTACACAGTATTTCCTGATTACTTTTTGATTTATATAGCAGCTCTTTAAGCTTTCCTAATAACATTTCACAGAAAATAATATCAACATTTCTTTGTGCATTTTGACTCAATTCCATGAGCTCAACATCTGGAACTCTTTATAGTAAAACTATTTAATACCATTGACTTCCAAAAAGATACACAATTTATGTCATGGCTGCAACGGGTGTCTGTTCTTTAATTTTCTCTTTGGGTTTATGGGTCATATAGAATAAGTAATGGACAAACTTAAGTATGTCAGACAGTAACAGTTTATGAGAAACACAAAACCATTAAGAACATTACGCTCATTTGAGAGAACATTAAAAAAAATCCAGTATATAGAATACTGATAATATAATTGCCAAAAGAAATGTTTAAAGCATATTTAAGTGCCAGTTTCGAAGATCTGTTTATATCAACAATCTATGTGCCTTTTTTTGTCTGGCACCTTGGCTTGCTGCTTCCTTACAGATTTTGCTACTTGCTGCAGATCGCAATAAGAAGGCAATGAGGGGCAAAGTTCAAAAATTTTCTCGTCTGCTTTTCTCTCCTAACGTTTTGAACATAATAGGATTGTGAAGTTTGATGATGCCTTTGTACTTGAACCAGGAGGCCTCATGTTTTTTTCCCAAGGCCTTCATTTTCACGTCCTGTTACAGTTTTACTGCTTTCTTTACTTTTTTTTTCAGTCTACTATTTATAATTCTCCCTTTAATGCAAAAAATGTGGGAGTAGGGAGGAGTCTTTCTAAGTATAGAAGTATTATGAAAGTGAAGCCTGTCCCTCCTCTGAAGGTTAAGGGTAAATCAAATTATCTAACTGTGAGTGAGTCTGTGTGTTTGTGTGGGTTTTGCAGGGGAAGAGGAGAATTTCAGGGAGAGGACTAGGGCTGGAGATGGTAAGGTGACTTTTTTTCTCATGGCAAAATAAGAACGCAGAAAGGACACATGCCTGGTTGTGTAAGCATGTAAATGGTCTTTGCTCCCCCAGTCTACATACAACCTCTGTGAAAGAAACCCATTAAAAGCTCAGGTCTGCTCCTTGAAGGACAAATAACATTTTTTTAGAATGTTCAGCTGCTGATGAACATGCTTATAACTATTCTTGAGAGTGGGTCTAAGAACCAAATGTTTGTAGATTACAACCCAGAGAATCACAAAATCATTCTTGCAGAGCTTATTTCAGTCTGATGGATGGAGAAATTAAATAGAAGGTGTGCTTGCCTTTTAATAGTTTCACGATAAATAGTGTTATCTGATTTGGAATAGCTCATGGTCTGTGACAGGTATCATTAGTGTACAGGTGCTTGGGCTTTTTTTTTAAGTTTTTTTTCCTAAAAGATTATTACAGACATGTTGGGAAAAAATAGAGAATAGAAGAAAAAAAAATCTATTTATTTCCAATAAAAAAAATTGATAGCACAGGTGTGTAATGGCTGGTTTCATTGCAAAAGTATCAGTTTCACTGCATTTGTATCAGCTTAAGTGAAAACGTACCAGCTGGAAAAATTAAATCAGCATGAATCATACATCCAAAAGGTCACTGATCTAAAAATATACATCCCAAGAAAAAGATAAAAATTATTTATGCAAACTAAAATTGCCAAGTAAAAATTAAAATCCTTCTAAACATTCTAAACTTAGGACATTAATTAATTTGAAAGTAATGTGGAAAGAGGCAAAAAGCCACCCTGTGATGTCACTTTCATTATGTGGAACACAGCTAAGGAGATAAAAGAAGATCATGCAGAGCCCAGGAGAAGATTAAGCCTCTTTATCTCACTGTGGGAGGCAGAGAGCATATGTACAGGTAGTATTTTGTGTATGGAGAAGAGGGATGACCTCCAAATGACTGAATTTTAATGTGCTTTTCCATCACTTCAGTGTACTGATGCAAAACAGGAGATACACGTGCAGGTGCTGAGGTCACCCCAGCTGTCAATCAAAATTACAAAGCTAACAAGAAAAACCCAGTTCCTCTTCTTAATAAAGTTCCAAATATAAATTTTGAGAGGAAATAAAACCAAGCCCTGCTGGATGCTGTACCTTCTTGTCACAGCCTAATGCTTAACAAGAATGACAAAATAAAGCGTAAGTTTGTGGTAGGAATGAAAATAGAGTGCAGGTACTCTTGAAGTCAAAACCTTATTAGTAAAGCCTAGAGATATTTTGATCCAAAAGTAGATTTTACAATGTTTTGTCAAACTTGGTTTGTATGTGTGTGCATGCCACAAATTTCTAAAGGATACTAATTAGCCTTTCTTTTTCCTGTGGTAAAATCTCATGACAACATCAGGCACTGGCAGAAGCACCTTTACAAAGACTGACATGCCACTTCCTGGCCAAAGAAATAATGGGCATATAGCCACATAGGGAAACGTATATTGTCCCATACGACTTTTGCTAGAAAATATGGCTCATGTTTAATCCTATCAGCAAACAGCCCCCTTATTCTTTTCTAGCTATCCAATTTCTGCAAAAGGGGCAGACAGGCTCACACTTAGCTGTTTATTGAAATAATATAGTTCCACAAAATTCAAGAGAAGAAGAATAATTTGCACTGATACCTATACTAGTCGGGAAAAAATAGAGAATAGAAGAAGAGAAAATCTATTTATTTCCAATAAAAAAATTGAGAGGACAGGCGTGTAATAGCTGGTTTCATTGCAAAAGTATCAGTTTCACTGCATTTGTATTTGTATTTGTACCAGGAATATTTACAAAAATCTTTGATACTTTTTCTTCTATCTGCCAGATGTCTTTGTTTTTCTTTAAAATCTCATGTCCATGCATCTCCCTCTATCTAACTATCCTTTCTTTGGGTCTTGTAATGTCATACTGTGGGGTCATACACATACCTTCTGTGTAAAATCACTTCTTAATTGCAAAGTTCCTAATGGGTTTAATGAGTTTTCCAGGGATGAAGAGACTTTGCACTGTTTTCTAAAGATGGATAAATTCCAAGTTTATTTAATTTCCCCTGGCAGTCTTTTTCACTGCCTCATCTCCTTGACTGTGGGCTATCTATCTAACATGCTTGTAAGTCAGAGATAGACCGGCTGGTGAATCACTGCATCAGCAAGCAGGAAGCACAATAGAAGCAGAAGTCCTAGTGCATCATTGCATTAGGAGGAGGCAGGAAGGGGATGGGAGTACACCAGGAAAGTGAATAGAGGAGCTATAGGAAAGCAGAAGCTGAAAAGAATAGTACTGATTATCAAAGGCTCAATTTAGCAGCTACTTCAGTGAGGTTGTGGTAGACATTTACATATTTGGTGAAGACTGATACATTCAGATTTACAACAGCTAAGTAATTTAAGGTAACATGAATGTTTACCCTGTGAACTTATCCATAAGAACGAAACTATGTTTTAAGAAATAAAGCTAATTATTCTAAGTAAGTAAAAGCATATGTGGTATTGTTGCTGTTTGTTGATACATCTATCATTGGCAGGATTCCTCCCTCAAGTGTTTTTCTGAACAACTTTCCCAAACTAGCACATTTTGTTGTGGGCATTATCATGTAAAACAAATAAAAATATTAATCTGCTAATTGTTTACAGTATTTACTGCACAGTTTCTAAACCATGGGAGAGCAGTGTTGATGTGATTGTTTTTTTATTATGTCTAGTTTTCACAAAAAGAAGATCAAGAAATGCTTGAAGTATTCATGCCTTCATAACACAAAATGTCTTTCTAATACAAAGCACGATCTGCAGCATGGTAAATAATTCCATTTTTGCTTGTACTGTAATTTTTTGTGGTAATTTTTATAACAATTTCTCAAACTTAGCTTGCACTGCAAAGTTTTTGGATGAAATTTTTGCTCTTCAAACCAGCTTTCCATCTCCAAAGTAAAATTACCTCTGCAGGCAACATAATTCTTCAACCAGCAAATACAAGAAACATCAGCTGTTTCAGTTGCACTATTACATGAAGAAAGGCAAAGGGTAATCTGGTGCTTCTCTCCAAAACTTACTCATTCTGGTTACCAAAAAACTTTCAGCCATGTTTGGATCCCTGCTGCCACAAGTGAGAAAGAACACCTTTTTTTACTGCAAGGAAGGATTCCTGGCAGGACCTGGTAATAATGAATTCATTCAGGGGAGGAAAGGGGACATTAACCCTTCAGATAACTAGGAGGATTTCAAAACAGGTATTTCTGGGCTGACAGCAGTCAATGCTCATCTCCGCCTACTTCTGATTTAGTAGGCTGCTGCCAGTGTGTTTCCAGTGACCCTTGGAATTCTTTCTCTTGCCACAAACATGGCAAGAGGCTTCATGTTTGTGATGGCTCCAATTGTGGAACATCCCTGAAATCGTCTTAACCCTTTTCAAATTTTCATCAAGGTGGTTTTATTGTTTCTCACTTGATATTTTATTCAATGTGCATATTTGCTTTTTCAAAGTCAGAGCCCCCTACTAATTAACCTTGATTAGGAAAGGAAAATCAGAAAAAGCAGTGCTGCTTACATCCCCAGTGATTGTCAAGTAGGGATCAGTGGGAGTGCACGATGCAAGGGCTGAGTGTGCTTGAGTTCAAGGAGAAGCACGAAGGGTTAATGCACAACATGGTGGAAGAAAGGCAGAAAGTACAAGAAAAATATTAGATGACCAGTGAAAGCTGTTGGAGGTCTAGGAAGTGTGTAACAGGACTTCATGGATAAGACAAATAGCTAGAAGGAAACATACACTGGCCTGTGGGAAAAAAACCCAAGATGTGTCAGAAAACACTTCAGACACACCTTAGTGTGACTAAGGCTGAAAAAAAAATGGATTAATGTTCAAGTTCATAAGCTCTGAAGTGTATTGCAATTTGCACATTGTTTAGCACAATTTGATATAACTTTGTTTTCAAATCATGACCTAGTTAATGAGTGTGACATTCCTCTTTATACATATTTAAAGGCTCTAACATCCCCTCTACCCTATTCATAACAGGCATTTACAAGTTATGAAAAATCCAAATCCAAGCCAACTATGCAAACAACTAGAAAAAAGCAGCATGCTGTGCAATTCTGACTGATGGTTAAAGGGACCTTTACAGCCTTGTTGAGCTCTTCTAATCGTGCCAGGTTGTTCAAAACCAGCAGTCCTTACGCTTCACTCTTCCATCCAGCTAGTTTTTGCTCCACAAATATTATGGAAAACATAATATACAGTAGCAACAATAAGAATACTTACTCATTACAGTTCAGGCCAGCCATGAATCACTGCCAGGATTTTTCAGTCTGTTGGGTACACATTCAACAGCTTTGTTGTCCCTGTTCAGTAAAAAGGCAAACAGTTCTCAATTGCTAGTCAGTATAAACCAAGGAAGCAGTCATCTATGATCAGCACTGGCTCTTTAAATCCACAAATGTAGGTCCCAGAATTTTATTGCTATTGACTCTGGTGGAAAAGATTTTATATTTATAAGGCTGCAGCATCACATACCTTCCCAACTCAGTGAATGCTGTTCATAAAGCATCCATGTTGCATAAGTCTGGGTGCTATCGTAAAAGACTATGAGGTCCCATGGCCATGAAACAGTAAATAGCAAGCAATTTCTTGCTGTCTCCTTCAGTATCAGATATAATAAGCATCAGATTAAATTAGTAACCTGTTCGAAGCAAAATCATTAATGTAGTTCCAGAGGCAACTTCCCAAAAAATTGTAGAACTTCTTGCCACAGCTTGTTGTGGATACTAAAATTTTATAGAGTTTCAAAAAGCAGTAGCAGAAATGACTGAAAAAGGAATTCATCAAAGACTATGAAAGACAATGTGAAAAGCTCTGACCTAGGAAGTCCTGAGGCTGGGAGGGTATTCTGGAGAAGTGCCACCACTTGCCTGGTCTCCTCTTTACTCACAGCATCTCTTGCGGGCCACTGTCAGGGAAGAAGTAGAAGGCTAGATTAACCTTTTGCCTGAGCCAGTGTAGCTGTTCCTCTGTTCCTATGTACTCAGGATTACGCTGTGGTGAGTCAGATTGGGTTATGCACCACACTTTTGCCTCTTCCAAAATTCAGGTGTCCCATGATTTCAAACCTGCCTGTTGTCCCTGTTGCCACAGTCCTGGCGCACCTGACTGACAATCTGTTCCCATGCTGGGCTTTCCAGCCCCAACCTCATTAACCTTTGGTAGCTATCTTGGCCAGAGAGCGACAAATTTTGGATATGAAAAAAAGAGGAAGGCTGTGTATCCATATGGCTGTGAGGATGTTGTGCTACGCCAGAGCAGATTGAGCTGATGTAACAGTGCAAAGGGAGGGATTATATGGGCTGTAAACTCCCTGCCCCTTCTTGCCCCCAGTGAATCAGCATCTGGGCTGAGGGTTGGCAAGTGAACAATCTCCATCTGCTGTCACCAGTGTCTCTGTGCCAGAGGACATTTCAACCTTCGTGACATTTGGGGTCACTGGTGATTTTCCTGGATTTGTACTGCAGTATAGCATGGCACATTCTTTAATGCTTGCTTCCCACTGCTTTGTTGGGCGGCGCTGATCATGACTTGCCTGGGATATCTTGCCCTTTTCATGTCCTGCCATCATCACTCAGCCACTCCACCCGGTGTCTACCACAGCTCCGCTGCTGCCGTGGGAGTAGAGCCTGCGGGGAGATTTTGTCTGTGAGCAGGCTCCCGTATGCTGCTTACCTCTCTGGGGCCCTATTTCTGATTGAGAGATTGAACAGAAAGATGAAAAGGCATAATGAGAAATCTGAAACAGAAATGGGAATGTCAACGAATGGGAGAAACACAGTGGGCTGGAGGAAAGAGAATTACGAGAATTCAAATGTTGATACCCCACAACACGCAGTGCCGGAGGAACTGTTTTCAGCAGAGTTGCTAGGGTCAGTATAAAGTATGTATAGCATATCTCTTGTCAAAATGGACTTTTAAGGGGAGGACGCTTGGCACTAGCAAAGGCAGTTCAGCAAGTACGTATCTGTCCTTCCAGTGCTATGTGTACCAGCTGTAACCAGCCCAAAGTCCTGCCAGAAGAACTTTCTGCTGTAGACATGACCTCAGTCCTCTGCAGCAAGAAACCGAGGCTAATATTTGTGCAACAGAACTATGTGTTTAAAAAAACTAACATCTCTCTTGCAACCATACAGGCATGATTGCTGTGAGGCTGAATGACCAGTTAGATGGTGAGCTGACTGTTCATACAAGCCAGAAAACTGTGCATACACATAAATTACAATCAAGCTATGCAAGTTATAATCATGCCTTCTTGCACATAAAATTCTGAAATTTTGGAGGGAGCTGCCTTTACCTTTTTGTTTCTATGCTAATTTGCCTCATCAAGAAAGGGATGCTTTTTTGTCTGCCTTCTGTAATACTCTGGTCATTTAATAAAAAAGTTATCACAGGTTCACACTACTTTTATTATGTATGATAAAAAGGTATGATACTATTTCATTATGTAGTTTATTAAGAACCTTGCTGGTTTTCAAGGAATGGTCTACTTACAAACATAATTTCCTCCTTTTTGTGTGAGAATTGTATTCTGCATTCATTCTGTTAAGCAGCAGTTTACCATGAGTCACAGATACCGCCTCATACACGTGGTACCACGTCTTTTTATCTGATTAAGTAAGATTAAAGTGGAAAACCTTTTAATCAACATAAGTATTAAATTTAAATTGAGACAGTGCTTTGTGATCAGCAGAGATCTCATGTCTCCCCCCTTCTGTGATTAGAGGGAGTGACACGTCTTTGCCACTAGCTGACTCGTGTGTGTCACTTGTGTTGCCAGCAGCAAAAGTTTCAGGTGCTGATCCTAATGAGTCGCGACATGTATTGTTCATTATTCTGACATGAATTTTTCTTTTGGATGAATGTTGTGTGCAGCATTAGTAAAGTAGCAGCGAAATACATCACTGTACTAGCGTTTTCAAAGAACGTTGTTCCATGGGATATACATTGAAAAGCAGCTTCATGCTAGGAATGTAGTTTCAGCTCTATATTAGGATGATCATCTCATCATAATTATTTTGGGGTTCCTTTGGAATGTACAGCAGGGTAACATACATGGGAATGACACACTGAAAATCAATTTGTGAAAACAGAGGACTGGTATCATAGTGATATTAATACATACCAAACAAATGACTTCATTTTTATTACACAAGGCTACAGATGAAGTCAGAATAGTAACTACGTGCATTTGAGAAAGTGAGGGAACAGTTAGAGCTGGCAGTGGGAGGTCGTCAGTCTGCTGGTGTGTGATCAAACAACTTTAATCAGCAACCCATCTCCTTTGGCATGTAGAACTGAAACTTCACTTTAAAAAAAATACAGGAAAAAATCATCAGCAAGGCTATTTAGGGAATTTCATGTAAAATGCTGGCTTTCCATTTTCCCACTGAAAGGAGCATATTGGGTCCTAAGATAATATTGGGTCTTACTTTCTTACTGCAGCTCTTTCAGAGTGATGCTGGGAGCTGGTTTTCTGAATTGGAAAAAATTTCTATTGAAATTCAGAATCCCCTGCCTCTATCACACTTTCAGTATTCCTGCTTGATACCCATAAAATATGTGGCTGTCCTGGCTAGATAAGAGAGGAATGGAAAGAGAGAACATTTTCCTTTTATGCAAGCTGGAACATCAGATGATATCTTTTCAGCATATACTATTGCCTCATGGGTAGGTGGTGTACATCTCTGAAGAAAAATAAAACTATTCAAAGTACAACAGAAAGCAAACTGTAGTCTTTTTTTAAACACATTCTCTCTACCTTTTTTCCTGTAAACTTGAAATAATTGAGCTGGATTTCAGTCTTGAGTTATGTGTGAATGCACAAAAGAATAGTCTGGCTTTATCCAACTGCTGCTTTTTCTATGATTGCTGCTATTTTTCACAGTTGCTCTACATTGATTTCTGTACTTTAAAAGTTTTCTCTTGCTGTCCTGTGCAATAACATATAGAATTACAGCCTCACAGAAAACATGTAGTAAGGAAAGACGCTATGACTATAAATCCCAACAATCAGATTTCTGCATGAATGGATATCTACCTTTGTATATCTTCTTTAGACCCAGGATCAGCTCTTCCCTGAGATGCTATTCATGACATGAACAGCTAATACATGAATAACAGATTCAGAATAATAGTATAAATAACCCTCCTCCCTAAGCAGACATAAAAACAAATTGAAAACCTAGCTGGAATGTGCCTGATTAAAACTAGTTTTCTAAATCCTTTTAGAAATCCTTTAAATACACCAGCTATTTGCAAGACATGTTTTTCTTAGAGAGCTGCATGAGTTTATAAATCAATCATTGCAATCAGATGGAAACAAAGAGGTACTTCTTTTTACTTCTCATTGCCTACTGTGGCTCATAATTTTTAGAGAAACACAGCGAATAAAGTCAGTAGGGAATTTAATGTTATCCACCACTAATCCAAACAATGCAGGAACATCCTTTTGTTCCCTACTCACATTACTAGTGTTTTCAGTCTCTCTTAAATATTCTTGCATCAACTAGTGGAACCACCACTTTATGTTTAATCAAGCCTGTGACTTACAGTAACAGTGAGGTTGCTTAGAAAATAAAAATTTGATCATGGAAAAATTCTGAGGTTTTGAAATTTTGGGGAGACTCCATTTAGAGGTCATGGAGGAAGAGGGGCGAGCCCCAATTCAGTGTAACCAAGGGATGGGTAGGCCAGTCAGCTGAGAGATGAGGCAGCTTCAGACCACTCTTCTGCCTGACACAAAGAAATAATTTGAAGTTCATAGGAACATTCCTGGTTAGTCTAAGGACTGGCACATGCTTTGGTAAAAATTTTAACCTGGACGTGAAGAAATGTACAAGTGAAATTTTCATCAGACCAATAGACTTTCATAAAATGCTTTGATATTGCTGGAACAGTAGTTTTTACACAGATTTTTTTCTGTTGTGTTTTTTTGTTTGTTTGTTTTTTCCTCAAAATAATGATACTATTAAAAATTTGCACTGCCCGATATAGATTGTAGAAGTCTTTGATACTCTTCTGAAAAGATAGCATTTTTAGTAAAGGGAAGCCTTTAGCTTATGTAAAATGTAAGTAATATCTATTGGCTTGACTTTTCTCTTTGATGCTTTTAGGTTTATAGCATTAACCAAAATGAATTAGATTATTTCTCACAGCTCTCTGCCCCTTTATAAAGGTCAGTGTTTAGTTACTGAAAATGTTGGAAAAAAGATACATGTGACATTTTATGCTATTGATCTGTTTATAATGTATCATAGTGGCCTCCAGTGCTTTAATTTTCTTACTAGCCCACTTTTAGTGTTGCTGTCAAGGTGAGAAATAATGTTTTATGTCTTTCCTGAGTTTCTCTGTCTTTACCTTCTGCCTGCGTTTCATCACTTGACAAAGTCTTTTTGTCTTTGGAATTGGGCTTTCAGTATTCAGGAGAGTAGTTAGTTGGTCTGTAGCCCTTTTTACTTCATCTCTCATGCCTCAAAGAATTTAGCACCATATCAGCTATGTTATTATCCAGTACACACTTACTGTGGAGAGATGAGATGCTGAAAATAATGTAAAAATTAAATATTCATTGACTTGAAGGTTAATTTGACTAGGAGTGCATGTGTGTAGGAGTAGTATGCTTGCAAGCTCTATAGTAAGTAGGTTTTCAAATTATATAAGTGACAGGCTGATTTCAGAGTTATAACATTTCATCTTGGTGACCGACAATGGAAATGAAAATGAGTATATGAAAAAAAAGTTCTTGTGAATATACTGTCTCGCTTATGCTAATGGAGCAAATCCATACAATCCATGGAGCAAATCAATAACAATGGAACTAATCCATATTTACATAATATACCTGGGATCAGGGTGAGGATTTTACTGATTTGGTCCTTGGCACCTACACCTGGTGTTCCTAAGTACCTGGGATAAAAGATTGAATTTTTGGTTGTTTAAGTTCCATGGTAAAGCTGAAAGAGCTGGCAGTAAGAAAGAAGGGCAGTGCATTCAAAAGTTATTCATATTGCTTGCCATTAGGAGTTTGCACTGTGGGGTAGAAAGCTGCTGCTTTGGGAAAGGTAGAACAATATTCTGAATGTGAATTAAAAATGAAAAAATTAGAGTTTAACAGTACGTGGAGACTCCACACACAGGAATGGGAATGAAAATCTCGTGGTTTGGGCTGGTCTGTTTTGCCTCAAACCAGGATTAAAGCAAAAAGAAGTATCAAAACAGAGTACCATGTGTTGCCAGATGAATAAAAAGAGGAGTGGCTTCCATGGGGAAAAAGCTGCAAGCCCAGAGATCCAAAAGGACTAAGTAAGCCTTTAAATTTTGGTCTCAGCCCCACTGGAGACACTAGTGAATTAGAGATTAGGATACAGTTAGTAGTTTTCCCAGCGTGCTCTTGGGTTTGGGGACCATTCAGAATCTTTTTTAGTTAGATCACTGCTGTTGGTCTAAGGGAGTTGGAATTTTTTTCCATTCCTCTGCACTATCTCTTTGCATATTTACAAAATGTGGTCAGAAGGAAGATTAAAAATAGATCTTCTAGCACTGAAATGTATCGGTTACTTTCAGCTTGGAGCTCTCGCTTTTGTTTATCATTCTGCCTAGGGCAGAATTTGATTTGTTTTAAAAGGCCATTTCATTTTATAGGCTATGTGATCTTGTGCTTATCTCACTGGCTTGTATTTTCACCACTGACACCTCTGACACACAGCCCACTCATCATTAGAAGTCATTGCTTACTTTAAAATACTGTTTTTCCTACTATGTGTAAAGTGTTGGCTCCACTTCTCTGCAGAGATTACCTAAGGCTGCTGAATGCTTTCTATGTACATTGCCCAATTATGTGATGCTTGGATCAATTAATGGCTGATGTTCTTTCACTAGATAGTTCTCTCATATTTTTATAGTGAGTGCTCCTATACGTGCTTCTGAAGTGTTCTGTAAAAAAAAATGAAAAATCTGAGCAAAACTTTTTGAAAGTTATTTCTCATGTGTCATATAGTTTAGCCTTTGTATTATGTGCCCTCTAAAATAAACATTTGGGTTGAACTTAATAAAAGCTCATCTTAAGTTTCTGCTGAAATGTTAACAGTGAAGTCTGTTTCTGCCTTCCTCTTGGTGTCTGAATCTGTTTTCTTGTATGTGGATACATGCATGAGCCTTTATCTCTATGTATTAATTAAAAATGCAGGGCATTCTTTCTTTTTTACAAGTGACTCTTTAACAAGAATTCAGAATGGAGAAAGGAATTAAAATTACAGTTAACATAAAGATTTTAAATTAAAATTACAATTAACTTAAAGAATTTAAATTAAAATGAAAACATGAAGAACAAATAAGCTTCACTTGAGTTTGCACTGAAGAACTCTGCTTGCTTTCATCTGCCTCAGTTGTATTGCTCTCAGGATAAAGTATGATAATGTGACTTTTCTGCATTCTTCTTTACTCTGGTTTTACTATTCAGTGCAGGATCAGGCCCAGTATTAGTTTAAGGACTAGGAACATCCTAGTCTGGAAGAAAACATGAACAAAGCTGAGAATAACAAAGAAATGAAGACTCTTCTTAAGAGCAAAAGTCAAGACAATAATCAATGTTCTAAGAAATTAAGAAATAAACACAAATGGAGATTGCATCCATTTTAAAATGCAAAAATATAAGGCTTGCTGTCAATGAACTAGCAAACTGTTTAGGGTGTTGTAAAACAAAGTAAAAGAAGAGTGATTTTCTGAAGTGGCAAGTACCTCAGCAGAAACTGTCTCTCAGGCAAAAAAGGTTGTTGTGTTACAACCTTTTAGAGGCTGTAACCTCCCCAGGAGGAGCTGGGGGCTCTGTGAAGGTGGACATGTCACCGCACTGAAGCTGCCGCAGTGTTTCCCGTAGCAGAAGGAGTGAGGCTGCTGGCAGCTGGGCCAAGCTCCGTGGCAGCAATTGCATGTGCACCATTTATTGCAGTGTCAACCACACAGCCAGGAGAAGGCACTTCCCACTCCATGGGAAGTCCAAGTTATGTCTAGAATTAATACATGAAGCTGATAAAATACTATTGCAATTATCACTTGCAGTTTGAATTTGTACTCAACCTAAGTACAGAATATTAGGTGAAAATCTTCAAAAAGAGAAAAGGTAATGGAGGAAATACATCAGCTTTTGCTGCTTTTAGACAGAAGTTCAGCAACAGACTGCGAAGAAAGGTTAAAACTGACACAAACATGGGGAACATAAATGGAAGCTTCCGTATAGTCCAGTACCTGCTTTGCTTGGAAGAAGTATGAATAAGCAAAATGCAGAGATTAAATGGTGCCCAAGCAAACAAGAGGACAATAGATCTTGCTTTAATGTTGAGTAACAGCAGAGGGAAAATGAGAAATCATTATATTTTTAGCATCTGGTCCTTCTGGGTTTTATTTGCCTGTTTCTTTTCTAGTATAACATAACAATGTATTTGTCTCTTTGCTCCTTGCTTTGCATCTCTGGACCACAGTATTTGAAAAGATAAATTAGCTTCCTTCTGCCATTTTGTGGTTTATTGTGAGAGAACCAGCCCACGATAAATCCTCTTGCTTTGCTGCAGTATTTGCAGCCAGAATATTCTATGTTCCACTGAATGAAGAGGTAAAAAAAATATTAGCTCTGTCTCTTCCACTACCAACTATCTCAATATCAATTTAAAACAGATTGTCTCCATTATAAAACATTCTTTTAGAGAAGAACATTGGTATTGCGTTAAAAGCGTACACTTTTCATTCTTTTTTTTTTTCTTTCTCCAAGTGGTGGACTAGAACAGAGGAATGATCTTTATCCCGTAGATGGACATTAGGGATTTGAAAATACTGGCTAGAGTAAACAATGGACCTACATGTGATATGCATAAATGGACAAACACCCTCCCCTCCAAATGCCTCATGAGAGGGTAATAGGTCCAGTTTCAAAAATTCTTTTTAATGCCTGCAGTGAACGCTCTAGAAATTACATGAAAGGAGAGCTTTAGATTAAGATTCCAAGTTAACATGCAGAAAATGTTGTGATCTGAAGTTAAATAATCCTGAAAAAGTCACAACTCTCCTCCACACCTCCCCAGTAGAAAAGCAGAAACAAGTTTGCAAACTTCATAGAGTATTTTGTATTTATATTTGGCTTTTCAAAACTGATCCAGCCATGCTTTTCAGGACATACTGATAAACATAACTAAATCTGAAGAGACTTTCTTCCAAAATGGTGAACGATTTATGCTGTGCAAAACCTTTCACATGCATTCAGCACTTTTGCTCATTATTTTTTTATTACAGTTAAAATTGCCTGGTTTATCAGCAGGGTATAGTATATGAAACTGAACAAGAAAGGATTTCCTTTCTTGTAGAAAGGAAAACAGTGTAGAATATAGTCTGTATGCTCCGTTTGCTTTGATTAGACACCAGAGATCTCCATGTACATTTTAAAGCTAGGAAGATGAGTTTTCAAAGCAAATGTATCTTAAATGGCATTAAAGAAAGTGATGGCACCAGTGGTCAATGAGGATACAGAAGAAATAGATAGAAAGGTTTTCAATAAGAAGGAGAAAAAAGAGCTT
>JAOXJM010000033.1:34495775-34519710 GCA_026413425.1 Tringa solitaria
GTTGGACTCGATGATCTCAGAGGTCCCTTCCAACCACCACAATTCTGTGATCAATACAGCCATCATAAGGGTATTATAGAAGCAGTGTCCATAAAGTTGATAAACAAGCACATCTGGTGATGACCTTGTTTGTGGCCAGAGACTCGCTACTTGCTACAATAGTCTCCAGTGCTGAAATGCTATTATTTTTCTCTTTTGAGATACAGAGCTTTGTACTCTGTTACGTGTATGAGTTTGTGTAATGGCAGTTGGTCTGCTCATAGGGTTTCAAGAAGCCTCTCTGGTCCAAAACGGCTTAAAATCTATGTTAACAGTGTTAGAGAATATAAAACTTTACTTTCATAGTAATGTCTTGCTGCTTTGCCACCTAAAGGGAAAACTAACCAACAACGTATGTAACTGTAAAAATGAAGAGACTGTTGGATTACATGTAGGTCTACTTTTATCTACATATGATTCTCTATCTAATAAAATATTATTATTATTTTTTATTTATTGTTATTATTATTAACACCACAAAGGATTTTTTTTCCAGAAGTAATGTTAATTCTGAATACTAAAAAGTCCTCTCAGATAAAGGACAGATTAAATGCTGTAGGTGGTCAGTGAGAAGTAAAAGTCATCCCTTTACTGATACAGTGGAAAAGGAGAGAGAAAGAACCATGAGAAGGTAAGCGGTGATGGGAACGAATCACGCTTTACATTCTGAGACTATCCCCTTTTTGTGGAAGAAAAAGAGTAGGCTTGCAGTAGAATTACATCAAACCCTGATTTACAATGAGTCTTTTGTAGAGAAAATAGATAGGAGATAGAAGACATAGCCACAATAAAAAGTGAAGGATTTTGAGGGCAGTTGACAGCAGTCTGTTTTTTCATGGCCCTACCTTAGTAGGGAGTACAATCATGTGATCTAGGAGTCTGAGAAGCGTACATATAATGATATTGATAACAAGAAATAGATGAGTGACCCTGAACCGCTTTAATGTCATATACCATTACATAGAATAAGAAAAATGATGTAATCAAGGCAGTTGCACACTGAGAAGGAAGAGAGGTCATTTCTAATAGTTTTGATTCTGGGATTTATTAATGCTGAAATAAGGAAAAAGTACTGGATATCACAGGTAGAATTTTTTGATAAAATGGTTTGGTACTTCAAGTTGTGAATTTTTCAAAACCAATTTTTCTTCCATAGAAAGAGTACAGATTGATTTTCTACTCAGAGTAATACCCAACCCTATCACTAGGGTATTCCAGGGTCCATAATCTATGGTCACTTATATGCCTGGTTTTTAGTTGGCAGTGGTATTTTTGGATTTTCATTTTTCAAAAAACTGTTGGCAGTTATCATTTTCATGTTTATACAGATCAACAAAGAGCTTTGAATTCTCACAGGTCTCAAACTTCAAATATGTTTCCAAAAGCTTCTTTATTATTTCCTAGGCTTTGCCCCAGAGAACACTATGGACATTTTCACAACTGCTGCTAGGTGCCAGATTAAAATAAGTGAAAGCATGTCAAAAAAACAGTTCAAACATGTAATTCTATACACTGTTTGAGTGTAACACTGAGGTTTCTGAGTCACTTGACTTTAAATCCTATGTTTTAAAAACATTTTAAAATATCTGAATATTAATTATATTAATATTAAACAGAATGGTCATCTCTTATATTTTTAATGCATTCAGCCTTCTGTATAGCAAAAAGTCATGCTGATTCAATAACTAAATAACCTAGAGTACTGTCTCTAAATGCTAAAAGAAAATAAAACCTCCTTTCTGTCCACTGAAAATATGGCAATACATTTAAGAATCCAAACAAGATGGACCTGGCAAAGTTTGCAGTTCAGGAATGGGAAGAATTCACTGGGTGCTTATGTTTCATTCTCAAATCCTGACATGTCTTCTAATTACAAAACATGATTCAAATCTTCCAGTTGGTGTCAACTGGAATAAGTCTGGTCTTTGCTAATTTATACGAGGCTGAAATTTTATCCTCGGGATGCGTCCACATTGTTCTGGGACGTGTCATGTAGAACTGCTCTAGGTTGGGAAGCAGCAGAGTTACTTAGCTCAGACCCCTGGCTGATAATGTCCCAGCTTACCAGGGCTAGATGTTTTTGGATGGCACTGCAGGATCTCCCATAGGCATAGTCAATATTTTCATGGTATTCTGTTATGGACAGCAAAGAATATTAGAGTTACATAACAAAGCTTGTGCAATTGCTTTGCATTGCTTGGGAAGCCTTGCTTAAAGATACGTAATTTAAGCTACACTAGAGTGTTATTTTTGTGCTGGTCAGTCTGTGAAACAGAAGATGCCAAGTAACTCTTTCACTTAGGAATTTCACTCACTTCTCTGGACTGCATGTAACCTGCCAGAGGGATAGCAATGATGATATTTTTGATTTGAATGAGGGTTGGCTTCCTTTTATATTTTAACTTCTCATCCCATCTGCCAGAGATGTATTTCAAGTTGTTTAAGTTAGCTACAATCACATGAAATCAGTTCACTGCAGACAGACTCAGAGGTTTTTTTGTAAAGCAAACACACAGTTTTTTAGTTTGTCAAAAAAATCTGTTGGTTTTTTTTTTCCAAAAATTCTAAGTCAAAATAAAAGAGAAGGAAGCTGACAGGCAACTACACTCATGACAAACAAACTTCTCCAACAATGGTTTTGGCTGATATTTCTTTAAAAATGTGAATAATACCAGCAAAGGGGAATGTTATCTAACCCTGGAATAGAAAGGGAATCAAAAGGACTAAGAAGTAATCAATAGCTTTTTTTTTATATACATACACATCCATATGTATATGTATACACATGTGTGTATATGTGTGTACATATTGAATTTGTTTTCTTAAAAGAGTTTTTGTATTTCACTGACGTACCACCAAGATGATCCATGGTAGCTTTGACAGAGAGGTATTGGGGGGATTAGCGCTGTCAAATATAGACAGAGTAGATCACTCACACTTCCTATCTAACTTTGAAAACAAAGGTGCCTGTTCAAATGAAAGACGAAGCACGTTTTAGCACCTTTTCCTTTTGACCATCTCAGAATAGAGCTCCTACCATAGCCAGCAGCCTCATCAGTGTGGCCATTGTTTCTCATTCTGCTGCTGCAGACTGTGCTATAACTAACTGGTAATAAACAGCACATGGTCTTACCTGAATCGAGCTACCTGTAATTCAGGTGCCAAAGCAGGGAGCACAGCAAGTGTGGGATATGAAGAGAGCCCAGCAGAGACAGTGTGGACTTGCTCATGTAGTGAAAACCGGGTTACGTGGGCTATCCCTGTGCTAGTAACTAGAACAAGCCGTGCCTGTGTGCTGGCCCCGAGGGCAAGTGTCACAGCATAGCTCACGTCCACACAGACACATTCTCTTCATTTCCCAAAACAGAGAGGCCTGGACTACAGCGTCAACTGGAAGCCATCGTTGGCCTTTGCTGTCCCCAGCCTATTCCCCAGGAGAGTGCTAATTGGCATTGGCCAGAGCTGGGCCAAGGAGCACAAACACAACAGGAGCATACTGGGGTCTCACATGCCAGTTCTCAGGTCCATGAACTCATCTCCATTAACTAATGTCTATACACATGGCCACACGTACTAGGACCTGAACAAGCTAAATTAAATCTGTCCTATATGTGCTTCACCCAACCTTTCTTCATAGGTCGAATATAGGTACAGCCTAGTGTATGAGCAAGACACTAGCTGAGATTAAAATAGTATTCAAATAATTGGATCCCAGCTATAAACACCATAATACTAGTTTTTGCACTTCTCTGTCCTGCTGTGTTTGTTATACAGGAAGGGAAGTCTAAATCATTTCTCTGTGTTTATGAATTCCCAATGTGCATTAACATTCAGTGCAATAAACTGGAAAATGCCAAGTGCTATTTTAAAGCTTCTTTTTCCAGACACACAGTGCTTCATATTTGGTCCTTTTTCTTGCAGGCTTTATAGCCACAGAAAGAATGGTGAAGACAACAGAATGAATAATGTACTTAATTTAGAATGATTTTGCAAGCTTATGCAAGTAGGTTTCTGAACTCTTATTATGTTAAAGAGAGTTATTTTAGTTTTTTTTACTTTAGGGTATAACAAAGTGTCTTCATATTAAGGGAATGTTTTCTCTAGTTTTTTGGGTTTTGTTGTTTTTTTTTTTCTATAAACTAATGGTAACGTGTAATGTTTTTAGTTTCTTGGACCTGAAGAGAAACAAAACTTTTTATTTATAGAGGTTTATAAAAGGATCTGATTCATTCTCCAGAAATCAATGATTTGGTATAAATAATAGCATGTTCTTTACCTGCATCACTGAGAACCATTGCACTGCTTAGATGGGAACAGATTAGAGTTTATACTAAAAATCTCCCAGAACTTGGGAATAAACAGAGATTTGGATGTGGTGACCAGTAACGTGACAACAGTGGGTGGACACTGAGTGGGAAGAATGTAGAAGGAGGGAATTTGAATGCCACCAATTCTTTGGAGCTGAGAAACTGATAAGGAAAAAGAACCTGGCATTTATCCTTAGGATCTCTTTGGATGCAGGAAATCACCATTCCCAATGACAAATTCCCCAAGAGTGGAACAGATTCACACACTCTAGTGTTTGCTGTGATTAGGGGTGGAAATAGCATGTTTAAAAATATTATCTGTTTGAAGAAATGGCAGTTATTAATACTGCAGCTTTCCAGGTAGGGGTAGGGACTATGCTCCAGCTGAACAAAAATCATGTTGTATGATGGCATCAAAGTGCCAACGGGCTTTGTTTTTCTATATATAGTATTAAAACTCCAGTTGGAGGGAATGAACTGGTGGTCAAAGTGTCAGGCTGGAGTGGAATTGTATGTCTCTCCTTATTGCCTGTTACCCAAGTTATATGCAATCCTGTTTGCTAGTTCCTTTTCACAGCCATGCTGCCAAATTATCCTGCTATGGTTGCACCCACCCGAGCATATTTAGTGCAGTCAGTGCAGTTTCTTAGTCTTGACAGCAGGGTAACTAAGTCAGTATGAATTATCTCAAAAATAACATGACAGAGTTGAGGAAAAGCAAAGCTCAGAAACCCCACTGCTATTTTCTAGGAGAAGCTTGTGGAAAAGTTGAGGAGGAGAGGCAGAAATAATTTGTTCTTCTTTTAATAACATTGGATAACTTACTCCACTGGTCCTGTATCATTCAAATAGCCGAGATTTGGGAAAGAGGCAGATAGTGATTTTGGATACTGTCACCCACAGTAGGTTTTATCTCATCGGTATGAGATCTTAATAAAGCACTGACAAGTTTAATTTCTGTAAATTATCAAGTACTTTGAAGAATTTGAAGCTTCATACACAGAGGCATATATCTGTATGAACTGCCACTAAAGACACTCATAAACTGGTAGTTCTCTTTTGAGTTATTGGGAATTTATATATGCATCCCAAGGACGTCCCATCCCAAGGGATTACATCCCAGGGACACAAATAGATAGGACAACTGCAAAGTGTTTCTGAAGCACTAAAGCAATTTTGCTTGGTTTCTGTTAATGGCAGGATCTAATGTCCACTAAAATGAGAGGGAGATGCATGAGAAGCAGATATACTCAGGGCCAAGCCACCAATATGCATTTATCATGTTTAACAAAAATATTTTTTTTCCACATTAACAACACTGACAAACCAGTAGGCAAGTCCCAGAGAGCTATTTACACTACAGCAACCACAATTGCTAAAAACCTTTGAAAATGTGCTGCAGTACTTTTCCCTAATGTAAGTAAATCCTCAAGAACAGCTGACCCAGATATCTAAGGTACTTTGAGTATGTCACCCACATACTAGTCCATACAGGTATGCCAGAAGCCAAACACCTTTGAAGGTTTTCAGCTTACAGTGATTTAAAGGTATCCAATGCAAACAATCTCTAAACTACACTGAAACTGAAAAAGCAACAATAGTACCTGGAAAAAAAAAGAGCTTCTTATGAATAAAGTATAGAATTATCTAAAAGACCTAGGTCAATCTAAACTTTAAGTTATTGTTAAAATGCTGATTGTTTGCCTTAATAGGGCAGCTGTGCCAAAGAAACAACTGACTACAGGAACAAATTTGATACGTGCGATAGCCACATGGATTAAGAGTGCATGTGTAATGCAAAGTGATGAGAATTTATGTTTAATAATTACCCTTGTGAAATTTTCAGGCTGTCCAAACACACTGTCCTCCAAAAACATGTGTATTGTGAATAACTTAAAGGACAAAAAAAATACATTATCAGTAGTATGAGGTAATAAAGTATTCCTTCTTACTCCTTTTCTCATAGAGACACAGCTATTGAAAATGCCCTCCTATTTAAAAAATCCTTGTTCTCTCAAGCAAATAGTTCAGAGGCAAAAAAGCTTACAATAAAGAGTTTCTTGCTTTGCTGAATATCTTTCCAGGGAGTTGGGAAAGAAAGAAAAAATGATCATCTGTGAAGTCATTCTCTGTTGATTTTGATTAAAATTCCAGACTTTTAATGAAGTTGAAAACCCACAACGAAGAAGAGAAAAATAATGTTTCGTTGATGTATAGGAAGGCTGGACAAAATACAATGAGAAAAGTATGACTGAAAGGCTTCTTTAAAGGAATGAGAGACTTGCTTTCCCTTTGTTAATATGTAAAAGTATCAACAACAGCTGCAGTAATTACCACAGCTTCTCTAAGCCTTTCACTGATGGTCTGAAAATTCTTTGGATTCTGCCTTTAATCAACTTTTTTCCTGGACCATTTGGAACAGAGGCATCTCTCCGAAGTAGCCTGTCCCCAGATAGTTCCTAGCACTGTTATTGTTACATAGACCAGAGATAACCACTCTCATCAAGCCTATACCTCATCATCTCTGCAAGGGCACAAATAGTGGGATTTCAGATATGTTCAAAAGACTTCGGAGCATAAGTCCCAATATTATTTTTTTATTTTGTTGTGGTAAAAATGTCACTCCACGCTTAGAAGCTGTATCTTTACTCCTTCACCTCGAGCACTTCTACAGAGCAGGCACCATCCAGGCCTGTGAGGAACCTGAGGCATATGTAAGAGTCATTGTGCAAGTACTGATGCCCTTATGATGCCCCTTAGAAGCCACTTCACAGCACACTGCAACACTATGCAACAGTACAGGACCAGATTAAGTGCAGAACACTTCATCCATCACTGATCACTTGACTGCAGCAGTTGTTGAAAATGTCAACAAACTACTGAAAAGAATAAGATTTATAGATTACACTGGAGCAGCTTCTAATTCTGTATTCTGGATTGTAATAGGCAGAATTCAGAAAGCCTCTATTACAAGAATACACTTGAATCCTAAAGTAATTGCCTTTGATATCCTTGATACCCTTATATCCTTGATAAAGTAAATAGGCAGATTCAACAAGTAGTGAAAACCAAAAGCATTCCTAGGAAATCAACAGAAACTAAGTGAGGAGATTTTTTACAGATGGAGTTTAAATAATCATCGGTCCACAGAACACGGAGCTGTTCTGCGAAACACTTAATAGGTTAAACTACTGTCAAACAATTACACGGTATTCTCAGAGCTGAGAAACATAAATGGTATTTGCAGGTAGTTAGTGTAGGAGAGCAAATGAGCAATAAAACACAGAAGACAAACAGTTCATCTACAAGAATACAAGAAGATAAATGGCCTCAACAGAAGAAGGTGAACGTTTGTGAGTCTTTATAGCTCAGTATGTTAAGCATCATTTGCTGTCATCAGTATAAAACTCCTTTCTAAAGCAGAGATAACTATTGTAAGCTGTTCTCATTTGCAGTTGAAACAAAGAATTCACAGTGGCATTTCAGGCTCTTTTCCCCTTCTTTTTCATCCTACTCCTTCTAAAATCAATTTATCTCACTATATTTTCTCCAAGAAATCTCAGATACTATTTATTCAAGTTTTACTTTAGGTTTGGTTTTGGTTTTTTTGGGTTTTGTTTGTTTGTTTGTTTGCTTGTTTAGTTTTTTGTTTTGTTTTGTTTTTAATTATCTGAAGATGGATTTCCATCTCAGGTGAAAATGTTGAAGGCCACCAGAAGAAAGTTATAAAAATGGCACTTTTGGCCTTCAAACTCCGAAAGTGAAACATGCAATTATGGGTGGAGGTACTTTTAGGCCCAGACATGCTGCTATCATCACAGCAAGGCTCCAGGAGATGAAATAGTTCACAGCTAAGTGCTGAACGGTGTGCTCAGGAACAGATACAATGCAATACCACTTCCTCATATCCAAAAGCAAATAGCAATAAACTTATCCAAGCTTCAATAGGGATCCTAATTTTATTTTGGCCACGATTTGAGGTGGGGGTTCAAGATCACTCCTTTTGCTGTGTGGCACCAGTCAGGTCAGCTAATTTTGAGCCAAAGAATTGTAAGTCTGTTTTCTGTGACAAAAATCTGTCAGAAGTCCAGGAAGCTCTGTGGCATACAAGGGTTACCTGCCAAATTTTTCCATGTAGCTTAAGGGAAGTTGATTTTCTTCAGGTAAGAATCTTTGGCCCATTTGAAAAATCCTTGGTTCTGGTCTTAGTTGTCTCTCCTTTACAAAGTCTGACACTGTAATTCCTAACATCTCCTCAAGGAAAGCTAAGTCAATAGAGCACTTTCCACATGGATGGAGAATTAGGGAGACAGGGGAATTACTCCCTTTCCCTCACACCTATTTATCACTGAGTGATTTGAATAGGCTTCCCCTCTGCTTTAGATGAGCACAAAAATAATTTATGAGCAAGGAAAAAGCTTCTATGAATATTTTTCAAATGCTCAATATTCTTGAAAAAGAGATATTGGCTTAAGATGATGAAAATATGAAGGCAACAGAAATCTCAACAGTCTTGCCATGCTCAGCCATTTCTGAAAGTTACATTATCTATTGTGTTATGAGAACATACAACTACCGTTCTGCATGTCAACGATTTGCAGCGCTTAACTAAAGGGATGGCAATTTTAATAATAATAATGTAATTGTACTTTGAGTAATTGTGCATATTGTATTGAATTCAAAAGCTTTGACTTTGACTTACAGCAGCATCAGAAAATGTTTTGATTCTACAAAGCACAGTACGAAGACTTTCATCAGCCTACAGCCTTCAGGCACATAGGTCTCTTTCCAAAAATAGGTTAACTCCTTCTACCAAATGGAGAACACCTAAATCAAAACTCCTCAGCGTATTTGTCTGCTATGTATATCGTGTAGCATAGAGAGTACTGTAATTAGTCATCCCTTCCCAGTGGTAATTAATGGAAAAACTTTAAACTTCAGGAACAGTGTGTCTCTTTTCAAAACCTATCAATCATTTTTAAAATTTGCAGATTATATAAAACATTTTGCATGCTTACAGTCTGTTAAATTTTATTGCCACATCTAGCCTGAGGAGAAGAGTTCATTGGCATTTTAGTAATGCAAGGAGATTTAAAATTTATATGTGAAGTTGCTAACTTTATTAACAGCGATATTATTCTTACTATGCTTCTGCTGTTTCCTTCATTTAAGGAGCTGATCATCAGAGTTAAGTGATTCATTAGCATCCCATATAAGCCATATTTGATAATGCAGACTTCCCCAGGCAAACATTTTGAATTTAAGCTCATTATTTTATACAGTTCTAAATCCTTATACAAATAACTTGTATAAAAGAGATACTATATAGAAACCTAAACCAATCAACAAGCTTGCAAAGTTTTATTTCTGAAGATATAAACACTTTTCCTGCTGTTCTGCAAGTGTTGACTAGTAATGTATTCATGTTTGCTTTTGAACAGCACAAAAAACTGCTTATTCTATCAAAGCATAGAAATCATAAATAATACTTTGGCATAGTCATGATTATAAAGGTAGCATTAGCTTCTGGTGACTGCAGTGAATTGCAAAGGATGTGGTGGCAGAAAACAAAGGTTGTATTAACCTTGATGGCAGAAGTGGGGGAACGTTGAAGGTATAGTTCCTCTTGTGAGGGTATAGTTCAAAGCAGCAGGTTGATGAGTTTCTTCATATGAAATTTTCAGCCTCTATCAATCCATCCATCCATTTACCGTAAGAATACAAGAAAAAGGTGCCTGGAATGAAACAGGCTAAAAACCTCTTTGTTTCTATTTATCTGGAAACTTGCAAGGGCTGGTTAATGAACGATGAACAGACTCGTTACTTATTGATCACAATAGTAGTGATGTGTGTGCATGATGGCGAAAACAATATGCACCGTAGTGCAAGATTAAAAAGGGATTTTTTTAAGAAATTAATATTTAACTTTATCAGAGAAATTACTGTTGACAATTTATCAGTTTTAGGATAAGCCCTCACACATGCTGAGCAAAGATTACACATAACGTAACATTGTTAAGTTAAAAATCTGTGCCACATGAATAATTCGCACAGAATGATGTTGAGACCAGTGAGATTAGCTGGCAAAAGGTAACAGCATACTTTTCAATTGCTCTCAGTCATGGGAGTGTCAGGCTAGAGAGCACGAGTCTCAGCATATTCTAGTATCAGGAAATCACCTCAGTACCCTTCCATTTTTGCAACCATGGCCAGTATTCTGCAGCTGCTTTAGAGGCACATTGTGTGGCCTTTGTGGATGTGTGTGGGGTAGGGAAGGGACAGGAAAGAAATCCCTCTGACAACCTAAATGAACCATGCTGTTACTTTGTGCCACTGCAGTATGTCTTGCAGTTTTACGTTATCTCATTAAATGAGCCATGGGAGCCCTGATAACAGGAAGCAGCAGAGCTGGTCTAGCAGACTGTTCTTTCTGGGTTAGCAGAACTTGCTACTTATCTTTCTCCTACCCTTTCCAGGTATCTTTCTAGACACTACTTTATTGTCATGAAGATCTACACAGAAAATTATAACATAGCTGTAGCAAGGAGAGGTCCTAAACAGTCATAAACCCAGGTCTTTGCTGTGAAGTCTTTCTCATTGCAGTCAAAATAAAATCCAACAATATGTCTGTATAGAGGCAGCCATACAAGAAATATACTCTCTTCTATCAGAAGACAGATTTTAAATAGGGCAATGACATTTACAATGTTTTACTATAAAAAGCAATAAGCCAGAGTGGAGCTCTCCTGAGCCTGGCATTCAGCAACTTGCAATAGACTCAGAATATTGTTATTTTATATCTTCAATTAGAGAAATAGTTCCAGTCTTACTGTAGCTGTTGTTGCTATGGTTCCCTGTGTTGGAATACATGTTTATCTGCACATTCCCTGTCGCTGAGGCTACCTCATAATGGTAATGAAATGAAAGGAGATGCATGTTTGAAGTTTTCATCCTCCCAAATGAGGGAGTCTAGGGTCTGCTGCTGTAGACTACTTCAGAATAATGGCCTCAAATACACTACCAGGTGGTCTGAAAGGGTGATTTAGGACACATCTCAGTTTTGCAATGGAATGTCTTGTAAGTGCATAAGCTTAGCTTTGAACAAACTGGTTCATTTTTATAGCACGAAGAATGCATCTCTGTGATAAAATGTGGTACTAGACAGAAACTTTTCAGCTTGGTCCATGCCAGTTAGCACAGATTCCAGAAACAGAATTGTCTGCTGTTCTGCTTGAGCAGTTTCTTTGTCCTAATTCAAAGTAGCTTTCAGTGCTCTAATGTATTCTGAGATACTGGCTTCTGTCCTGAAACAAGCAGAATTGTGTCAGTATGACTGCAACACCACCAGTAAACTCAGCCCCATGCTAGTATTACTTTACTGCTTTCAGCAGTCAAACCAGTTGATATGGATTCCCTTGGGTAGCCTCACAGTAATCCTTGGAGTGGTATTGAATGTGTCCACTGACCATAAAGCACAAGAGCAGAACAGAGCCTGCACTGAGGCTATCCTTTAATTAAAAAGCGAGTTATAGACAACACAAGGTTCGGGATTTACCCTTCAGGGTCTTTCCCAACCAAGTACAAGGTTGCTTCTCTCCTATATGTTCCACATCTTCATGCTGCAGGAAGAGAGGTACTAGATACCAAGATACAAGGGCTCACGGACCTCAAGGATGCTATGAGACAAGCAGCTCTCCTGAAAGAGGCTAGAACAGCTGTGAATACACTTCAGCTGAGCCAGGTTCACTTGTAAACAAAGTTCAAGTGAAAAAATGAGGGAATGGAAAAAAGAGCAAACAATTTATTTATTTAGTTCCCAGTGACTCTCCTACTCACTGGCTCTGTTGTCCTACTCACTGCTGAGAACAATTTAGGAAGCATGTCTCCCTCATAGAGGCCCACAAGGGCTGGCCTTAACATTAACTTCATTATCCTCATGGTGAACACTGCATAAAAGCCCAGCATAGCACAAAAAGTGCAAAAACCCCAACTCAGCTAGATCCTTGGGGGAGGCGTTCTTTGTAAACTTCCTGCCCCCTATAGTCAAATAGAAGGCAGTCAAAAACGCTCTCTCTCTCCCTGGCTTTTGCAATATGGGAGAGTTTTCAATCCAATCTCTTCCTCTTTCTTTTCTATGCAGCACTGACCTAAGCATGCTCCATGCAGCAGAGTCACACAGAGCAAACAATTTTTGGTCAGGGCAGAATTCAGCCATGTTTATTTATATAGCTAGACTAGTCACTGCAACCTTCTGATGGTCACCATGTGTCTGGCAAGCTTCAGCTGCGGTGTTCTGGGAAGCTACAGCCTTGCTTTCTCCCATGCATTCCCCTGTGCAGCCCTGAATGAAAGAAGGAGCGCTGTGAGACAATGAAAATCCAGCTCCTATACCTACATATTAGAACAGCTGAACTTTTGCTCCCTCCTTATTCTTCCTGTCCACATCCTGCAGATCCAGTAACTGCTTGAGACTGTTCTTTATACAGAATACAGTCTGAGGTGGAACATGTGTAAGAACTAGTGCTGCATGCATTTTCACATGAACTATCGCACTTAGAAACAAATGCTATTTAAAGTGGGTTGTCCCAGGAGTCTCTCTCAGTTAGCACAATGCGCTTTCCCAGAAGGGGTTCAATTTCAGGTCTTGAACTTGTCCCACGCTCCCAGACCTCCTGGGCCAAAGAGTGTGGCAGTCATTAAACCCAAACCCTAGCTGGGAGCTGGTACTCTGGATAGGTCAGTTCTGAGCCATTCAAAATATGAAGTTTGCATATCCAAAGGGGGAATCAAATTTGGCCTTTCTCAATCAGAAGCTGACCCCCTGCCACCCCAAGGAAGGGAAGTGATGCTCTAAGCACTCCTGGGAAAGAAAACAACTGTCTTTCCCACTTTTTCCCTTCCCAGAGAAAACCCCCAAGGAAACACATAAAGGGGCTCAAAATTCCTCAAAAGGGGACATTTTGAAGAGCAGACTAAAAACTACAAGGATTTTTGCAATCCTTATTAATTTTTTCTATAAAGCTGTCTATAACCTGATGGACTTCAACAGGTACCTGATTGATTTTTGTGGTGCTAAAAATCTGCCTTTTGCGGAGAGTGTCCAGTC
Source organism: Tringa solitaria (assembly GCA_026413425.1). Classification (NCBI taxonomy): domain Eukaryota; kingdom Metazoa; phylum Chordata; class Aves; order Charadriiformes; family Scolopacidae; genus Tringa; species Tringa solitaria. The sequence goes on from JAOXJM010000033.1 coordinate 34,509,228, forward strand.
ATGAAAGATATAAGGGCTGAAGTTGAAAGGGAATGTGAAGAACCTAAGGGGAGGGGTTAATCAGTGCCTTGCACAAGAGAAGGCCCTTTGTTTTGAATATTCCCTTATTTTCTCCTGTTTTCTAAAATTATCTGGCAAACAATGCAGATGGCTTACAGCAGTCTGTCTCCTTTCAAATCAGTGAAGCTGATTTGCACTGCTGGGAAAACCCATGAAGTTAGCGACAGTCTAATAACGGTAATCATCTGCTGCAGTCTCAAGAAAAATTCTTATCAAAGGTTTCAGTCTGGCTTTAAAAAGTATTGTTATGGTTTTTCTATGCTCAGGAATGTCATGCATCAACTGCTTTATGAGGGTTAAGAAGATGGACAGTTGAGAAACAAGAGCTCAATTTTGGTATTATTTATTTTCAATGTGCAGTACAGAAGTTGCGGGTTCTCAGGAAACACTTTTGTCAATGTTCTGCTGGACAAGGACAGAATCACCCTCAACATCAGCTTTCCCTGTTTATTTCCACAATATGTGTTGCTGAGTTTCCTAAACATCCACTAACCAGTGGAGGTCTAACCACTGTCTCGGAACATGGACCAGGATAAAGTTTGATAACATGGGGCTTCCATGCATTCAAAGATAAGGTAACTGATACAGAAAAGGGCACAGTATACCCTTCTAAATACTCCTGATGATCAATAATAAGTAAAGCCAGAGAAAATAAACTGGAACATGCTTTTGAACTCACCAGTGACACTTTAGGAACTTACCAAAAACATATACAGTGGCCATATGGGTGGGGGAGTCAAGCCTCAAGCTGAGGAGGGAAGGAAGATAGGAGTGAGGGACAAACAAGAAGGCAGGAAAAAAGGAAGGCAACGCATCAAGGAATTTGCTCAGAAGTTCAACATGCAATGGACCCTTCCTCACTGAGGCTGCAAAGATGCTACGCAGAGAACAGAGACACTTTGCTCAAGCTGGAGGGACAGAAATAAAGTGGACTGTAGTGTGGATCTCAGTATAGATCACCAGCTATAGCACAGAAATCTTTTGGCCTGACTGATGATAAACGTCAGAAGATGACCAGAATCTCATCCACGGGCTGCAGAAAGGCTCACTGATACTCACTCTAGCCACCAAGCTGTCAGTGTGGTGTGCTTGTGGGGAAGAGAGATGTATGTATGTGCTATTATAGGACAGAATTGAGTGGAAGACTATTGCCAAATAATATTCAGGGTGTGGATACTTTAGTAACTACTTATATACTTATTACCTTTTCTTAAGCTGTTATCATGATGTCTTTCCCTAACAAGTCCTTCCTGGTTTTACGTGCACAGTGGAGGACTTTGGGTAAGGGCTGTACTGCCTAGTGAGGGTACCCAGAGAAGAGCTATTACCATGCACACCTGGCGGGACTTTCATTTGTTCCATTGTTCAGGTATGTTACAAGTACAATACTGCAGAAAGAAAAGACTTGATTTTAAGCTCAGACACAGATAGTCTCCTGAAAAATCAATTTTAAGACTGTGGAGGAATAGTCAGGAGCAAGCACATTTGATGCTTACTCAATGGTCTTTTCATCTTGACATGTCCCCAGCAGTTATGTTCTCCTAAGGGAGACAACCCTTAGGGCATAGGCAGGATGTAGACTGAAATGGCGTGACAGAAGTACGGTTTAAAATCTTTCAACAGACTGAAAATAATTTTTACAATACTGTTTCGAACAATTAATTTAATTTCTACATATAGAGGCTTTCTGGGCTAGTACTGAGACAAAATGAGAAGACAGGAAAACATGTGAAAAAGGTTGTGCCTGTTTAGACTTTTGAAATGTTACCAATAATCAACAGTGACTTATGCTGCTTGCAAATTCCATTTGCAGCCTTTAGTTTAACCTCTTCAGATCTTTGATGTCTCATAACACTAAAGGTGCTTATAAGCCTAACAGAGTGGATTTTTAGAATATGGAGCTAGATAGGAGTTAATGGGGTCCAGGGATAAGGAATCAGTTCTTTTTTATTTTTAGTTCAGCGGGACTTAAAGTTCAGGAGATATATTTCAGGATATATATTTCAGAATTTAATTCCTCTTTTGGGTCCCAATTATGCTCTGATTTACACTCCACATAATTCCACTAAAGTAGTGCTCCTACTCCACTCCCTATCTCTAGCTACAAGTCAATGCTGTGGCTGTTCCTATATCACGTCTCTCCCTCTTGCAAACCCTCTTGCTAATCAGAATGGAGATGCTGTATGTTCCTGAGAAGAGAGGAAAATGAAGCAATGAACACAAATCCTGACACCAAGATCTTACTTACAATGTATGGCCCCATTTTTACACGTAGCTGCTGTCAGCACAGATATATATGCTGAAGGACACAATGCAATTTTCACTACATAAAAGCAAGCAGGAGAGCTTGGTGTGCAGTAATTATGTTTTACACAGTCATCTCCCTTGTTGTCCCTTCATTTCAAAAATATCCGTATGGGAGCTTCGGTTCAAGTGCTTTCAATGAAAGTGTTTAAAATTAAGTGTTTTTTCAGCTTCTCTCAGACAAGTGACACACGAGTTCTGCTGAAGTAATTTTGCTTTTCCTCTATCACTAAAAGACACAGCAGAAAGTGAATGGTGTTTCTTCTGTTTCAGAAGAACCTTGATTTCTGTGCACACATTGAAATAAAAATAAAGCTGCTCGGAATCGGTGTCAGCATGTGACACTATTTCTTGCTGCAGAGTCATGAAAAATTCATGCATTATGTACTGGTTAAGAATGTCATCCTTTCCTAAGAGCCAAAAGGTAATAATTCGCTTAAACATTGATTCAAAATAAAAATATCACAGAGACTTGTCCCCAGCATGGTACATTACACAAGCACATAAAAATGAAGAAAGGAAGAAAGGTCACAGTAAAGGGAATGCAAGATGTATTTAATCTGGTTAAACAGACAGACTCTCCAGGGCAGGAACTGTCTACTTATGTGTCCATATAGTGCCTTACACAGCAAAGCTCTGACCCACTGGAGCCTTCATATCCTCAAACAGCAACAATACTCAGGATTATGGGAGTTAAGGGAAAGACTGAAGCCCGTATTTGATTTTTGTTGGCTTAGCTGATTTCTTTTGACCTTTCTTTACAGTCTTTCCATTTCATGGTACTTAGAATGCACGCGAACCCTACTGCAAGTTACACTGCAAAGAGTATGACATTAAGGAATTCCATTTTCTAATATTTGTTAGGAGAATTGTTATAGCACATAGGCCTTTCGGTCATATACATGGAGAAATGGAAGAGAGAACTAGGAAAATAACAAAATAATTGCATATGATATTTTAATGAAAAATCCCCAAAGAGGCACAGTTTGTAATAAAATTCAAACTCCTGAATTGCAGAATAGAAAGTTATCTGCCTAATAAAAACATCATGGGTTTCAGCCCTGACCGGAGCACCAACTCATTGCCTTTTATTCTATTAACAACTTTGACGCCAAAAGCAGTGTATATCTGTAGGTACAGCTAAAAAACTAATTTCTGAATTAGAAGAATAATGGTCTCTAACCAGTGACTTTATGCAAAACAAAATAAGTCTATTAATAGTTTGTACCGTTGTCTGTGCTGCCCAGCAAAGTGAGAGCCTTCCTGCACACGCTGAATACTGCTGGTATGGTCTGGGAATGGAGTGGCTTTACTACATACAAGCCGTAAAGGGGGAGGCATTGGCAAGCTTTATGGATAGAACTAAAATCATTAGACCAGATAACATAGCTGAAAAGCAGTAAAAATGGGTTTTGGCAGAAAACTCCTTCCTCATCTTTTATAGTTTTTCAATCTAGGAGTCCGTTTAATTTTTCCAAGTACACCAGCTGAGTGTACTTGGTGACCAACTTGTGAATCTACCATCTAAATCTTGCCCTGTTTTGTATTCCATTTTCTCTTACGCACTTCTCTAACCAGCAAGTCAAACACATGCAGTAATAACCCTGCATCCCCATTTCGAGTATTGGTTCCCTGCTAGGGGTATTTAGGCTTTGAAACAGATGAATACTAAAATTAATAACTTCTTGTAGCAAATTTTCTGAAATTGCTTTCTTTCCTCTCTTCCAAAAGGTGAATGTATATTTAAATGAGCCTTGACTATTATCTTCTGAATGTTTATACTCTGTATTTTAATGAGGGACAAGCTGTGCACTAAGTAGCAGTGTTTTAACGAGGAACAAGCTGTGCGCTAAGTAGCAGAGGGTTAATCTCAGCACCTTTTTATGGCTCAAGTGATCTCATCTTAAAAGTACATGAGCTACAAAAGACAATAATTAGAGATTAAACAGTTATGAATGCAGAGGATGTTGCTCTTGTAGAAAAAGAGTACAGAAGCAGTTTGATAGCTCTTATCTTGTCCATTTGTAACATTTTCTGCGGGATTAAGATATCCTGTCCAATGAGACAGTTTAGCCATATTTTAGTAATTTGATTCTCATTGTCTTGCAATTTGAAGATTCACTTGATAAACCCTAAATTGTTCACTTACATGGTAATGTTCTCTTTTTATTGTTTTGCTAAATTTGCGTTCCAAAAAATAAGGATCTTTCAGCGCTGCCTAGGTTAGCCTCAGAGAAGTGATTTTTCTACCAGGAATGGCAGCTTTGCATTTGAGAATTGGCACTGTCATTTTTTCAGTACAGGATCAAACCCAATTTAAATTATGTAGATTCCATCTGTCAGTTTATTTTTAGAATTTAATGTTGTACTATTTGTCATCCATGATTAGTATGTTAGGGAAACCATAGGACTCTTTTCAACTTAAACAGGTACTTTTAATATGTATAGCTCCCACAAACAGTGTCCTTGTCCTTTACAAAAGAAAACTCACCTCAATCATTTGGGAATACTGTTTTTCTGCATTTGATATATAAACGCTTGCCTGAATACAAAGACCTCAGTTTAACTCCAGTAAAGAAAATAGATATGAAATATTTCAATTGGAAAATTTGCTAAAAGCTACAAAGAAAGCGTTCTCACTGACTATGATGTCCCCTGCGGTCAGATCAGTGGTATGACTTCACAGGCATTACACAGTGAAATCTTCTGAACTGATCTTCACAGGGAGAAGACACCTTTGCCTACGTCCTTTGACTGGGAGTGAGGAAATTATTAAATCCATCCTACAACACCCGTATTTTGAAGTCTCTCTTTTTGGGAAGGAAGTACTAAACCAGGTACAGATTTAGACTTCCTGTAATTTAAACTTGGTGATGCATAAAGCAGCCTGGCCTTCCCATTAAAACTTCTGTCCCGTGCTACCCAGAAATGCAGCCCCTCTCTCCTCCTCTCAGGCAGGTCTAAATCTTAATAGACTTTGTGATGTGACGCCATTTCAGTAAATAAGATCAGAGTTTTCTAACCCTTTGAGCCAGATGTGCCCTCCTTTCAGACTGTATGTGAGATTCTTTGATTTACATGGATGTGCATGATCTATCATGACCTGATCAATCAGGGTTCTGTTGCGTTGACTGTTATTTTGGGCAGGTAATTTAATATTAGTGAGCACAACTTTTTCTGCATTCAAAGGTCACATACATCCTCCCCTTTCCATAAGTTGTGGGAAGGTACGTGTTTAGATCACTGCCAATAAAAGACTCTGGGACTAAGATGACAGTCCAAAGACAGTGGACTGATAATGCTTATATGGAGTGGTAATATCTCTCAGGCTATGTTGAAATGTTCAGCCCTTAATTGTTGGCAGTTCCAAGAAAGTCAGGTGGTGCTGTTTGGTTTAACAGAGAAAGAAAAAAACCCCAACTTCTAATGAAAATCTTAACTTGGCTTTCTGTACCTCCCTTTCACATCTCACTATTAAGTTAAAAGACAAAGAACCCCTCTGAAAATACTGTGTAGTTCCTTGTCCAAATTGCACATGACACAGTGGCTTATTATTTGATCCTTAAAGACAGTTTCCTACTCTTTTTTTACTCAGAATGGATGTGTTTAGAAAGACATACACAGATACTATTAACCTGTTAATATTAACTTCTCTCACAGAGCAGTAATTCAGGAATAACTTTCTGATATGGATCTCACCAACAAAGAATTTGCGTTAGTGAGGTAAGAAAATGACTGCAATACCAGATCTATTGAAATTGTCCTCCTTGCCTTTAATAGGCTGCATAAGATATGCCATACAAAATTCCACCCAGAATCCTTATGTGATTATCTGTACAGAACCAGTGACACTTCAGAGGTTTTATTCTACCCAAAGCATGATTTCATATGCATCTCTTTCTGACAAACTTTGAATAGATTTAATTATAACAGTGAGAAATGTACAAGACTTGTAAGAAGGCAGTGTCAGTAAAGGTTTCAATCACCACACATGCTAGGTATTTTTCTGTGCTTTCTGCCAGAATAGCTCAATGCTTTGTAAAGTAATTTGGCTTTCAGTTTAAAACCAAACAAAAAGATTGCTTGTAATTCTCTTCAAAACCCATGTAAATACTGCTTTTCCCTTCTGCTGTGCCTCCTAGATCAAAAGCATCTGCAAATATTTTATAAGTATTGTTCCAGCCCCCTTGGAGGCTAGCTAATTAAATTGCATGGCTTTGGAGACATATGTGGAAACAAATACTGAGGTTAAATAACGTGCCAGAGAAAAGGGCAAAAGTCTGCATCTCAGTTATGAACAGAAGCTAAACCATGCAGCTACTAGCCATCCATTTTAAGTTCTGTGACTGCTTCTCTTGTTTCGATTAAGGCAAGTTCTTTGATCACAGATGTGATAGTACAGCAAAACCTGATGAATATTTATTTTCCTCACTGTGCATCATTTAGAAATGTTGGTTCCCGTATGCCTAATTTAACCCACTTTTCTGGTATGACCCCTTGGTGGAATGATTTTTGAGACTCACTGTCCTGACTGTTCCCTGGACGCAGTCACTCATGGTGGCTTTTGAGGAAAAAGCAGCCTTGTTCTTTCAGAAAACACGATCTCCAAACTGAGTTCCTGCGAATGGATTGATTTATAATTGAGGCAATTCCAATTTTACACCAGCTTTACGAGTTTGCTGTCCTACAGGAAGGTGCTTCACATTTACAAAGGAGTGAATTTGCCGCAGCAAACTCCTTTATTCGATGAGCACACAGGAGCAGCGGTGTCGAACCAGTGGTTTTCTGCTAGCAGGGAGCAGCTCTCACTGCCTGGGGTGCCTTCCCTGGCACCACCCTGGGCAGCTCAAGCCAAAGTCCTGCCATCACTGGTGACACTAAATGGAGGAGGTCCCTCACGTTTCCTATTCCAGCGAGGCTTAGATGGCTTTTGGCTTGTGCTAGATCACTCACAGCCCCTGACTGAGCAACGGCCACAGCTTTCATTGCTGGGTCTGGCAGGACTTGTGCTAGCAGTGATGAAGCCAGGACACTGGTAACAACATTTTCTTTGCCACTTTTGCTCCACAAGCAGGGAAGCAGATTCATTCTGCTCAGAGATAGCAACCCAGTATTTTTTGTGGCAACCAGAACTATTCTAAGCACAGTAGCTGTCAGATTGCAAATATTTAGATGAGGCATCACAAGAAATATAACGTGAAAGAATCCTACTGCTTTCTGATTAACGCAATATTCATCACCATCCAAACTCTAGCATGAGGTCGGGCACCAGTTTGTCATTTATTAATCATTTTTATGTCTCAGCTCCAGTCACAGAAAAAAAGGAGTTAAATAACTCAGTTTACAACTACTAAAAATAAACTTGCAGACTTGCTGGATTCCTCCACATTAAAATGTAAACAACTGTCAGCTCTTCTGGAAAAGCTAGTTTTGCCCTGCCTATGACTTCCCCAGGAGAATTTCTGTTTCTTTAAGAAGTTTTATGCTGAAGATTTGTTTCCATAATTGGGACTGGCCAGTTTTCTCTCAGAAAAAAATGAAAACTAAACTCTTTCCAATTAAAACAATTGCTACTAGAAACAGAGCACACAGACCATGTAGAGAATGGTGTGAGCGGCTTCAGCAGGGATTGCAGCCAATCATTTTCAAATTTGGGTGCCTCAAGAGAGGCAGCTAAATCCATATTTAGACACCTAGATTAGAAGTGCCTGGTCTGGCTTCACTGCCAGCACCCACAGATCCTATGGGTGTCTTCCACTGTCTGTCAAATCCAGGATTTTTGAAAGTAAATCTATTTTTTTAAGTGCCTAAATTAAGAAACATTATTTGGCATTAAAAAATAAATAATTGACAGGCCAAAATTTTTAACACTTTGTTCAAAATGTTCTTCTAAAGCTACATCAGACCAAGACCTAGTGTATTAAAGCATCTGCTGATTGCTTTAGAGCACCACATGGTGCTACCTGAGATTGCTTGGTGCAGAAATAGAAGTCCTGGCACAAGAGAACAGATAAAATATAATTGATATACTGCAAATTGATTGACACACTACACTTGCTTTGGGTTGGGGATTGTTTGCATGGAAATACTTGGACTATTTTATCAAAGCATGCCCAGATCATTGTGTAATAATACAACAGTTAGCCAGTCAAACCAGTCATCTGACTAGCATATACTTCCCTACTATTTAAGTTGGTTTGGAGGATCTCATTTTTAGCGATCCTTTTCTGCATGATTGCAGAGATTGCACCTGTCAGTCATGGATAACAGTTATCTTACAGAACGTTCACTTCACAGACCCCACATATTTTTTTCAGATCTGGAAAGTAATGGGTTACAATGTACTACACTGACTTAGATAAATGGATAGAAAGCATGAAAGAACACTCATAAAAAGCCAAAGTAAAAAAGTAAATAATGTGTATTCTCTTAATTTAAGGAGAGGAAAAGTGCAACAGAACAGATACAAGATCAGAATATCCCTTAATAGCAATACAGACCATCATCATATCAGTATGGCATCATCTAAGATCACTGTCAGTTCTGTGAAAGACTTCCAAAGGAAGGGTCTCCAGGGAATCTCTTCTAGTGCTTCCCTACAATTAGAAATTTATTCCTGCTATTAACTAGTTTGCAGACTGAAGCTTATTCCTTTTTGCCCTAGGAGGACATGAAGAACAGTTCCTTACCTCTATGCAATACTCATTCAGGTACTGGAAAACTTACGCCCTCCCTCAGTGACCTCCTTTATATTTAAAACAACATGACTTCAGTGCTTTTCTGTAAATCATTGTCTCCTAACCTCTGGTCTTTCTCTTTTCTCTCACCTGAGGACCTTCAGCAAAAGTGAAGGACTCTTCAAGTGAACTTCTTCACCAAATCTGGACACGAAACTGCCCAACTCTGTGACAAGGGTCTTCGTAACTTAGGTAAACATTGTTTGAAGAATCACTCTTTTTTTCTTTTGAATCTGTCACTAGCAAGTTTCATTTGATTTACCTGAATCCATGCATTAGAAAAGATGGTGAATAACTTTTGATTCTTTCTGTAACATGTTCCTTTCTGCATAATGGCACATCAGTTGCCTCTTTTCCAGGCAGGGTAGTGCTGATCTAGTTAATTACTCATTATGCTGAAGCTGTTCTAAAACTTAGACCTTTCTCTGTAGTTTTGTGCTGTTCCCTGGATCCCTTTTTTAAAAGTAATTTTGCCCTTCCCCTTGCCACTTTATACGGAGGTGGCTTTAAGTGAGAAGTTACATACTCCGGCTAGTAGTTCAGCCATTTCATTTTTGCATTCCTTTAGAACTTGGGCAGGTGCCATCCAGCCGTGGTTGGAGTATTCTGTCAATTTGTTCTATAATCTGTTCCACTGACACTTCAGTTTGTGACAGATTCTCTAACACCTCCTCCAAAACAAGGGTTTCAGCATGGAAACTTCCCTAAGTTTGTCCATGGCAAATGCTTTTGTGCCTTGCTTATCTATTGGCTGTCATGCTTCTCTGGCAAGCTTTCTGCTCCTGATGTGTTTGAAAAAGAATTTATTCTTACTTTTTATGTCTTCACAAGTTTTTCCTCAAAATCTACTTTCACATTTTATCTGCCAGTGCTTGTGGCCGTGTCTGATACTCTCTGTTGGACAAGAATTCAACTTTATGAAGGCAGCCCTGACGCTGTCTCCCGTAACATCCTTAGGTAACCTTAGGCCAGCAGGTTGAGGGAGGTCATTGTCCCCTTCTACTGTGCCCTGGGAAGCCACGTCTGGAGTACTGTGTCCAGTTCTGGGCTTTCCAGTTCAAGAAAGACAGGGAACTATTGGGGAGAGTCCAGTGGAGAGCTACAAAGATGATCAAGGGACTCTCTTATGAGAAAAGGCTGAGTGACCTGGGTCTATTTAGCCTGGAGAAAAGGAGACTGATAGGGAACCTCATCAATGCTTATAAATATCTGAAGTACAACTGTCAAGAAGATGGGGCCACACTCTTTTCAGTGGTGCCTGGAGGCAGGACAAGGGGCAACAGGCACAAACTGAAACACAGGAAATTCCATCTCAACATGAGGAAAATCTTTACTTTGAGGGTGGCAGAGCACTGGAACAGGCTGTCCAGAGAGGTTGTGGA
>JAOXJM010000033.1:34519810-34532994 GCA_026413425.1 Tringa solitaria
GGTGGCAGAGCACTGGAACAGGCTGTCCAGAGAGGTTGTGGAGTCTCCTTCTCTGGAAATACTCAAAAACCACCTAGATGCCTTCCTGTTCAACCTGCTCTAGGTGACCCTTCTTTAGCAGGGGTTTGGACTCGGCATTCTCTGAAGGTCCCTTCCAACCATTCTGTGACTCTGTGTTTCTTGTTCTTAATAACATCACTTTACCTTCAGTTCGGGTATCCTAATTTTATTCTGTTAGGATATTTGACATGCATCTATCTGATGAGAGATACAGTGTCAATAGCCTCTATGTCACCTGCAAAAATTTCATGCTTTGGACTACCCCTTTTACTAAAAGTTTGAAGAATGCTTTTGGTTTAATCCCTAGAGGGTCCATCATCTCAAGTGGTGGCTTCTTTCATGTTTGATGTTTTTCTTCCATTCTTCTTCTTTTCTTTTTTCCCCTAAAAAAAGCCTTCTGTAACATTTTTGATCTTAAGCATTAGCAGCTGGTTTCCACTTTAGTTTATATGAAGTTTTTATTCCTTTCTTGTGCAGGACAACTTTGTTTCTAAAGTTGTTTGGGTTTTCTTCAGTTCCCAGGAAATCTGACCCTACTTCATCTTCTCTACCATGGGTTGCAGCTCTTTTTTTCTGCCTTCATTTGGCCCTCAGTATGGCAGGAAGATTTCAGAGACTCTGACTCTGAACATCCTGATTTGCGTGATTCAACTTAACAATGTTAACTTTTGCTGCAGAACCTGTATCCTGCCTCACGGCTGGTTTGAAAGCTCAAAGTCAAATCTACCACTTTATATATAGTCTTACTCCCCTGCATGCCATATCAGGATATATGTGGTGAGGGGACTGCAGAAATGTGCTTGCAGGCTCCTTCAATTCCTTTTATTTGCTGAACAGATTTTGATTAAAAAAACTTGTGTCTGCCCAAAAGAACTAGCTAAGGAATCCATCTCTGCTCTTTAAGTATGAGAGGGCGTTTTATGGATTACACTATTTCTGTATATTTGTGCTGGAATCAGGTTTCAAACATCTAAGATAAATAAATTAAGAGATAATAGCACAGTAGCACACACATCGGGGATTCATCAATGCAAAAAGTCTATTGAAGCAGAAATTGTTCTTACAGTAGGAGACTTAATTATAACTCATATCATACAATATTACTGTTGGGCTTCCAATGCCATTAGTAAACATTTCCATTTTAATTATTTTTTCCATGATTAGATATATTTTCATTTTAGTTTGGAATTAGAAGCAAAGTCATTACGAATTATTTTTGTGTTCTATTTGTCAATAGTGCTTGTAATGTGAATATAGTTCAAATTATTGTTTAAGAGGCAATAGAGCTTTTTCTTAAAAGTATTAAATTTATTTTTCGCCTGTTTAGTACTTGCTAGTTCAGAATCATAGAGTCATTTAGGTTGGAAAAGACCTTTAAGATCATCAAATCCAACTGTTAAGCTAGCACTGCCAAGTCCACCACTAAACCATATCCCTAAGCACCATGTCTACCCATCTTTTAAATACCTCCAGGAATGGTGACTCAACCACTTCTCTGGGCAGCCTGTTCCAATGATTGACAATGCTTTTGTTTCCTAATATCCAATCTAAACCTCCCCTGGCACAACTTGAGGCCATTTGTCTTGTCTTATTGCTTGTTACTTGGGAGAAGACTCGCTACAACCTCCTTTCAGGTAGTTGTAGAGAGCAATAAGGTCTCCCCTCAGCCTCCTTTTCTCCAGGCTAAAGAATTCCAGCTCCCTCAACTGCTCCTCACAAAACTTGTGCTCTAGACCCTTCTCCAGCTTCTTGCCCATCTCTGGACTCACTCCAGAATCTCAATGTCTTTCCTGTAGTGAGGAGCCCAAAACTAAACACAGTATTCGAGGTGGAGCCTCACCAGTGCTGAGTACAGAGAGACAATTACTTCCCTAGTCCTGCTGGCCACACTATTTCTTATACAAGCCATGATGCTACTAGCCTTCTTGGCCACCTGGGCACACTGCTGGCTGCTGACAAACACACTCAGGTCCTTTTCTGCCAGGCAGCTTTCCAGCCGCTATCCCCCGAGCCTGTATTGCTGCCTGGGGTTGTTTTGACCCAAGTGCAGGACCCGGCATTTGGCTTTGTTGAACCTCATCCCACTGGCCTCATCCCATTGATCCAGCCTGTCCAGATCCCTCTGCAAAGCCTTTCTACCCTCCAGCAGGTTGATGCTCCCACCCAATTTGGTGTCATCTGCAAACAGAGGGGTGCCCTTGATCCCCACATCCAGAACATTGATAAAGGTATTCAACAGAACTGTTCCCAGTACTGAGCCCTGGGGGACACCACTCGTGACCAGCTGCCAACTAGATTTTACACCATTCACCACCACTCTCCGGGCCTGATCATTACCCGGTTTTTAAGCCAGAGAACAGTACGCCCTTCCAAGCCATGAGTAGCCAGTTTCTCCAGGAGAATGCTGTGGGAAATGGTGTCAAAGGCTTTACTAAGTTTAGGCTGGCAATATCCACAGCCTTTCCCTCATCCATTAAGTGGGTCACCTTGCCATAGAAGGAGATCTGGTTTGTCAAGCAGGACCTGCCTTCCCATGCTGGAAAATAAATCCATAAATCCATGCTGACTATGCCTGTTTTCCTGGTTGTCCTGTATGTGACATGTGATGGCACTCAAGATGGCCTGCTCCACAACCTTTCCTGGCACTGAGGTCAGACCAACACGTCTGTAATTCCCTGTATCCTCTTTTCAGCCCTTCTTGTATATAAGTGTCACATTTGCTAATGTCCAGTCAACTGGGACCTCCCCAGTTAGCCCAGACTGCTGACAAATGATGGAAAGTGGTGTGGTGAGCACTTCTGCCAGCTCCCTCAGAACCCTTAGGTGGATCCCATACAGCCCCCTAGACTTGTGTGTGTCTAAGTAGTGTAGCAGGTTGCTAGCCATTTCCTCTTGGATTATTGGGACTTCATTCTGCTCCCTGTCCCTGTCTTCCACTTCAGGAAGCAGGGTACCTGAAGAAAAACTGGCCTAACTACTAAAGACTGAGGCAAAGAAGGCATTAAGTACCTCAGCCTTCTCCTGATCCTTTGTCACTGTGTTTCCTCCCACATCCAATAGAGTGGAGATTCTCCTTAGCCCTCCTTTTGTTGCTGATGTATTTGTAGAAACATTTATTGTCTTTTGCAGCAATAGTCAGATTAAGTTCTAGGTGGGCTTTGGCACTTCTAATTTTCTCCCTGCATAACCTCATGACACCCTTATAGTCCTCCTGAGTGGCCTGCCCCTTCTTCCAAAGGACATAAATTCTCCTTTTTTCCTCGAGTTCCAGTCAAAGCTCTTTGTTCAGCCATGCCAGTCATTTCTGAAGCTTAGATAAGAAGTAAAAAAGTAAAAAAGCCACTAGTCAGCTTTGAAAATCAAGCTCTATGTTAAATAACACTACAGGTAAAGATCACTAAATATTTTTTAAAAAATTGAAAGTTATGAGATAAAGTGTAGTTTTCATATACAGTTATAGTTCATATTGACACAGAAGCATATGTTTTTTAACCTAAAATAATAGATTAATTACAATGTATTACAGTAGAGCAACGTACTAGGAATGGGTATTTTAGAAATCTCCAACAATTTGGCTTTATTATGCTATCAGTGTTTATTCCAGGATTTTTTTCATTCTGAGCTACTATTTTGTATAAATTTTATGCTCTTTCAAATTTTCAGTAAGTTCGTCATCTTTATGGATCACAGGATCTGGGGCGGGAAACCACCAAACCCCAAGAAAATAGTTGTATCTAAATGAGAAGAAAAGACATACTGAGAGTCAATAAATAATTTCACACGTTCTGTCAAAATTCTCCCACTAAGCTATGGAATAAAGCCCCTTAGACACATCTCAAAATATTATAATACTTATATATGCTTTGGTTCAGCTCATCATCAGAAAACTAATTTCCTAAAGATGAAGAGCTGTTGAATTTCTGAATTTGCATTGGAAATCCCCTTTGAGGGTTTTGTTAATATGCAACTCTATATTTGGCTCCAAAAAAACTAGTTGGATCAACTCTTCTCTTCTAGAGAGCATGAATAGTAACAGAGGGCAGGGAAAATTCCTTGAAGATTTCTTTGTTGTTTTTCTTCAGATTTCTTCAAGGAGTGGGACAAGGCTTTGATCCATTGAAGCTGGGCACAGCATATGCCACAGATCCTGGTAAACTTCAAAAGATAGCGTCATACTCACACAGGTCATACAGCATCACACCACTTCAGTGCTGCTTCCTAGTGTCACAGCTCTGACAGAATCTTTTATCAGAGGCACCTCCCAGTTCTTCTTGTTCATGGAAATTCATCAAAAGGAGGGGTCAATGGGAAAGAAAATACAGTCATTTTTCCCTGTCTAGAAGACATTTCATATTCTTCTCCTTTGCCCATTACAAAAGATTATGCTATTACCCACTGAATGCCAATAAAAAGTCCAGAATTAAATTGGACACATATACGTGCACTTTTTAAAAGAAGCACTTTCCAAGTAGACAAGGTAATGTATGATTATAGATCAGTGTGTCAGCTCCAGTGAAAATCAGCATCTGTTATCACAAGCAGCAGTTTCACTTAAACATAATTTAATCAAGAGTTGGAAAACTCTTTCTGGCAACAGCAAACACTCATTAAGGTGCATCAGTCTTCCCTTGTCAATTAGAGTTGATTCAGTATAGTACAGAGGATGCAGGCAGCAACCGTAAACAACCATCTGTGCTTTTAAATGAGGTTTTCTAGGTTCACATCCTCATCAACACATATAATTGTACTCACCCCAGAAATCAGCTGTAAAGGCAGTGGAATACAGTTGAGAGAATATGTTTATATCTGGCATGAACTCCAGGATTGCAGCTCTGCCTGCTTGGACTTTTCATGAGTTCAGGTTCCGTCCCTCCAGAAAAGAACAGCTGACCCCAATACTTTGTAAGTATTTTTATGAGCATTAGTTCCCTTAAAATGTTGATGAAAAAATATTTCCAGGTGCTCCATTGCCTTTGATATACACTATATACTATGATTCCCCTGTTTCCTGCAAAATTTTATCGTTCCATAAAGGAGAATCATCAAAACTTTTTTTCTTGAAAAATAATAATTTTGTGAAGCATTTTTTCAATTTGGGATTTCTTTTGTGCAACTGCCACAGATGATCTTGAATTTGTCATTTTTTAAAAATTCAAAATGAAATTCAAAACTCTAACATGGCAAGCTTTTGAAACTCAGGAAAAAAGTCAAGACAATCTAAACACTAGCCATTGAGACTAATTGAGAGCAGCCCAGAGTCTCTAATAAGTCTCCAGCTGACTAGACATGCTGCAAAGAGAAAAAGCAAAAGTAGTTTGTATCTCTGAAATTTACTGCCAGAACAGACCTACTAGACATAAGAATAGAAGTTAGAGATTTTGGCAGGTTGCTCTGAACCACTTTATTATGCTACTACAGTTGACTACAGTGCTATAATTTCTGCAGAGCAGGCTGCTTCTGCCACTCTACTTGAGATCTTCCACCCAAATATGACAAAGATAATAGGAGTAAAGTAGGGTAATTATTCATGTAGATAACTTAGTAAGACAGTAATATAGGCCACAGAAAATATGTAAAAAATATACAACATTGAAACTAATCAGGTCAGAAGTTCATAACGAAAAGCCATTACTGGACAAAGAATGGCTAGCTCATTTAGGATAATGCAGTATTAACAAGGAACACACTGACCAGGCTCCAGTGAAAATTAACTCTGAAAAAGAATAAAATATTCTCAAACCAGTAGTCTGCCCAGCTTCTCAGCAATACTAGAGTTCTCCCCTCAGTTCTTGGAATGCAACTACTTCTGGCATTAGAAGCAATAACGAAGTTCAACGGCTTCCACCCGAACCACGAATACTTGGCTTGTAAGAAGCGAGTAAACCAACAATGCAGACACGGATGCATTTGCTTTGTTTCATTTCAAACCTACTTGAACACTATTAGCTTGACGTGATATGGCAACTATGCTTCTTAAGGCTTGTGTAAATTGCAAACCACAGCTACAAACAGGCATTAACCATTAGTAAGAGCAGAAGCAAATAGATTGCATTTTTTAACACTTTTATATGAAAGTTCCACAAAATGAGAGTGTGAATTGTGATTTATGTTTGTATTGAAGCTAAGTGGGATCCTGCTTTGGGAAAATTAAAAAAAAATTCCTCTGAAACCTGCAAATTTTATGTAAATGTTAAGCTAATGTGGTAATGTAATTAGGTGATATTTTAGAATCATAGAATCAAAGAATGGTTAGAGTTGGAAGCAACCTCAAAGATCATCAAGTTTCAGCCCCCCCTGCCACGGGCAGGGACACCTCCCACTAGACCAGGTTGCTCAAAGCCACATCCAGCCTGGTCTTGGACATTTCCAGGGATGGGGCAGATGCAACTTCCCTGGGCTACCTGTTCCAGTGTCTCACCACGTTTTCTTCCTAATACCTAATATAAATTTTAAATTATTTCACATAAACCCCTCACTTTGTATTTGTATCTAGATATAAGATATATTTATTTTGGCTCATGAGGATGCAACTCAAATATTAACAGAACTTCAGGTACCTAATTTGAGAAAGACAAGTACTGCAGTTAATGAAGATACATATTTCTAATAAATAATCAGACAGAAAAACGTCTATATGCAAGCCAAACCACATAAAATTTCACAATTGTCTTAGGAGATAAATGAGACACATTTAAAACAGTATGTAATTTCCCAATCTTCTCCACTTCCAACAGAAGTTTGTGGAATACATTTTTATATTTTATTTAATACTCATGTATAACATCCACTTAATGGTCTTTGCTATGTGTTCAGAAAACACGCAAAATGTAGGCTATCATTAAGTTTTTATCTACCTGAAATTAATCCTGTGAAGGCCAATCAGAAATAAAAAAAATATAATAATAATAAAAAAGATAAAAAAAATAATATACTTATTTCTATGTTAGTCATCAACTAGTCTGTATCCCTGTGGACATCCGTGGCTACCCAAGATTTCGACAGATATTATTTTTTGGTAAGATTTTTTATGGATGCATGTATCTTCTACAAGCCTTTTCCTTTGAGAAAAATAACTGAACAATTCATTGGGATGAATGTCCCATAAGAAGACCAAGCAGCAGCAAAGGAGAGTTAGAGTATCCTGGAAATTCAATATACGCAGTGGGATCAATCACGATTGTTGGCAAGTCTTTACTTCAGAGAAATGAACAGTAGCTCTCACTGGAAATTCAGCCTTTGGTACAGTTATAGGGGCCTCAACAAACTGATGAGCAAGGCAAGTATGATGCAATTGTTCTCACTTAATATGGCAAATGTAAAAGTCTTAAATACAGTTAAAAGACAAGCTTGTTTTAAGACCAAATGATCTTTTCTAAAAAGCTGAAAAGCAAGTTACTTCTCATTTTATGACTTTGAATAACCTCTCTCCCTTAAATGAATGCAAAATGCATACGTATTCTGAAATGGCATTCCTTTTTCCTTCTTATGGTTACTTGTGCCTGAAAAGTCACTCTGTATTTAACCTTCCTAATAACATTATATGTAGGAGTTTATACTTGACTTCAAAAAATTCTCCTCCTGTACTACCCACACAAAATGAGTTACTGATGATCGTTTCAGTCTTTAGATACTGTTTAGAAAAGTGAGGAGAAAAAAGTTTCATAATGGATTAACCTTCACATCTTGTCTGAAGTAGGAGTACTGTGGAAATGAATAATTGGCAGTTCCTGGCTCTGTCAGATTCACAAAACCTCCCCACATTTCATAGCTTTGAAAATCTCTCTTTATTTGATATAAACTAATACTCACATTTCTTCCAACAAAGTCCATTTGCCAGTAAGGTAGGGATGCTAAATGAAAGTACAGCTACATTTATTTGCATCTGTATGCCAGAAAGACTAATATGTCTAAAATAGGACATTGTTCTGAGAACCACACAAAGCCAAAAAACTGAAATGAAAGGGAGACAGGTCTCAGAGAACGCAAGCAATATGTAGAACATTTTTACATTCTACTTTACACTAGTCATCTAAAGCTGAAACCGCTTACCTACATTTTACGTAAGACACTGTTTCAGTGGCCAGTGTTGGTTTCAGATAAAAATGATATAGACTCATATGCAGCAGTTGATTTTTCAATTAGTTCCATCAAGACACAGTTAACCCGTGTGCTTGAGTTTATCCATATTAGTGAGTACATGGGAGCAAAAGTTCTTTTACTCTCACCAGAGACAAGAATTAGGCTTCTACTTTCACTGAGTTTGACAACACTGAGATTTTTCTGGGTTTCCAAATAAGCAAAAACTGATTTGCCTTTCCATCATGCCAAAAAGGAAATAGACCAACTTTCTCTCACTGCTCCAAAAACACACAGGAGATATATTTGTATTTTAAAGCATGTATGGAAAGGAGAGCATAGAATTTGAAGTGGTCCTTTGGCACATCAATAAATGTCATCTAACCAACATAGTTTGCTTGTCCCTTCACTCCCATTCAGTGAATAAAGCCAGAGCGATCTTTGCAGCTGCTGCTTTTTGAGACAGCATCTCAGAGATACACATCCATCAATATGTCCTGCAAACTTTTAAATGTTCTGAAGTGTTGTAAAGGAATAAATCTCACAACAATAAATACGCCATACCATATTTGGAGATGAAGTTTGAGAATATACAGTGTTATTTAGAGCAATAGAGGAATCTTGAAAACACTTTCTACTCCTGTTTTTCTTTCCTAAATTTTTAAAATTGGTACACAGGCTGCAAGTAGAATTAGCTTTTTTCTGTCTGTTTTCTATCATCTGCAAAAGAGGTAGGCATAAACAGACTTGACAGAAATAATTTTGAGAAAAAGATTCAGATTTTAGTAGTTAATTCTAACAAATAAATAGTTATTCAGCCATATATTTTCAGTGAGAAAAATGTAAGTCTTTGAAATTTCCTACTGCATGCGGCCTCACACAAATAAATACAAAATCTAAAAGCCCCTGAAATTTAATTTTAAAACAACAGAAGATTTTAAGTAATAATGCCTCTACTGTTGTCTCTTAGCCTCAGCAATGGATTATATCGCAGGCAATGACTTCAAGTGCCCTGAAGGACAGACACTAAGTGTGATCTTGAACAAGTCACATTTTCTTTATGCCCCAGTTCCTTCTCTGCAATAATGGGATAGCAACACTTCTCTCACGCAGAGGTCATAAAGAAAAATACAAGAAGAGCTGTGAAGGATTGCCACTCTAATTATCTGACTCTGCGATGGAGAAATTTATGTTTTCTTCTGAGGGGAACCAAGTACAGTTTTGCTCTTTAACATGTTTCTTATTCTCCTGTCCTTTCCATTGAATAGTCTATTTAAGTTCTTCTGTAGCAGTTAGTACAGGGATATGTTAACACTACCCAGTCTAACCTTCTTTAGCCTCCAATCACAGGTGTCGCTTTCCCTGTTGTGGTAATTTGGGTGGGAAGGTTAATATAACTTCATGAGCCCCACATTTGGTGTGCTTGTCTAGGGAACAGTTCCAGGTTGAAGCCCCATTTCTGAACATACCAGTTCTGTACTTGACATAAACTGATCCTGTCACAAGCCACTGCTGTGGCTGACCGCAAGCTGGAGTTTGTCACATCAATTTGAGCAGCATTGTGAAGGTGACTACTTACAGCAGAGCTGGACAACTGTCACACAGAGGCAGGGAATAGAGGAAGCACTTATAGGTTTGCTCACATATCATGTTGTCATTGACTGATGTAACTGGATAAATTCCTAGGTTATATTGTTCCTCTTTTTTTTTTTTCGTAAGGAATACATGTGAAGCAAATCAGCACAGAATCACAGTTAAGTTCTGCAAGTCACTATAGCTAAACTGGAATGCTGTATATAGGAGAAATAGCATTTCTTTCAGGAATGAGTGAAGAAATACAGTTATTTCAGCTATTGCTGTGTGAGAAGGCAGAAACAATTGAAAAGTGCAGATCCTTAGCCGGTCTAGGAAGAAATGCTTTCTGGAAAGATCATTCTTATATTATCCAGTTCTGTATATCATTCATGCCCAGTAGTAAGCTGGGGTTTTTTTACAGTTCTACTTTTTTCTTTGACCTGTTTCTGAGATCAGTTAATTGCCAGCACCACCAGGAGATAGTACCATTTACGCATGATATGACAGTGAGAGCTTTCTTCTAAGTATCATGAGAATTTTGTGCAATGCTATTCACAGTCTCGTTCTTGGCCTCATCACAGAAATACTGATTAGATTGTTGGAAGGGATCCTTCTGCTATGGATGACAGTTTATAAATTCCTAGCTTTTCTACGATCTTGGAGGCAGAGGGACTACAATACAAAAGGAGCTGATGAAGCCTGCTCTATCTGATTCCAACTTGCTCTTCGCTATTGGTCCCTGATACTTGGGCTAGGGTATTCTACAAAAAAGAGAAGAATAGGTACCAAGGTACCAAAAGTGCAATGCTCTTTTCCTGTTTCCACTTCTAGAAGTTTATACAGCTGGAAGATAAATCCACTTTTTTCCACCTGGTTCATAATGTAAGGAAGGGTATATTTGTCCCGAGCTTCCCCAAGACACTGATCCTTCATAAAGCAGGCAAGTGTGGCTAGTAGGTGTGTGCTTGAAGAATCCCTTCAACGTTACAGTATAAAAATTTACAGCTATTCCACGTCCAAACTACATGCTGCTAAATGACAAGAAAGAAATCAGGTCAGCTGTCAGTCAGTCTGTCTACTCCTTCCACATAGCTAACTGAGGCTACAGAGTTATAGTAATTAGACTAATATTTACCTGTTTTTTAGTCTGTATTTAAACACATTTAGACACATGACAGTACTTGGGATAGATGCATGACAGTCTTTCCCTGTCAGACTATTAGTTTGCCCAGTTCAAACTGTGTGAGAGGTTTTCTGAAAACAGAATGAGAGCTAATGAAGACAGAATTTTGTCAGAAAATGATTTCCTGATCATAAAGCTACTAGTTACTATTGCTCTGAACCAGCAAGTAAAGGTGGCACAGTTGGTGCCTCTCTTGGCATGTATCAGGTTAAATACTAAAAAGAAATAATAGCTGTAGAAAATTAGATACACATAAGATAAATAATTGGATTACAAATGCAATTGAAACTTAATAGCTAAATTCTAGCCCCACTCCAATTAGTAGAACTGCGAAGTGAGTGGCAAAGATCATGAGTCATGTAATTTTTATTTGAAAACGTAGAGATTCTTATCTTTAATAGGTTTACTTGCAAAATAGAAGACACTATATTTTGCGTAAAGGAACAGAGTGAGACCACTACTTTTTAAAAACGAGATTTTAAAATTACTAAAAAGGGGGAAAAATACATCTCTCTCATTTCTCAGCCCTCAAAATATCAATACATAATAGGCACTGACATTGTTCCTATTGCTTTGATGGGAAATTTCTGCCAGACAAAGCATGCTCTTTGTTGAATCTGCAAAATGCAATTTAGAAACAGCACAAACCAGAGGAGACAGCTGTATGGCACAGCCAAAGATTTAAGTAAATAAGAGTTTTGACAAAGGCAAACACTTTAAAGTTAGGCAACAGATAAATGGCCAAATATCACAGAAAATAACAAGAAATATTTATGCCTTTTAAATAATTTGGCTGGTGAGACAGGTAGAAATTAAATTTAGAAACTGTTTGCCAAAAAAACCCCACCCTGAATGAAAAAACTGGGAGAAATTTCTATTTGAACAGAGATTAAGGAATAACGCCTGACACTGCAGCAGTAATTATGGCTTCTATCATATGTACTGAAGAGAGATTAAGGAAGTGATAGTAAAATCTCTAGCCAATTCCATTGGTCTAAAATAGTCAAGAGTAGAAGCAGACCCTCCACACAATATTCTGGAACAGTTTACCTTTTGTAATGGAGGTGTACAATGTCAGGATGACCTATTGACTGTTACGGGTTGTTGAGGGTAAGTAATGGTTCCACTTTTTTGTTTAAATATTAGCTAGTGGAAGGTCTAGAAATTTGTATCAAGCAATGCAAGCAGTTTACTAAATGCTATGTAGAACGAAGGACTTATCCAATAGTCTTAATGGCTGTGTTATAGTTAGAGAAAATGGGCTGATGCACATAGAAGTAGAAAATAAAATCTGGTTTCACTGATTTTCAGTAGGTGTTCACAAACCATGAAACCGAGCCCTGAAAGGCTCAGTCTGCAGTAATAGTGGACTTTACATCAGTAAAAAATGAGTCTGGGAAATTTGTTCCAGTAGGATTGAACTGGTGAAGTTCACTTCTGAGCAGATTAATAGCAAAATCTGACCACAACAAAAAGCAGTTTGGTTGCAGAGACAGACAAAACAAAGCAGGTCTCTTAGAAGTATCTTAAATACTATGTAATTGTCAACTCCCATATGGACTGGGACAAATGACAGTGTTATGGTATTTTAATAAGTGATTTGAGATTAAAAAGGTGTTTAGATGTGTGGACTGTCATGTCCTTTTTCTCCATTCAGACAGATGGAAAATATTTTCCAATACAAAAGAAAGCTATATTGGATAATAATCCACAGCTAGAATTGGGAACAGAAACAGAAAGGCTAATTATTTGAGACAAAATGACAAGAAGGATTCCTACTGTCTTTGAGAGGAAGGGTGATCAGGACAAACATAAGCCAAACAGGAGGGAGGAAAGAAAAGAAATAAAACCATTTCATGAAAATGATGGTATGTATCTAATGGAAGAAAGTTATCTTAAAGAGCAATGTTTCCAACCAACCATGAAAAATACTTTTATACTATTGTAATTTCAAATGGATATGTATTGTAGAGAACTCCATTGCCCAAACTCCAGACTGAGGGAGTAAAGATGTTACTTTTTGTCTGAGAGGACCTGTTATAACATCAATTGTAACAGTCAAACAGAACTCCAAGACTAGAATGCATGATCTTTTCATATAACTGCAGAAGTAGTCCCAGGAGCAGAAATCATAATTTAGCTTTACTTCCTAACTGAGAGTCCTATCCTTTATGCTGTAGAGGCATACTGCTTCCTTTCTTCTGAATCAGTGAGAATTAAACTCTGAATTAATACAACCTAACAGTTGGACTTGTCTTCTCACAGGTGTGTATTTCAAGCCCACAGACAG
>JAOXJM010000033.1:34533094-34545627 GCA_026413425.1 Tringa solitaria
ACAGAGAACACAAAAAGCATCAAGACTTTCACAGTCATTCCAAGTGTTCAGCCCCATAAATCGTTTGAAAATCATGAAGAATAACACCTACTTTGAAAGATGGCGAGAGACCTACTATGAGAGGAATCTGGGCTCTGGATCTCATGGTGACCTTCTAACCTTCAACTGTAGGAGCTGAGAGTCTAAATCTCTGACTTTCAGATACAGCCCTGTATTCAGCATTTTTTGTTACCTAGCTCTTGGCCATTTTGTAATAAATTGTATTGACAAAAGGCAATGATCACAAGTTGCAGCAAGCAAAATTCCAATTAGTTATAAGAAAAAGAAAAAAGAAAAAAAAAAAAAAAAGACAGTGGGTAAACTCTGAAACAGGTTGCCCATAAAAGGTGTGGAATCTCTATCATTAGAAGTGTTTAAAATTTATCTGAACAAAGCCCTGAGAATCCTGATCTAACTTTAAGGTTGACCACACTTCAGCAGAGGAGAGCAAGGTTGCACTAGATGATTTCTGGTTGGTTTGTCTGACCTGAATTATTCTATACTTCTGGGATGACTTTGTTTCCTTTATAGCCCACTGATACCACTAAGTCTTCTCAGGTGGTATATAATGAATGTTAGTTCATGGTAATATCTATGCTTAACAAGGGTGGTCAGGAGTCAAAGAATTAAGCTGCTCAGCAGGTGACTGTGAGTAGTTGATATAGATTTACCAAGAGTAAATTATGCTTTACATACCTGTTTGCCTTCTACAATAAAATGGCTAGATGTGTGGATGAGCAAACAGCTGTATATGCTGTCTGTCTTGGCTTTAACAAGGCCATTTTGACACCATCTTTAATGGTATCCAAGATAAAAACTCATTTTCTGGGTGGGTGCATGATTAGATTGGTGAAAAATTGCCTGGGTCATGAGGGTAGAGGTTAATGGTCTCTATTGGAAACTCAGTTCCAAATGGATTTCCTCAGGAATCTATCCTGTGAACTCTCTGCTTTGTATCTTCACCAGTACCTTGGATGACACAAGACTGTCGGAGCAGATGATACACTAAAGGACAAGGCAGACATTCAGAGGGACCTAGACTGACTACAGAAATGGGTAGACACAGAAATCATGCAATTCAAAAAGGTAAAATTCAAAGACCTCTACCTGGAATGAACCAACCTGCTGCATCGTTCCAGGCTGGACACTGCCCGACTGCTTAGCAGCTTTGCTGAAAAGGACCTGTGAATCCTGGTAGACAACAAGTTAAATACAGGTCAGCAGTGCTCCCTGGCAGCAGGTAAAGCTAACAACAAGTTGGATTGTATTAAACAGAACATAGACACCTTGTCAAGGAAGGTGACTGTTCCCCTTTACTTGGCACTTGTTAGATCAAAGCGGGAATACCACATTGAGTTTGGTACTCTCTCTGTACGAAAAAGACATTGATAAACTGCAGCAAGTTAAGTGGGTGCCACCAAGATGGTCAGGGGCTGAAACACAAGGTACGAGGAGAGGCTGAAGGAACGGGGTTTGTTCAGCTTGGAAAAGAGCAGGCCATTTTGCTACTAGCAGCTTTCCAGTACTTACAATAAAACTACTGAAAAGATGGAGCCAAGTTTTTTACAGTGATGCTGTAGGAGGACAAGAAAGAAGGTCAGAAATTAGGAGGGAAGATTCTGACCAAACACAGGGAAAGCATTTTTATCAGAAGGATGCTCAAGCATTGGAGCAGTTTTTCTGTCCAGGAAGGCTGTGGCATCTCCATCCTCAGAGACCTTGAAACCTGTCTGAACAAACCCCTGAGCAGCTGGGGGTGAATTCATTGCTGATCTGGGTTTGAGCAAGGGATTGGATACTTGAGCAAAGGGCCCAGTGGTTCTACGGCCTAACGTTTAAAGCAGTGTGTCTTCTTGATTGAACAAAAAACTTCAGCACGGTGAACCCCAATTTAAATGGATAAGAACTTAAAATCTGCTTTTATATCAAGTTGATATTTTCTTCTCTAAGAGCTGAAGACTGCCACTACTTTAACAGACCTCCGCTGTATCTAAGTCTTCTCAATGCCACTCTTCCACTATAATTTCTACAGCTTCTGTGATTGTGAACACAGCCCAGCATGCATGGTGATCCCACTGCTGGCAAGGTTCTTTTCTGTCTTACCCTCCTGTAAAAATCTGGTTTTGAAGACATGTTAGCAATGTTACTTTATCCCTGACTACATCAATATGCAAATTAAGGGCACGTGCAAGGGAGGAAACTACATTATAAATATGAGCATGGATTTTTATTGTTCACAGCTGTCTTTGTCTCCTCAAAAAATTGTCTCCTCAAAAAAATTGTCTCCCCAAAAAAATTGTCTCCCTGCCCTAAATGTTTATAATAGCTAAGAAATTGAGACTGAATTGCTTTTCAACTTTAATAATGAATCTGCAAGTGGAGGAAATAGGTTTTGTCTGCAGATTCTGAATTTTTTTTTAATAGCAAAAATTGCTTCACATAATTCATTTATGTAAATATCCCCATAGAGTAACTACATCAAACTCCTTGACAACTTAAAACTGCTCTGCTTGTGTTCCTGCAAAGCATTCTGCTGCCTGACAGCTTTTGGCAGAAATCTAGTAAACACACATAACTCAATTACATGAGTTTTAATAGAAAATGGGATTATTTTATTCATAACATTGGCATTCTATGTGTTTATTAAACTGTCCTGCTTTTCTTCTGTGTTGATTAAATGGAAGTCAAACTGTTAAAGGAATCCTTTGAGGATATTATGCTGAATTCTCTGCTGATACAGATTGGCATAGTACCAGGTTTGGTCCAGTAGTTTGAGTAGAGCAGCAGAAATTTAACAATCGTGCCTTATAGCCAAGACAACTTATAGCAATAGAGCATCAATGTGAGCAAGTAATCAGCAGACTGAAGAACCCAAGTGTCTCTGGTTTGTTTCCTTTGTGCTTTTTTTTAAATCTACTTAGTTTATTTCTGAAAACAAATGGCTACTGGAGAAGAAATTCTAAGAAAAATCTTATATAAACAATTTATTGTCAGTAAAAATATCTTTAGAATGAAGAAATATATATTGGACCTGCAGAAAAAAAAGCACCATCAAAAAATAAAAAAAGTTAGTTTCTTCCTACCAATATCCATATGGCTTTAGAATTGATTGATAGACGGTGTCACATGCCAAAGATGATAATGGAGCCTGTGCATTTAACAAAAGCATATACTCCTTTGTCCTTTGGAAGTCTCATTTTATCCATGTGCAGTACCTCACTGAGTATAAGTACCTCACTGGAAACTGTACATCCCTGCAGGTTCAGATCAGTCTAGGCCATTACTGCAGGCCAGAAAATTCTCCGTGGACATTTTTGACCAACCAGGGGAATTTATGAAAGGTCATAATGGGCAAGCAATAGCTCTAGCTTCTGAAAAACTTCTTTCCCTATCTCCCCTGATATATAGCCCCTGCTACATCTTAAGTATCTAAAAGCAAGATACCACCTTTTAGACTGAATATTCTGCTAGTACTCCTTTTGAATGTGAAATGGTCACTCTCAAACACAGGAGCACAGAGGGAGGTGCTGCCTTCCACAGAAGCAATCAAATGCTCCATGATCTCCTTCAAGCACTGTGGGCCAGGCTGACTGAACAGTTTCTGGCCCTGGGGGGTCAGGGCTCCTGACTGTCATCCCCTGAACGCTGAAGAACCACAGTCCCACCGAAGGGCAAGGAAACATCTTGTTCCCATGCAGGACTAAGTACACAATCTGAGTTTCCAAGGAACACTTCCAAACTCTGGATCCTACTTATGTTGGATGGAGCTGTTGGCAGTTAAGACAATGACTACAGAAGCTAAGCATCTCTAAAAAGCAAATGAGTGGAAACATTCTGTAATACTGCTAGGGCTGCTTCTGTGCTTTGGGAATCTCTGATAAAATGAACAAGATAATAATTAAGATGATCTCAGACTACACAGATATTTTCAACAAGAGCATGCAATAATATCTAGATTAGATTAAAGGAGTTTTTTATGTTAGAAAGCTCTTAAAACTTCTCAAATTTTATTGCTCATTAAGTTTGAAAGCCAAAAAAACCATTTTGAAAGCAAACTGGCTTCATCATTTTTTTAAAGCTATATCTAAGGCAACCTTCTATGCTTTTGGTTACATGATTGTACTATTGCATACAATGTGCAATTGGGGACTAACCCTTTGAAGCAAGAAATCAAGCAAGACATTTCATAGCTCTCTGATACTGGGCAGAATAAACTAACTTTTCAGCATGAGGCACCTACTTTCTAGTTGGAGTCAAAAACCTAAATCTCACTACAAGCAGAAAAAGTGAACAAGGAATACACTGTGAGAAGAAACTGAACAGATTTAAGTCCCAGCACTGAGACTGAAAATGCACACAAAGTAGGGGTTTCTGTACCAAAAGGAAATGCAAAAGGTAGTGCAATTGTTAAAACTGGATAGTTCTAAATTTATGTGGTTGCTTGATGTCCTGGTTTGAGGTAAAACATTACCAACTTCAGTAATTTTTACTTCTTAGCTAAGCCTCTTCTAACTCTCTGAAATTAACAGCATATGGTGCAGAAAACTGTTCCTTCTCAGAGTGATAAGACCTGCGTTTATAGTTGATGCCAAGGAAAGGTATGAAGAGAGGTTCTTGCTTATACTTATTGCTATAAAACTAAAGGTCTGCTAATTTAATTATTTGTCCCATTGGAGGGTTAGAAACAGAAAAGTGTAGAGGGTTCCCATCTGGAGGGAGGAGCAGACAGGACAGGTGACCCAGAACTAGTTCATTAGCCTGAGGAATGACTGCAGACATTTTCTTCTGTCTTTCATATCGAAATGAAATATGTGGGCAACATGTTTTGAAGCAGGGAAGGCAAATGAAGGTGAGTCCACAGAAGAGTTTGACTGACCTAACATCAAAGAACCACCCTTGAAATTTTGCAGCTTCCCTGATGGGTGGCTGGTGCACAGCACAACAACCTTCAAAGCAAGGCTTCTAGGAAGGAGGTTAATCGATGGGCTAGACTGGGGAGGTCAGCTCTGTGATGTGTCCCAGGGGCCTTTACCATTATTTGTCTGCATGGGCAGCAGGCTGACATGCACTGCGCGCACTGTCGCATAATTCCAGTCTGCACACCTCTTTCTCACAAAACGCTAGGTGGTACAGAATGGAGAAGGAAAGGATGGCTCCCCCATGCCAGGATGTCACTTTTGATACAGCCTTGAAACACAGTGTATACCAGGAAAAAAAGAAGTCCTCTCAGGTCTTATTATTTTGGTATAACTGTAAGAAGAATTCAAATTCGTCTTTGATAAACAGTCAGATTTATCAAACAAAAGTAAATGACCTGGTCCAGATTGAAGATCATAGGTAGCCTCTGAGGGGAAAACAGGGATCAGAATAGCAAAAGCAGAGATCCAAGGAAGAAAGTTATACGGGGTCTGAAATTGGTATCTCACAAATAGAATGTTTTAAGTGTCCATATGCCAAGATAACAAAGACAAAGAAAATGACACTTTCTTGGTACTTCTTTTGGGAGATATTAGAGATTTTGTCAAAAGCTGTCAAAACCTGTTTTAGTTGAAATTGAGAGGTGGCAGCTGAATGGAGTACAACCTAGAATACTACTGAACATTCAAGGGCTCTGATAGGAGAAAAAAAAAGATGAGTGTTCCAAAGATGGGTCTACTGACAATCCAAAATGGAATTGTCTTGGAGTGATAAAGAGGGAGAATTGTCTTTGAACTGCCCGTTTATGGTCAGCCTGCAATGCAATTTTCAGCACTGATTCCCAAATCTTCTTTGCACAATACTGTAAAAGACCAGACTAATGGACATGCTGGCTCTAAGAAATTTTTGTTTACTGTTGATTCATATTTTTATTGTACACATTGTTGTGCACAGTAGATTGTACCCTAATTTTTTTTATATTCTTCCTATTGAAAGCTAAGGCTGATGTGCTTGTGGAATCTAGCCAGAAAAATAACATACTATAATAATGATTAAAACTCTATTGATAATCTATTTTCAGTTACTGCTAGCATGAATGCTAAAGTACCTACACAATAAATGAACAATTTCAAGAATTACAGATATGAATAGGCTCGATATCACTGGAAACAGGATATGAAACTATGGTAAAGCAGCACTAATCCTGCCTTCATAGCCCAAATGGAAACAAAATTATTTTATTGTTGATTGTTTGAAATACAATGACTGTATAACTTGCTTGGAACAAACATCATTAGCTTAGGTGATACTCATAACTCTCTTCAGCACACTCTTCACGTAAATCAAATCTGCCCTGCTTTCAGGGACTTTTAGAGGCTCTTAATAATGAGTAATATTGACATATTCCTTAATATTTCTCTCAGATACTTGCTAAGTTATTGATGCCTGTCAACCCAGTGAGTATTTGAAAGAAGGATATTGACATAATGGAATTAAATTTGAAATCAGATTAATTTTGATGTCTGTGTCAAAAAAAATACAAGTAATAAAAAAATCAAGTGAAACATAACAGGCTTTTAAGGGTGGTCTGCACAACAGCCTGAACAAGGGCTGCATGAAACAGAAAAACTTAGGATTCTAAAGGAAATTAATATTTGTTGAATGGTTCATGTTGCTCTGAAGGCAGTTGATTGTCATCAACTTCTCTAACAATTAGGTTCTTTTGAGATAGTTTCAGAATATGTTTACAGGGATAATAATAGAATCTGCTCTCAATTTTTCCTTTGATGAAATAGTACTTGTTTCACAGGACAATATGACTATGATAATTCTTTCCTCTTACTTCTCAATTACATGTTTATATGGAACAGTGAAGAGAATTAATTTTACAGTGAATCTTCAGTTTCCTACAAATACATGACTGGGAACTTGTATACAGAGGAGTTGCAGTGATCTGATGAAAGATGTAATGCTAAGGCAGTTTATTTTAACTGGTGCAAGTTTGTCTGTAAACATTTATTAGTTTGTTGCATCTCTCTTTACAAAAATGATAACAAACTTCTCTTGCATCCCAGAGAGAAACAACATCACACCATGTACTTACTGATTGTGTACAAACACAGAAGGCCCAGTTGCAAACAGACTGGTTTTCTGACTGGTTTCTGGCAGCTCACAAAACACAGAACATACTGGGATGCACGACCAGTCTCAAACTATTTAAAAGTTGAACATTTAACCCTGAAGTTTAAATACCCTAGTTTATTTTAGCATTAGCTTGCAGCTTTCTTTGGGATGTAGCCTTACTCATGGGACTTGGAGCCCAGTGAAGCCCAGAGGCTCCAGCACATGGGGCAGTAGGAATCCCAGAAAGATGCAGTTATTTAGGGTCACCTTCAGCACCTCCTGCTGCTGAGAAGGAGGGCTCCAGATTTCACCCCAACCCATCCCAAGGGCTGTGGGGACACAGCTCAGCTCACTTGGACATGGTACTGCATAGATGTCCTCTAGATGTGGCCCTTTGAAAGGCAGCGTTAGAGGCTCAGCAGGCCCTCCCATACCGCAGAAGTAAGAGAACCTTCCTGTAATGTGCCAGGTGAACTCTTCAGTCGAGATTTTGTAGATTTTTCACGGCAGCTTGTGTGCCAGGCTTAACTGAAAGTAGTTCAAATCCCAGTTTTTAATTTCTGTATCCTTGTCTGTACTGCTTCGAAGTGTGCGATTATATGGATTTGCTTTATTGCTTTACTTAAAAAGTTCCTATTTTTTGTATATCAGGTTGCTAGCATTTGGGGAGGGGTTTAAACTATCAAAACCACTATGTTGGCAGCATAAAATATTCTGGCTGTTTATAGCAAGCTACAGAAAAGATAACAACTAGTACAAGTTTCCCATTTTACAGAGCAGCTAGTGGTATCTTGTTGCCTAGAATCGAAGATGCTCAGGTCTGGGCTAGCAAAGTATCTGTTTGATAAGTTTATCTCCTACTCTCTGTTAAGTATCTTGTAATCCAAAGAGGCAGCAATAAGGAACAAGACTTCATATTGAGCATACCCAGCCAAAATAATATTTTTATAAACGCACATAATATGCTTATTAACTTATATGTACAAGCTGTTCTACTAAATTGTTTACCCTTTGTACAAACATTACTGTCATCAGATTGGATAAATTATGCTATAGGTGAGCTATTACTAATTGCATATTGTAACTTCAGTTTAGAAAAATAACTGTAAGTTGGAAAAAGAAGATTGTAGCTTTACCATAATATCCTAAGCAAAATTCTGACTGCCACAGGAATCGATTTTTAATCATATATTTCTCCTATTCATGTTGAATTCCACAATTCAGGGTCCTCTGTAGCAACAGAAATACATGACCACAAACAATATAAGCCTTTAGATATGTTGCAAATACTCCCTTTTCTTTTTTATCTGGACCTCCTTTATTGACAAAATGTTCCTGTAAAAAAGGCTTTGTTCTATTCATGTTGCTAGAAATAGTAAGATTTTTTAAAAATCAGTACATTATCTCCATTCACCTCTACATTTTGCTCTCTTCCTGAATATTAGTTTACTGCTAATATTGATGATAAAACACTAGGATTTTCTATAACTTTCAGCTTCACATTTTGGGACAGAACTTTACATCTCTCAATAAGAAATCAGAAACTGAAAGGTTAGTGCTTTAGACAGATAAGATTCAGCCTTTTCACCAGTTTCAATAGCAAGTATTTCCTCTGCCAGCCTGTACTTCACAGCTTTCCTTTGTATTTCTGCATTTCCCGTGAGCTGTAGCAAAAGTATGTGTGAAACATGGGAACACAGTCCATAAGGATTTATGTGCTTAACTGACTTTAAAAAGTCAGGCAATAGCTCCTTTCCACATTGCTCTGCCAAATTTCCAAGGTAGCTCTATTATCAAGAATCAAGGCTTCCACATTAATTCTGCTTTTCATAGACTCTCATCCATGCTGTCAAAAACTTGTATTTTTCACTGAATTTCATTATGCTGAATACGTAACTTGATAAAAAGCCAATATTCGTCTCAAGTTTGGCTGCAGTACAGTGCAATTACTTTTGTAAAGGAAGTACAGACTGAACTCCCTTCATTTTGGTACAAAGACGCGCACAGGCTGTGCATGAGGTGACAGTCTACTGGACTCAGGAGGTATTGGAACAAATCTGAAAGGACTCACTGAATATGGAGATAAGTATTAGCTTTGCTGTGCCGGACCCTTTAAGATTTTTCCATAAAGTGGATCAGCCATTGATAAAAAGAGTATCTTGTAAAGACCATGTTCTCTCATGGTGGTCATGGACATACTTTTTTCCATTGACAGATACAATAAATACCTATTTTCACTTATGTTCAAGGATAAAAAAAAACTTCCTTGCCTTCCTTTCATTGTAAAACTCACACACAGTTCAGCTCTAAAGTCCAAGTTTTCTATTGATGATCACTTTAGAATATATATCCCCCAAGGACGGCAAAGTGATGCCATTTTTTAAAACCCATTTTCAGACACATTCTTCAATATTGATATTTTACTTGCTTTTTTAAATTTTTTGTTTAAAGGAAACTAACCACAGAATCTGAACGGCAAGATGATAAATAATAAAAGCAACTGATTCATGGAGTGAGACAAAATCTGAAGACTTTCTTAAAGCAGCAGGAGTACCAAACTATCATGTAGCCAGCCTAGAAGTAAATTAATAGGTTCAGTGTGAAATTCAGCAACATAGATCCCAAGCCCATTACTTTTCATCTTAATAAGTATTTCTTCTGCAAAACTAAAATGTTTATGATATGGAATGAAAAAACCCTGGATGTGTTATTTGACAGTGGATATGAAAGACCATTATGCATACACTGGAGCTTGAAATAATGTTCCATGTTTGTCTCAGTTTCCCTATGAGCCTGAGCACAACAGTGTCTGGATGGCTACATAATCAGTGAGTTTGGCATATGATAGTTGGTGACAGCAAGCTTTTGAAATAGAAGAGATACGCAAGGACAACTGACCACCAACTCCTTAAGGTACCAAGACAAAAACCCATTTTTGAGATTAATTGAGTGACAATTAAAACATGTTTACAAATTTGGTGATGAGGTTGTGGGAGAATGTCTAGAGAAGCATAGACTAGATTGGTTCACTTGACTTTGCAAGACAAAAGCAGAGCACTCTTTATAGACATAGTGCCTGATGGACTTTATGTAATACCAGGGAAGAAAAGAACTACTGAAGCTACATGAGAATTATGTTAACAGCAGAGGAAAATTTTAAAAAGCCAAACTTGCTCTGCATAACAATAGGCTGCAAATCAGAGGAAGTTTCTTACTGTTAAAGCAGCAAGAGTATAGAACAGTCCTCCAATCAGAGCTGTGCCAGGGAAAAAAACCACCACCCTTAACTGGTTTCAAGACTCATACACTGATCAAGTTAAGAGGAATTATAAAAGTGTGTTGCTTACAATAGCCTGGTTCTAGCCCCCTGTTCCTGTTACAGCTCTGGGCTCCTTTGGGAGTTTATTAGCAAGGATCAGAAGCATTACAAGTGACACTGTGGTATGTGTAGCCAAACCTCCCCCAGCAGAATCAAAGCTAGTATCAAAACTACCAGGACTGGTACACATCTCATATATGATTGCCTGTCTCAGAATCCACAGAATAAACGAAATGTGGAAGCCTTGATCCCTGTTCTGTTTGTTTTCAGAGTAATTATCGCTGTTGGCAACTCTGACAGAGAAGGAATGACTCACAGTGAATTAATATGTCCACAAGCAAAAGCAGAGTGTTTACAGCTAAAACAGGACACAGCTACAGTTGCATAAGCGTATCCATGCTACAGTCATGATAGAGAAGTCTATCATACATAATACAAACCAAACTGCTTCTCTCTCCCTCACTTCCATATCCTCTATCAGTACTTGTAACATGAGGAATCACATCTGGATTGTTGCTAATGACAACATTTTTCAGAAAATGTCATTTTTGTGGTCTTTAGAATGTTGCAACTTCACTTAAGCCAAAATTTTGGTTTTCAAAGATGCTTTTAAACAGCATCAGTAAAGTTGGAAATCCTGGGCTGCTCAATCCATCATGATTAGAAAAAGAAATCTCTGGTTTTCTGTAGGAAAATAACAATTTATAAAAAACTTTTGTGTAAAAACTTGCAACACACATTAGAGTGTGGTGAAAAAAATTTTTTTGGAATCTTTACAGTAATTTTCAAATCAGGTTCTCCTCTGGTCAATTATATGACAGGATCAAATTGCCTGCCATTAATGTGCACAATGCACAAAACCCCTGAAATACTATTATATGAAAAACTTTTATAAATAACTACCTATTACTCTGTTTTGACTAGGTGTAGGCTGCAAGTGAAGTTAACACCAGTTCTGTTCTGAGACAAATCAGGATTTGTAAATTTCACAAATTTAAAAAAACAGCCAACCTTGCGTATCAGGATCTGAGCTGAAACACCCCAGGGTCCAGAACACAAGTTCAAACAACTGTGGCTATGACTTGTGATTAGAATATAGTTTAGTCTGATTTACTGGCCCCTGCTTTCAGAGCACTCCACATTAATCAACTGCTTAAGGTAAAACAGCCTTCATCTTGGGACTCTGATCCAAAGGAGTTTCCTGCACTGTAGTACAGTTCAACCGGAGGGAAAAAGCATCTGTCTCAGAAGAACATAGCATACAGCTTGTGGGAATAGCACTCTAATGTGAATTTGAGTTGGAACTCCCCCAGGCTCAGGAATATCTGACACTGGGTTGACTTTCTGGTCTATCCCCTTGGCTATGAAAAGGAGGGTTATCATCAGTCACATGATACATGAAAGTACTGACTGGAGACGGCTAAAAACTGAGATAGATCTGGACTATTGGAGCATGGCTGTGCCTGCAAGGACCTTAAAGTCAAAAGTAATGTGCAATGGACTTGAGGGACTAAGCAAGTTTTCTCAAAATAACAGTTAAGGATTTAAATAGAATTTATGTGTCTAGTTCCACTTCAGATCAGCTCTTCTATCCCTGAGTTTTATTATCTAACTCTTATGTGCCCTGAGGTACTCACTAAAAATATACAATGCCTGGTCTGCCCTGAATTTGCTTCAGATCTTTGTTAGCTGTTACATCCCATCATGCTCTTTTGCATCCTTGGCAAGATAAATCTTAGGCAAGACTGGGGTAGCAGAGCCATGTTTAAAATAACTGTTAATGTTAAGGCTATTTAGCCTTATTAGCTCTTATAGTCCATAGAAAGCAAAGGAAATTTATGGTGAGCTACTCCCTATATGATGGCACAAATCGAGTATTTACCAAGTAAAACTCAACGTTAATGAAATGCCATTTTTAGAACTACTGATTAACATTTAACATGCAGTGGTGGATGCATAATTTATCAAGTTAAAGCCTTAAATATCTTTATCTGCTCTAGCTCTCCACACCATTATTGAGGGTTAAAATGAGGTAATTCTTTTTTGTTTGTTTTGGCAAACAGATTCTAAGACATCAACTGCTTGCAAACAAGGACAAATGAAAGGTTAAATTAATGGCCAACATGTAGTTGTT
>JAOXJM010000033.1:34545710-34557793 GCA_026413425.1 Tringa solitaria
ATCAATAAAAGCTCACTTCAATGGTGCTAATATCTGCCTGAAACCTTGTGGTGGCACTTTTCACACAGATTCATTTTCTGAAGATGCTGTGGAAGACTGGAGAACAGCTCTGCCACCAAATCAATACAAAGAATTTATAGCAAGTTCTTCACCTAATATGAAGAATTCTTCATACTAAAATTCAGCATGGGATACTAGCTACAAGAGTTCACGACTACCACAAACTCCTTGCTGATTCTTCCAAGTGAAGTTTGAGTTGACTCAAATCCTTGCTGGCAGAACTGTTTTTTCTAAGTGCCTGAGACTTTCAAGTATTAAGATTCTGGACTCAAGCTGACAGCTTGTGTGCAAATCTTTTCTTCATTTAGGTCTTTGCATAGGAGACCAGGTGCACTGCCAGCAGGCTGTTTTGTTAAAATGATATGCAAAATATTTGGCTGTACACCAAATAAGTATCTGTAGAACATAAGGAAACTGGAATTTATATGCGGGTCAACTCAAATCTTCATTTGCTGGGCAAAGGAACTGTGCTTAATTCATCTCTGGAAATGCTCTTCAGATGAAGACATGACACTTTGTACCTTCCACAACTCTGTTCTACGATTTTGTAGTTGTTACCACAGAAAGCATCTGAATAGTTTCAGCATAGATTAAAACAAATGAGTTCTGAATTCGAGAAGCCTCAGAAGTCCAATTTCTCTATTCCCTGACAGGAGATTTCTCTCCGAGACATATTGTGCAAGACACTCACCATCTCTTCATCCATGCAGTAAAGAGTCTGGTATTCCCTCCATTTTGATTTGTAGCTGAACTCTTCCTTACACAGAAAAGAATAGTCCTTCCTGACCAGGTTAATAGGACAGGAACCTTTACTAATAAAGATTTTTTGATATAATTTAAATAAGCTTATTAGTTAATTTTGCTGGTGGAAAAAATGTTGCAGAACTAAAAAATGGAAGGCTCATTTCATATATTTGTATTTTTCTATAGCACAATTTTATTTCCTATAACAGCAGAGAGAGGTTTCAGCAGACCATCGACTATATCTCTAGCTGTCCAGAAAATTCAAACAACTTTTTTCAAAACAAAGGCTTATTGGGGAAAAAATAATAAAATATAGAGCATGCTTTATTTTATTAGTATGATAAAATCTTCCCATTATGAAACATAAGCCCTGTCTTTTTATTCAGCTCTTTGTCTGGCAGCAACTTGTAGTATACATTTTGTAGCAGAATTCATTCACCTTTGGATATAGACACTTTGTGATATTCAAGGGTGCATCCACTTATTTAGCTCATACCAGCAGTGCACTTTTGAAGTAAATCTCCTAATTGCTCTTACTTACTGTTTATATATCACAGAAGAGTCTTGGAGTACATGAATAGATTCCTTCTGGATGACATGAAAGCTGAAGATGGTCCCTAGAAACCACCTAATGGGCTCTGACCACAACTGGCCATTTAGTCCACAGGATCTTGTCTGAAGTAAACCCCCTTGAGAATTGTATAGTATGGACATTAAGGGCTTGTTGCCAACCAGCCCTATCAAGCCACAAGATGAGCTAATACAAGTGTAGTCTAAGTGCATCCCTTAAGGGGGATTTGTGTAAGGTTTTGTGGATGCAGAGTTTAGCCGCCAGCACCCGCAAACCCACTAAGATGCTTCTGATATATCCAGAAACAGAACTTCAGGTGCAACAAGAAATTTAGTAACAAAGCATTCAGGCCTCAGAAAGCACAGATTTCTCGCAGGCTTGGCAGCAGCTGAGCACCAAATGACACAAACAAGAAAAATGTTTTAGTTACTTAAGCTATAATCCAGTCATCGATGTTCCTAGCTGGGCAGGTAGGGCTCTTTCAGGTTATTTTTGTTTGAAGACCCCCCCCAGCAATCTCTGTGCATCATAAAGGCAGCACTTACATAAGGATGTTTTTCCTCCTGCAGCAGCCAAATACCAAAATGAATTACAGAGCTCCATGCTTTGACTCTAAAATTTCCTCAGTTCCATACATCTGTGCCCCTTTATCACTGCAAGGACCTGTTCGAGATACTAGAGGCGTGCATTAGCACACCACTGTGCCCAGACCAATTAATCCCACTTCTCAGAGGACCGCTCAGCCTAAGTGGCACACCCTACTGACACCACTTAGTTCCTTCCAGGACCACCAGCATCAGGGTCAATAGCACAGATGCAGCTTCTGTACAACAGGGCTTTGGCCTTATGTGACTGAAAGTGCTAAAGTCCCACCAAAAGAGGGGAAAATAAAACACCTGACAAAAGTGGAGGTAGTCACATCACCTTGAAAAAAAATAACTGCAGACTGCTCCATGGGCAATCTCTTCCAAGTGTATTATTCACATCTGCTTTCTCAGTTCTTTGAAGCGGACCTGCATAATTGATCATTGCAACTCTGACGTGTCAAAAAGACCAGTCTCACGCAGCAACAGAAACACGATACACCTAAGACACCGTAACTGGTGGTAGTTGGCTGATAAGAAAACCTGGCCCTGCCCATCACACCCCAGACTTCTACAAAGCCACCAGCTAAGGAGAGCCAGACATCCTTCCAGCCTCTGTCTGATGAGCTAACACCCCTCCTCTGCAATAACTTTCACAAGTAAATTCGGACAGGGCTATTTTAATCTACAGCAACCTGTTAACACTTCCTTGGCCAGTGTGGCTTTTATTCTTAATCAGAGAATATTTTCTTGACGTTTCATTCCTTTATTATAATGCTACGAAACCTTTCTGTCCAGTGGACAACCTACTCTGTAACTACAGCTACAGTCTTTTTTACAGTTGCAGTCCTCTCTGTAAACCCTGACTGAATCAATACCTAGGAAATTCTGAATAAGGGAAAACACCTGTATTTTTGAATCTGCTTCCAACATCAGACTACCAATTCCCATGAAAAAGAAAATTTGTTTCTTCCATGTAGAATCTTACATACATTAAACTTTGAATTATATTAATGATTTCAGTCAAAAAAAGAAAAAGGGAGAAGAACCCCAGATATTTCTTGCACCTTGTTTTTACTTGTAACTCTAGTAATCTGGCACCAAAGTAACAATAGGGACACTAAAAATGCTACTGTAGAGTATAATCCTTTGATCCTCTGACAGACATATTGCCTGATCTTCAAAGTTACTGTATGCACGTTCCACTATCACCTTCAATAAGGATGTTTGCACAGGCAATAAAAGGAGAACTAGGTATATCCTCATTACCCCATTTCCAAGGCTTGTCCTCTGGAATATGATCACTGCAACTCTGGCAGTGCCCAACAACCCCAGGCAGGAGGAGGACAAACTGTTCCACCCTGTACCAGTCACTGATCAGCCCCATCTCCCCAAAGCTACTAAATGTATTTTACTAAGTTTCTTTGTAGGCCTCACCTCAACCTCATTCTCTGTAAATAAAAATCATGTATCTTGCCTGAACCAAAGGAAAACAAGTGGTAGTTTGGGTTAAATCTGCTTAGCTTGTTTCCACACTGGCTGGTAATGTTTTATGTTCGTAGCCATTCCAACTTATCGCATGCTTGTGTGCCTCAGCGTGTATATGCAACCTTTGCTATCTGGTGGAGTCACCCAGGATTTGGGTTTTTTGAATGGAGCTCCAGGCAGTATGATTAATTTATACATTAAAAGTGAATTTGCTGTCTCTGACTAACAGTTTTGCTAGACTGAGAACATTACATTTTAACTAGCAAATACTCATGGGACTCATATTTCCAGATAGATTTGATTAATAAATGGAAGCATAAAGAAAGTCTCATACTTGATCATTGTTCACAGGAAGCTTATTTACATAGGAGAAGATCATGTCTAGTCTTAGATGAAACAGTCGACAGCCATTGCTAGGGGGCTGGATTTAGTCTTAACTGTCTTTGACCTGGTGCCTTGCATTGTACTTTAAACAATGCTCCAGGAATGGAACAGTCTCATAAGCTGTGGATGTAAACCAGCCAATTTTATATTCTTGCCTCTGAAGGAGCATGCTGTTTGCTTTTTGGATCTATTATCTGCTGGGGGGGAGGGGGTAGTTAAGTCCAAAAATAACTGTAGGGAAATTAAAATGCTATGTTGCTCTGCCAGCTACTTCTATTATTACATCTAATTATTGTGAGAACCTTTCCCGAGTTCTCACCAGTAATTTTTTCACTTAAATAACTTGTCATAATAGCTGCCATCAAAGCTCTTCTTCAATTCAACTATAGTTATTTTAAATTCCTTAAACGACACTTAGAACTTTCTTGAGACAAGTTTTACAGTGACATATCCACTGCACAACTCTGTCAAAGTCACAGCAAAACCCGACTCTCTGAGTCAAATTTTTTGCAAAAACTGATCACATTAAAATGCTATATGCTATGCATAGGATAGAAAGTGCAAGTTTTAGTGCCAGACTTAGATGTGAAATCAGCAGAGGAGATGCAGTTGTCTTAACATATAATTTATCTTAACATTTAATTGCTATTAGTGTATTTTCTTTATTGCATATTACCCTGACTTTTCAAGTTCCCTGTATGAAAAAGCAAAAGTTATGAAATAATGGAGAATCGCATCAGAGAAAATGTACGTATAAATTATAGGTGCTCTGTGCTGTTTAAATAAAGAATATTTTCTTTTACCTATTGAATTCTTTTAATGGAGCAGCACCCTTCAAACAGATTATAAATATTTTCCTTATATGCCCCAATGAATAATAGGGTTAAACTTTTTATATATAAGCACAAATTTCACTTCATGCATAAAAGTTAGTTATTTTTTTCTGTTCTGTTAATAATTCACTAACATAACATATACGGTTGAAAGTCATCACGAAGTCTTAGCACCAAACAATATGAAACATTAGACACAGAGATTTGCGTGGATGTTTGGCTTGCTCATCCGTATAGCAAATGCTTGTAGTACGTCAACAGCACACCTGTAGTTAAATTTTGGTTGAGGCTAAGTAAATGTCACATGAAGGCTTTAAGGGTTCAAGTCAGATAAATAAATTGGATTTCATTCCTGAGCCAAGTTGGTTAAAGAAGAACCTGGTTTCTAGTAATATTATTCACCTATTCCAATTTTGGTAAA
This sequence comes from Tringa solitaria, assembly GCA_026413425.1. NCBI lineage: Eukaryota > Metazoa > Chordata > Aves > Charadriiformes > Scolopacidae > Tringa > Tringa solitaria. Next base: position 34,550,796 of record JAOXJM010000033.1, read on the forward strand.
AGTAGTGTATTTTGTTACTTACTTCATATACTAGGAGACTTGTGGAACTACTCAACCAGTAACTAGTTAGTTTTGGCTGATCTAAGTTGATTTCTACTGAAAGACAATAGCCCTAGGAAACAGGATCTTTACTTGCAAAAATCCAGCAAGAGTCAGGAGAAAGTTTCAGAAAACTTTCCATTGGATTTTCCATATAGATTGAAAAGAGTTATATAAATATCTGATATCCTCCAGTGTGACCACCAAGCTTGAGTTTCTCTTGTGATACGGTATCTCTGGATTTGCATAATTAGCTCATCAAGCCGATTACATGGCTGGTGATGTGTTTTATCCTCAGCTCTTGTACATATACTGATCATCCCCTAAAAACACAGTTTCCCAGGTGTTTACATAATTAAATACTTCTTAATATAATTGAGTCTTGGTTCTTTAATTAAGAGATGGATAGTCACAAAAGCAGCAAATGAGACATGTTAGAGATCAGCTCCAGAAGCAGCTTTGAGCTTTTTCACTTTGAAAAGTTCCTATTTTTTTCTACTGAGTGATTACAAATATATTTCTCAGACTATTGCTAGTATTAAAAAAGACAAAGCCAGGTAATAAAGTATTCTCCATTTTGCAATGTGCTGTTGCTGTAGTAGGAGTGTCCCACCTTTAAAGCCCTTCCAGGAACACAAAACACTGTTGCACTGGGCTCCTTGTCTCTGTGTCCCAGTCACAGGTTCTTGGTCTCTCAGCTATTCCTCAAATTTGGGGATATAATAATTAATTAGCCACAAAATATGCAGACAAATGATGACAGTTGTCTAGTGGAAGTAATTTTATATTCCCATGGTTTCTTTCTAGCCATGTCTGTAAGAATTGTTTAAGCTTGACCCTTCACAAACAACCTAAAAGGCAGCTCGTCTACCATGTTTTTATAATCACTTGCATATTTTTGTATTTTCTCATCTTATGTCATCAGCAAAGCCTTATGTCACTCTCCAGTTTCATACTACTACACAAGCTTCAGTAAATTCTTTCTTTAAAACGCTGTACTAAACAGTATCTTAAGAAAGCTTCTGGATAGTCTCACTTAGTCTGTCAAAAGGACTACTAAATTTTACTTAGCACTTTGACAGATTATGATTATTTTTATGTGGGTTAAATGCTATTCCTATTATATATAATCTTGTAACATTTGACTAGCTGCAAGTGAAAAAAACAGTTGTCCTCAAGATACAATGTTTGCAAATCTTGATAAACCATTTATACAATTTAAGCAGAAGTGGAAATCAACTCGGGCATTTTAGTGCCTTGCATGGTTATTTTTCTTTTTTAAGAGAAATTGTACTTTTTTAACTTCTCATATTTCAGAGTACAAGCAGCACATGAAATGAAATGAAATTTACTTTATGTTATTATTTTCAGGCTTGTTTCATTGCAGACATTATCAAAGGACCAAAATAATGACACTGGTTTTAGAAGATGACATCGCGTGTAGTCATGGCAACAGAGAACTCGCTGTGTACTAGCCTCCCAGGTATTTACTGAATTTGTCAGGTGATGTCAACATGCACTGAGTTATTTGCTACCATAGCCACATTTTGTCAGTACCTAAGTTGGTTAGGGTAGTAGTAAATCAGCTACAGCCCCGTAAGCAGCCAAGGCGTGCTAAAGTCAAAGCATCATCTCCTTCCAGGGTTCACAGTCCTCTGTGGTGACTGTCCTGTGTCCTCTGGTGCTCAGGCAGAAAGCAATCTGCCTTGGATTTATTGCAGACAGATATAGTTCAGGCAGGAATGTCAGTCTAGAGGAAAAAAACTAAGAACATTGCTCTCCAAAATCTCTGGGCACCATTGCAGACCTCCCCCCACTCCAAAGTATGGAAATTACACAAAATTAAATGCTTGGAGACAGTCAAATGAAATATGTCAATTCAAGTCAAACAATCTGAAAAGAAACACAGTTTTGATATTCCTGATGAAAAAAGTGAGAAAAAGCAGTTTTTCTGAGCACAATTTCAGTGTTGTGCTCTCTGAGTTTTCTTAAGAAAAATTACTTTTAATCACTCAATGGTATTTTAAATTATTTTAAATTACATTGTTTATGTACCTGTTTGAACAGGAATGTATGCCAAAATGCTTTAGCAAATGTTTTTTACATTTGACCCTTATGGTAAGACTCTTTCAGTAACTAGTCTGTGGGTGACTCTTTTTGAGTTATGTCTACTTACAACAGTCAAGAGAAGGGGTAGGGAACAGTTTTACAAGTCAAGAGGACTGAACTTCTATGTTAAGGCTTAAAAACTTCCTGCACTCAAACTCTTACACATAAAATCTGAAAACTTGGCAAAACGGAACATTGGTGATTCGATACCAGAAATGAAGATGGTTTTGCAGGCGCACTAGGCAGGAGTCATTACAACTTTAATGATGTTATAATGTCTTCCATCTAAACGTGAAGAGGAACTTCTTTGAAGGTGACAGAGCACTGGAACAGGATGCCCAGAGAGGTGGTGGAGTCTCTGTCTCTGGAGATATTCAAAACCCACCTGGACACCTTCCTGTGCAACCTCTAGGTGAACCTGCTTTGGCAGGGTGGTTGGACTAGATGATCTCTGAAAGTCCCTTCCAATCCCATATTATTCTGTGATTCTGTGATCACTGAGTATGGATTTTAGGAAGATCTTAAGGTCAGCCATAGTTGCCAGTGTAAATAAAGATCAATGAGTAACTAGGCCAGGGGTCTTCTGACACAAGAGATATATTGATAGAAAATTAAGAATAAGCCCCAAGCACCAGCCTTGCAACGCTAAGTGGATACTAGCAGACTCTGAATTCCTCGTCCAGTCATATTTGCTTTACATTTAGTATATAAGCAAATCACATTAATCTTAGAAGTCCTATTTCTTAATTGTTATGCACAGTGTCTATTCACAATATTACCAGGATCTACCGATATTTTTTTTTTCAATTTTTCTATCCCTGAAGCATGCTATGCAATTAGCCAATGTAATTAAAGACTGTAATCACAGGAAAAATGTTCTGAGTGTACATCATTTGATATGTTACATTGCCACTAATATGCTATAGTGTTTCTCTTGCGGATTTTAAGTAATCTCCAGCAAATTTTCTGCAGATCTATTAAGTATGGTAGCTTGTCTCAGACCCCTTAGTGAGTGCATTCCAGCTAAACTGGGCAATATTCCATAATAATTCTCAAGCTCTGTCATCAGTATCCACTAATAGTAGCTATGGGCACAGCAATACACTTGGTGATATTCAAACATTCTCTCTATATATACATATATAAAACATGGAAATGAGTAAGTACAGTGGTTTCTTGACCAGGTGACCTTAGATGTTTAAAAAAAAATTAATAATCATATTATGGACAAGTTCTTTGCTGTAATCAGTGGCAAATATCCTAAAGCATAAAAGAACTGCTGAAGTAAAAAAACAAAACAAACGAAACCACCTCCCCGCCCGCCTGCCCCCCCTCCCAAAAAAAGTGAAGTCTTAAGTTCACTGGTATTTTTAGATATTTGTCAAACAGCTTGGAGGATTTCAAAAGTTTGATCCTTTGGAGACCCTTCCATCTACACAAACTTGTAACCCAGTTTTTCAGTTCACAGAAAACAACATTTTTCTCCTCTGTTTTACTTGGCTTGAATTTCAATTGGAACTTCTCTTTCCCACAGTGTACTCTGAAGTGACAGAGGGAGAGACAGAGAGGAAAAGAGATCAAGCATTTTCTTAATGGATGACGGAGTTAGCAGCAAAGGTCTGCGACTTGCTAATTTTCAGTCAGCAACCTCTTCAGTAGGTCAGATGAATATGCTAATTCATCATTATGGTCTTCAAATTTGAAATTTATTTGAAATGCTTTTATAATGTACCCTCAGGAAGTGTGCCTTGCCCAATTTACTAGCCATGCATTAACAGAGAAGTAAGAACAACCTAACCTTTACTGTAGGACATTCAGCCAGCCCCTGCAGAAGAGGACAGAGAGGCACCCTGTTTGACAGCAACTCACGAAACCTATTTATCATCAGCTACATGGATTTCAAAACAAAGCAGTACAATGTTCTAAATCTTCTCACTGCCACGTGGGAACACCTAATGAAAAAGCAAGCTTTTGGGGTTACTTGAATGTCATTCTGTGTGAAACTGCGGTTGGTTTATAAAATAAACTACTCTGATGAAAAGTAATGATGAATAAGAGTAGCAAGTTATAAGACAGAGTGAAGGACCTCATGTTACTTTACCTTCATTAGTCTTTTGGGGTCTGATGCAATGTGGTATATCTTCTAACAAAAAGGCAAAACAGGAGAAAGACAACTTGCATCTCTGGACAAGCTCCAAAAAAAATACCTTGTATATATATCTCAGGAAAGAAGGATTTGACTGAATCTTCACTGAACAGCAGCCTTCACTCTTAACTGTGAGAGAGAATTCAACCCCATAGTTTCTATTTTCTGGCATTGCTCTGGATATCATGTCCTTCTAGCACTGTAGCTGCACTATTAAAATCAAATTTACTTTATCTTTCTCATTATAACTCTAAGCAGGCTTGAACCATCAGATAGTTATTAACTACAGGAAATGCCCTCTGACTTGATCATGGCTGTATGAATCTATATTGCAGACAATTGATTATGCCTGTACATTGTTACCAATTGTGGTTATGACCTTTTTAATTTACTTAGCAAACAGTAGTATAAAATCTTGATGGATGCTCTAATCCACATGTCCCAAGCTGCTGTCAGCCATTGTGATAAGAGTAACACTGTGGTTTACTGGAATAGCAGCCAAGCTGATGCTTATGCATAAGTACATAAGATAAAAAGTCCATCCTGTGGCAAGATATGTGCTGTACCCAGAGAAGCATTTCAGTGTGTGTTTATCTTTGAATACAAGAGCAACCTCATTATTTCTGGGAGCTGACTCTGATGTTTAATATCAAGTATACGTTGAACAAGTTGGCAGAACTGAAACCATAATGCTCTGTTCTTTGCAAGGCTGAGCCCAAAGGGCCTTTCATCTCAAAAAACAATGATTACTGATCGTACTGCAAGGACAGTCACTCATTACTGTTACATGCTCAGTATCAGTCAGCTGCACAAAATATATCAAAAAGCATTTAGAATAAAACATTGCATTGAGATTATATAATAATTTGTTGAAACAGACTAGACAGAAGGACTAAAAGTTCAAGCCAAATTGTATCGTTATAAGTTTACATACAGCTTCCAATGACTTCATATCTGCTGACTGCAGGGTAGCCACATGCTTCAGTCTGAAAGCCAAATTTGGCTCTATGACAACTTAAAAACAGAAAGAAGCCTTTCAAACCAGTTGTTGGATAAATGCTTTGTACCAAAGGTCTTTGTACTTCAACCAAAATGAATCACCACACTCTCTCTTTAGACAATACTTTTTCAATTCAGGTCAGCCTTAGGAAAACCACAAAATCATATATTTGTATTGAAATACTTTTTTATCTTTTTTCAATTGGGAACAATTCTAAACATCCATGACCTACTTAGCTATTTCCAGCTAGATAGGAATTAATTATATTTATAGCACAGTTTACTAATTCATCTTTACATTCTGATAGCAGAAAGACTGTTAATGGAATTGAGATACTATAGCAACTGTTTAAGTGTTTTATATGTATATCCCATCTGTATAAGATGGGATGAACTCACTTAGATGAACTCATCTGATTATAAACTACATTATTTACCCTCATGAGTATGATTAAACTAATAACTAAAGAGGGAAATCAGACCACAGGGTTGACCAATGGCTGATCAACTTCCATAGTTTTAAATGTTACCAAACTCCCTGGAGTGATTTGACCAGCCTCAACTAACCTCATGCCAAATAGTTCAGTAGACAGCATGGGCCAGGGACTATTCCCAGTGATCAGTGTTCACCTTCTGAGGGGGAGAGAGTTTAGATGCATAGACATGAGTATGTATGTCTCGAGGCCAGAGGAAACTCCATGGCACATTAAAAATCACAGAAACACAGAATAATTTCCATATGAAGGGACCCCTGTCTGTTATCTGCTCTAGCCCCCTGCTCATAGTAGGGCTAACTGCAGTGAGATCATTACTCACACCCCTGTTCACTTGAGTTTTCAATATCTCCAAAGATGGAGACTCTGCAACAACATCTCTGGATCACCTGCTGCAGTGTTTGACCACCCTCACTGTGAAGATATTTTTCCTTTCAGTAGTCAGAATTTCCCTTGTGTCTGTTATTTCATTCCCTTTTCTTTTGCACACTGTGAAGATTCTGGTTCCATCTTCTTTATAGCCTTCCATGAAATAGTAAAGACACCAATGAGACCCTCCTGAACTGCTTCTTCTTCAGACTGAATAAATGTAGGTCTTCAGCTCTTTCTCATGCAATATCTGCTCCAGCCTGCCAAACATTCTGGAGGCTTGCCACTGGGCTCGCTCCAGTTTGTCAGTGTCTTTGGGTGCTCAAAAGTGGAAGGGGACACTGCAGCATAAAAATTGCTCCCTCAGCTTAGTGCCATATGTTAACTTCCTGAGCATGCTTTCTACCATTTTTAGTGAGCAAAGGTTAATGGTTCCCATGAGATACTGCCTTGGCAGTTTCTCTGCAACATTCTCAATCTGGGCCTGTGACAAGCAACAGATTTCTCAAGATTCCTAGTGTAGGGGTAAATTGACTCTTACATAATAAGTAACACGTATTCAAGAGTATGATCTATATTAATTGCACCTACATCCTGGTTTAGGATATCCCAGCTGTTTTACACAGAGTCATGCTGTCACTATACTGGAGACTAGGAGCAATATAGCAACATTTCCACTGAAGCTAATCTAACTGGCATTTTAATGCGCAAATCCTAGGATGAAAAGCAGTATATGTTAATCCAAGCAGAAATCTTCACTGATTTGGTTTTATTACTCCCAGTATTCAGGCTTCTCTATTTATACATAAAGCTGGCAATTCTACACTGTATTGCAAGGTGCA
>JAOXJM010000033.1:34591485-34618116 GCA_026413425.1 Tringa solitaria
GGCTCATCTATCTAATGCTGGAATAAATATGCACAAAAAAGGACATTTATTCAATATGTTATTTATATAACATATCCTCACTGTTTTCTTTCCCAGCTCTTACTCTACAACCATGGAAAACGCTCATAATCTTTGGTAAAATGTTAATAAATGTATTCAGATCTTCAATGCTTCAATGCTAAACTTAGGCTTGGTACTCTGTCTTTCAGCATTACTTATGAATGCAATCTTGTTGCCAGTTTAATATATTATGGTCAGTGTGGGATTTAGATGCCTGTTATAAATGGAGTTGAATACTTAGAGCAAAGGTTTACAACATGAATATGCTGCAAAGACACTTTGTGAAACTTCATTTCTTCATTGTCACAGGATACTTGTAAACTTATTGCATTTGTCTCATTGGGTCTTGCCAGGTACAAATATTGAAAACAAAAGTTTTGAATTTTCAACATCACTTAAACTGTAAGCAGAAATGTCAGAGGTTTCTGATCCCATGTAAAGGAAGACTATCCACAGCGCAGCAAACTTTTTTTCCTCCCTGTTTTGTTTTTTTACATGCCTACAATGCACATTCCTCAAGATTCATGGTGCTTCTGGATGCACCAGAATACCAAAAGGCTTAAAAAAATATTGTCTTCATCTTGGCAAGAAATTCTTCATGAAAGATATACTATCTTTCTTTATCCTTAAACTTAGGTCTCTGGTTATATCCTCTAGGAACTCATGCCTCTCATTCCCTCCCTCCACCCCAGCTGTAGACATGGTCTCTCAGCCTTTTCTTCATGCAATTTCACACATTTCTAGAAAAAGAGGGAGCTTGTTATGCAACATCCTCTTTCTGTGCACATATACAAACACAGAGGTAGAACTTACTATTTGTTACGGGATTTCTTTTATCAAGAACCCAGTTAACAATAAATTTAACTTTCCGGTCAAAGGAGTATTTCTTTTCAGGGTAATATTTAAATGACATTCGAAACCACTGAGTACTTCTCTGGGTACATATGCACTTGGTAGGGACAGAATTTGATTTTGGTTCAATTTTAGGTTTTCTCCCAAGTTCACTGTCCAGTCTCTCTGCCCTTTCACCTCTGAAACAGCTGAGCTGTTTTCCGTGCTGGTTTGGAGCTAATACTCGCAGTACCAGTATGCAACATAGCAAGTTGGAGATATCCTATTATCTGGACCCATTTTTGAAATGAACATGGTTTCTTAATATAATGAAAAAAACAAACAGGTGTGCAGTGGGGGATACCCATTTTACAGATTCAGAAAAGAGCACATACAGAGTCGTTGTTCACATTTTGGTGGAAAATCGTACTTGAAGGGCCTTTGCTGCGGGACAACTCCTACACAAAAAGTGGGTGTTATGATACCTGGGTAGTTTATCTGTCATTGCACAGGGTGAAGTGTTGAGACAAAGATGTTTATCAATTACATTTCATATTAGTTTTGGTTCTCAATTAAGTAAATCTGAGATGACCCCATTATGTCAGTGAAGGCAATGCAGCTGAGATCCTGCAGTCATTGCCTGCCACTTCGGGGTTCAGATTTCAGCCTTTGAGCATGACTGGCACTTAATGTCCATTGGTCAGCTGTCATTTCCACATGCCCATCTGCTGCTACTTCTCTTTAGCTGATGCTCTCAATTGGAGCCCTAGACTGGAGAAAAACTCTCCAGCTATGGTCTGTGCTTGCTTTGCCTCAGGACTGAAACCCAAAGACTCCCAGCACTGAAGCAGAAGTTGCCACTCTTTGAACTAAGAACCGAGCGCCCTTACAGTTCCTTACCTTCTGTGGTGGCGCAGTGGGAGGAAGGTCTGACTTGGTGTTACTGGTGATTGCTGACACTAGTGCAGCTTCAGGCTGCCTCACTGGAATGCAGGTCAGGGCCTTCAAGGAAGCCAGGTAAGTCCCAGTGCTTCCATCCTGGGATCTCAGATGCATGTGCAGCACCAACTGGTATTTCAGAAGGCCTGATGGAGAGAGAAAAGAGGTTCCTTATAGACATATTATAAAAGAGAAGTGAAATATCTTTAAAAAATCAAATGTAAAACTATGAAATATTAAATCAGTAACAATGTGCATCTGGCCTTTAACTTACAAATCAATGCCATTTAAAACAAAATACTAGAAAATAACATATGAAATGTCCAAGTCTATAAAGTCTTCAATTCTTTATTAACACAGGGCAACCTCATTATGCAATGCAGCAAAACAAGGTATGTCACTCCCTGCCTCCCACTTGGATGCTAGTGAGGCAAACACTGAAGCTAGAAATTGGATCTTGGCAGCCAAATCAGGGTAATAAAGGTGTATCCTTTTTTAATTTTGCAACAGAGAGTAATATATAACCAACAGAGTTGGTTGAAACACAAGCTGTAACTACTGCAAAAAAAAAAATTCCCCTAAAATTTCAAATATTGCTGAAAAGCTCCTTGACATTATCATTTCAACATTTTTCTATAGAGTATGTTGTCAGTTTACATAAAGATTATTTGCAGAAGTACCCACCATACTTCAGTGGATTTGTAGTAGAGAAAAAGCAATATATCAGCAAGAGAACTGTCTGTGCCTTTGCAAATGGTTTGTTCTATTGCCCATCTTTTCCTTCTTTCTTACTGATTTTTTAATCCTCATGTCCTTCTTTAGGTTTCCTTCCCTACTTACTTCTGTTTTTCCCTCCTTGTTCCTTTATTCTGTCTGTATTTCCCTTCTCTCCTTTTTATCTCTCATATAATAAAGAAGGGCAAATATTGCAAAATAATGCTGCCATAAATGAGAAAAACTATGCTATCTGAGAAATGGAGCAAAGATTTGATCTTTCAGACTTCGGTAAGAATACTGTGATGTTAACATTGTTGCAGTCAAAGCAATTATTCAGGTTGTGAGATGAAGAACCGTGGACAGTTGTAGGTACTCTACCTAGAATAACTCCAGGAGGATTACCCTGTGGTTCATACAATACACAAAGTTCAGGTTCTGTATCATAGATGCATATTAGTTTGGATGACAAACGTATTTGTGGGAAAGAGTTTTTCACATGATTCTAATCTTTTGGAAAATCCAAGTCCTCTGGTGAAATCATCTCCCTTGTTTTACAGAAAAATTATCAGCACTTTCCCAATGAAAGACCTAAGGGCCTGGCCCAGAAAGTCAGAAAAGTCTGTGGGAAAAGTAGCAGGAGAATCCTTAAGGATAAAATACATTTAATTTATCTCCATATTTAAAGCTTGAATTTGTACCTCAAATTAGAGGCTGGTGATTGGTACATCCAATCAGAGATTCTGCACTGTGTTCTTTGTTAACCCTTTCTTGGATTTCCATTTCTCCAAATCTCTTAATCTCTTTAATCTCCATTAACATGAAATGCCTGACTCGGAGTTCAGTCGATTTTAATGGAATTTCCAAGCATTTCAAGTCAAGCATATGTTTCTGTGCCAGTCTGTGCCTGGAACTCTGGCACTAAAATATTCAAAACAGAAGTAGGAGATAGAGTTTCAAAACAGCTGAATGACAATATTTTTATTTTTGTGGGATTTAATATTCAAGTTTGATATTGCTACAAGAAGCTGCAATTTAACAGCTAATGCACTTGAATTGGTATAATACATGGTTTGGAACATGCTAAATCTTTCTAAATGCATCTGTTGTAACTGAGGGAGCAGCACTGACTGAGGCTTCTACTATTTAATGGTATTTTTTAGCTATAGGGATGGATTTTTTCTCTGTCATTTAGCACTACTGAAGGTTTGGAAAAGTATCATATATGTCATATTTTCCTTTGCCTCATGAGCAATGCCTCAATGATGCTCTGATTTTCACTGAAAATATTATTAAAAAAAGAAACTGCATTTTAATAATGACTTGAGAAGTGTCTTTGTAGAGATCTCACATTTTTTGATCTGAATAACCTAGATTTCTGCTACAGTCCATCCCACATATTCCTTTTGTTTTTAAATAGAAGTGTCAAAGATGAATAACCACCTATAAATATTTTCAGTCTATTTTTCCGCAGGGCCACAATTTCACCTCAGTCTTTACATCAAACTGCCACCAAGGCCAAGGGGAAGTTCCACATACAGAATATGTGGTGAATACGGCAGTTATCTCTGAGGTAGTTTTGCATCCTGCCGTCTCCATGCTGCTGTCATTTGGATGTGCTGACTTTTCCTGTGCAAAAGTCATCTGAGAAATACTCTGTGCCAGCTGATTTTTTTCACATGCTTAATAGAAAAGTAGAATAAATGGAACGGAAGGATTTAATAGATCAGTAGCTGTGGTAACTCCAGCAATTGCACTAGAGACAATAACAAGCATCACAGATTGAACATTCTACAGAAAGCCAAAATCTGCTTCTTGATTTATTTAATTTTTACTTTTTTTACAGAGGTGGTATACACTAACAGCTGGCTAGTATTAGTCATTAAGTGCATATTTACTGTGATTAATTAACAACATTAATTTCTCTTAATACCACATGTGCAAGTTCAGTATCTCACAAAACATCTCACTTTTACTTTGCTTCATCATTTTAGTGAAAAAAAGAAGCCTGTGTTTTTAAAGACAATATAAATTCACATACTTATCATATTTACCTAGCTTTCTCTGCTTTAAATGGGTATCTGCTGTATTTTCCAGAAGATTATTAGAAAGTAACTAAGCAATATATTCAACAGGGAAATTGTCATTGTAATGTATTCCTAGAGCATTCAGTCTCACAAGATGCGCTGATAGCCTTTGGAACTGTGCTTTACAAAGGTAAGATTCACTGCTTTTGTGTACTCAAATCTTTTCTAAAATAGCTGATTTTGAAAGGGATGGGCTGTGAATAGGCCAATCAGCAAAATAAAAAACCGAAGGTACTAATTTACAGTGCACATGGCCAAATCAGCAGCTTAATTTATTTTAAACACGTTTCATAGCATAAGCCATCTGGAAGCATTTAATCAAAAAGGAAGGTGGCTGCTGGTCCTGCCCTGCAGATACCATGGAAGAGAACAATTGGGAAAGCAGTTGATTTCGCCTTCTCTTCAGAGCTGCTTTCTCTGCCATGGGCTCTAGGTAAAGCAAAGTCAGTAGCTCCATCTTAGGCCACCTGTTCTGGTTGAATACACCTCTTCAACGAATATATTTTTTCCCCATCAGAAAAATTACAAGGACATGACTTCACTTCTGCAGGATAAACCATTTTCACTAATTAGAAGTTCCTGTTATTAGCTTCCTATGCATAGTATTTAACTTTTCCAGAATTTCAAATTACCTCAGTCCTGTGTTTACCATCACATCTGCACACCTACCTGCAAAGCCTCAAAATTAAAATAGCCAAGGCTGTATTTTGCTTCAAAATAAGAAAACATGCAAATCAGTATTTCTGTCACAGAACTATTAGGTTTAATCTTATTCCTGCTATATCCAGAAACCTGCTATTGACTTCAATGGGAGTTGGAATGAGTACTTAACTATGAAAGGTAGTTGTCAGTGATTTTCAGTGTGAAAATGGCTTTGTAGACATTGGAAACAGAAATGGCAGCTGGCAAATATTCAGTCAGAAAACTCTGCAATTGAAAATCTACTAATGAAGCCCGTTTTCTACAGACCTAGTTTTCAAACTGTTCTTTGAGATCTGTGGAGTTCAGAGAAACTTTTAGTACTCCATTATTTATGAAACTTGCTGTTCATTACAATTTAAAGCTGTGACCACAAAGGGAATATTTAAGTATATGCATTGTCATAAGACATTACAATCAATGCTTTATATCACTCTACAATGCTCCAGTATGTTTGGGAAAACAATACAATAATGGTATTTATACAAACCTGTGTGGTAGTTGCATAAACAGTTACACACATTCAGCTTCAATGAATACACACATGTACAAGTCTCAGCAAGATACACGTCTTTGGAGAAATAGGGGAATTATTTGAACATCTCTGAAGATGCTTCACAGTTAATCCAGACCATGGTTCTCAAATTAGCGGTTGCTTCATGCATGAGAAGTTTGGAAATTTTAAATAGTTAATTGTTTCATTTACTATAGGAGACACAGCAATCCTGGCTAAGCCATGAATACTAGCTAAAGATCTAGTAAAAAACATTGTGAGAGAAAAAGTTACTAGATTTCACTCTTATTACAGAATAATTATAATTATTTTTTACTTTCTTTGCTCCTAAAAAAATGTTTTTGATCTATGAACTAAATAGAAAACAGATTTTTGAAGACAGACATTCAAAATTAGAGGCCATTTTAAATGAGTAAAGTTATATGCATTGGTAAATTTGAGAGATTAAACTGTAAGTAATTTTTTGGAAAGAATCAGTAAGCAAAAAAATTGACAATTATTTTATATTCTAGAACCACAGCACTTCTCCTTTTGTGGATTCTAATTTCCTTGCTTCTAGCAAGACTTCAATTTTTATGTTTAGCTCCTGCTAACTGTTATGAACATCTCATATCTTTAGGACAAATTTTAATTCTTGAAAGGGAGTTCTGAAGACACAAATTTACTTCTTAGCTTTTCTCTTATGATTTTCATGAAAGTATTGTAATTTCATGGACTGCAAATGCAGATTAAATGTTGTATTTAAAATATATTTCTTTAAAGTGTGAGAATAGTTTCCAGACACTTTGGATTGGTTTTGGTTTTGCTTGTCCTCGCTGCAGCCTCTCCTGTGTTTCAATTTCTTCCTCATCTGGGTACCCGGATCACTTGAGGTATCATCAGATCTGTCAGTTCAATATCAGATTTCTCAAAAAAAAAAAAATCGATTTAAAAAATGAGTTGTGGTTACATACAGCGGGTTGTTTCTAGTGTTTGTGAGGTATCTTTAGCTCTGCCTCAGAAAAAATGCCCACGAGCAGTCAACCTCAAGAGTTCCCACAGTGTAAGGAGGCTGGGGTTTCAATTGGAAGTATCTCCATCCTAAGTTGCTTCACCAGTGGTACAAGCCATGCTTTGGACCAGGGCTGAGGGTGCAAGGATGAGCCACATCCAAAGGCTGCTGTTTCTGCCCGAGCACGTGAGGGGGCAATCAGGGAATCAGGTGCTATGAGGCTGCCTGCTGGGCTGGCTGTGGAGTGTTTTCACAGATAGGCTTTGAATCACAGGAAGAGAATATTTTTCCCACGCTATCTTCTCAGCATGCCTCCCTGTTATTTGGTCCTAGCATAGGAAAAATATTTACCCTATGAAAGTACACGTGATACTTAAAATGACAAATATATATTTTATAAGCAACATTTTGGAATCGGCCATTCCTTTAGCTACATGCCAAAACATGGGTGCAGTAATTAGGGGTCCCCCTCTGCCTGTAATTGAAACCAGAGATGTGGCTGCAACATAACTTTCACATCTGGAGTCTGGGCTTCTCCCAGGGCTATATTTGGATCCAGGGATTTGCTTCAGACTATTAGAGGGAAGTGAGTCAGTCACAAAACTAGTATCAGAAATTCAGCGATCCTTTAAAACTAGTAGTTTTCCCTGTCTTCAAGAACACTGGTTTCTATGTCAAGTTGTTATTACACAAATGCTAATAAAAAAGCATTTTTTTAAAAGCAGCAGAAATGTCTGTCTCATGATGACCTTAAAATGAGACATATTAGCAGTCTTGAAGTTTACTTATGTATTCTGGAAGCTTGTTTACTGCTGACTACAATAGGGAGAAGATGGAAAAGGAGATAACTTATTTTCTTCTCAGAAAACAAAGGTAATTATTTTCTTCATCTCCTGGTTTAGTAGCTGTCTAGCAACACAGAGGCATTCAACGTGGAACACAGAGAAAACACTTGATTGTGGTTATCTGTTTCTTAAAACACTTCATAAAGAAAAAAAGGTAGAAAGGTGAGGAAATTACACATTATGTGGGGAGAAAGTCTTTCTTCTGAGCAAGGTCTAGATTTTTAGCTTGCCCTAAGCAGTCATATAGGACTGTCACTGGGATGAGTTACAACACTGAATTTGGATTTACTAAAATGCTTGGACAGTTAATAATTGATTGCTCTGACCTGTATTATTTTATCATAGCTGCTTTACCACCTTGTACTTAGTTTGGTAATCATTGTCATTCCACTAGACAGTTGAGTAAGTGCTATGGTGTGCTATAGTATTTCCTTCCCACTGAAAGTATGCTGTGACTTAAAGAAAAGTATTGAATCTACTTCTCTTAGAAATGGCCCCAAACAAAGCTACATCTGGCAGTAAGGAGCCTGGAACAGGGCTTGCACAGCACACAATGGCAATTAGTGCTTTGGAGAAAAAATGGTAAGACTAATCTTAAGGCCTCTGGGGTACAGACAGGTCAGAACTAGGGATGACTTGTCAGAAAGAAGGGTGGAAGTTTAGGGGAACAAGCAGAAAAGTTAATGCCTAAAAAAACATATTCTTTTTGAGATTGCTGAATCTAGTAATTTCTTGGGTACCAGTAAATTATTGTGAAGTCTACTGTCCAATATCATGTCTCATTCTGATCTACAGAGAGGATGTTATTGCCTCAAGTAGTACAAATCTGTGCCATGAAAGAGACTAGAATCTTGCTGAAAAAAAAAGGTACTAGTTTGTAGTGTAAGTAAAGCCTGTATCTACACAAGGGTGGTAATGATTTAGCATTGAATGGTCACACTTATATTTGGGATTTCCTAAAGCTCAACTCCTTGTCTTCTCATTTTTCTTTTTATAGAGTTATACTCTTTACGCAGCTTGGTGTTGTACTATGCTTGTGTTACTGCTGCAGATTTAAAATTCCTAACCCTACTGTGCACTTTACTTAGTATGCAAATTACATACGTTTTAAAAATTGTTCTTGGGCAATGATACAGTTATCCCTAGGTAGGTTAGAAAATGTATTTACTGTGTTAACGACAGGACTAAATTACTGGAAAGGGGTAAATGAGGCATCCTCAAATTTCAGTTGATGGGTTAGTCTCTGACTGAGGAGGTGCAGGAAAACATCCCATTTCTCTTCACAAGGTTGCATCTTTTCCAAGATGTCCTCTACCTAAGTCAACAATTGGCAGTTTTCTATTAGGTGTGACTCACTACCACTTAGAAATTTTTAAAAAGACTTGCCTGTCTCCTCCAGTTACTTACATCTTGTGCTCTCCAAATCAGCAATACTCAAACAAATTAGTTCTTTGAAGGTGTGTGCACTCTGAACAGGTTTAAGTTAACAATGAAGCAGCCAAAGAAAGCCTTTGTACAGGATTTAATAAAGCTTATAAATACTCTGACTTCTTAAAATATTAGCTTATATATTGATGGGGACTTGAGTAATTTTCTCTGAGTATTTTAGAAGCCTCCTAAAAATCCTTGGAAATGGGCAAATCACCAGGGCTTTGCTTCTGTTGCTACACACAGCACTTGAAGTAGAAAAAGTAAAGCGCAGATACTGCACTTCACATTAATAAGCCAAAATGACAGGATTTAGTTATTTTCCCTGTGTTTGTCTGCTGACAGGCGTAACAGCGGAATCCACAATGAGCTGGTACTGATAGGGTGATGGGTACTAACCTGTCTTGCTAGAAGCTGATTGTGTTTTGCCTGGGTGTAAAAGTAACAGCTCTTGCCTTGCTCTGTGCAGAAGCCGACTTGCTAGCAAGGGGCAAAAGACAGTGATTTGTGAATCCCACAGCGATTCGAGCTGAGTGGGATTTTCAAGACTCTGTCTTACATAAAGGCGAGACAAAAGTTCACAGCTGCTGCTGTTGAGGCAATGGCTCCCAAACCACACCAACCTCCCGCAAGTGTTGCAATCACTCTCATGCTGGAGAAAGTTAGATCCGGTCAGTGCCATCTTCTGACTGTGCAAAACAAAATATTTTTTTTTGTTAATTCTTCCTCAACATGCAGCAGTTCACCTAAAAAAGTGATACTTATGATTTAAAATAAAAAGTGACATTATAGCGTAATACCATTTTCTGTCCTACTCTGAGAAAAAGGACTCGGCTCGTAATAAGAAAAAAGTATTTAATGTTGCTTCTAATTTTTGTGCCATGTCCACAAGCTAAAATTACAAACCTCCTTCAGCTACTGTTAACAAGTGGTATTGCTGATTTCTTATAAATGGCCATATTAATATCAGGGGCTTTTACTGTGTGATAGATTCATTGCACTGTATTTCATGGCATTGTCAAGGAAATGTTTTAGCAAAGGAAAATATTCAGAAGCAACTGGTACAACTAAGTATGCAGGAAGGCATTTTGGCTGTAAGACAAGTGTAGATGTAAATATACAATGAAATGTTTGCACAAAGCATTTTGAGCACTGTTAAGTTATTCTGCTGCTATGACTATACTACGTAAAGACATCATCATTTTTCCGAGTGGCACAGTGCCATGTTGCATTCAGCCAGACACTGAATAAATTGGTTGCTTGTAGTTTGATCTCACAGAAGATTATTTAATTTTAATTTTCAATTTTCTTCCCAAGGTAAATATGACAGCAATTAATATGGCAGAGATGGAGAATTCACATTAAACACTGCTGCTCCCCTGGGATGAGCTCTCTCAAAGCATGTTTGGAAAGGAATTAAAACCAGAAACTTTTCCCACGTTTCCTCATGTTTCTTATTTTTTTGTTATGATCAGAAAATGTCTTTAAACATTGTGAACAACGGGAGGGCTGGTGTTCCTCATTCTTGAAACACATCTGGACTGCATTGCATGCCATCATCTTTCTCATACATTTTGAAGTCCATTATACTGCTGAAATTCTTTCTGTAAACTCTACACTGGCAATTCATTATCTTTCCCCTGTCAGATGTTTAAAACCACTAATTACCCTTTGAGTGAGACAGATATTCTATAACATGATAGACTTTTTTTTTTCTGAATTCTAGTTATATTAAGTGCAAAATGCACTTAGGATACCACATGCAAACTTGACATTTTAATACAGGAAGACATAGTATATGCATGGGTTTTTTTCAGTATTTGAATTCCCTGAAGTGTCATGGAATTAAGTTTTCCACTTAGTTTCTTTAAAGATGTGATTCAGGAGGTCTTGTCATTGCAGAGGTCAGGAGGAGTCTTGAATTGGACACTGCTTGAAAATTGTTGTGCCTATTAAGTTGATACTGGTTTTGAGCTGGGATATATGTTATCAAAGGACCATTCCATTTGTTTCTGGGCGAAAAAGAACTTCAGGATACTTAGAAAATATTTCTGCAGGAAGCTTTCTTTAAGAACTGTGTCATAATTATTTGGAATTTAGAGATCTGTACATTATTGATACTGGTTTTGTACAACATTATTATTACTAGAAACATCACAGATCTACACTTTCTTGTAAATCAATGATGATTTTGTCATAAATAGCCATTGGCAGGAGCCCACAGTCATGTTCAGAGCAAGGGCATGATTCCAGTCCCCACCAGGGCAAGAAGAGGCTGAATGTATGTGTCCTGCAGCACAAAGGATGACAGGCTGCATTGCAAAAAGAAGCTGCAGACATAGTAGCTGCATGTCCAGCAGCTTTTTTGACTCATGGACCTTCACATCAATGCCCATTTTGCCCCTGAATAAGTCCTGGCCCATGACCGTCTTCTAGGACCTCTCCTTCGCACACGGCAGCTTCTAGAGACTTCAGGTTTTCCCGGTGTAAAATAATGGCATCACTTCCTTCACAGAGCTGATTGTACCTGCCTGGATATTTCTCCTACCACATCAAGTGTAATTTAATTAAAATGCAATATGCTACCATGGAAGTGAACCTCCAAATAATTCCAGATTATTATCTTCTAGAAAGAGAGAAATAGTTTCACCAGCAGGAAAAAAGCCCAAACTATGGAAACTATTGGTAATGGCTGAAGGTCATTCACTTCTTGTGTTCTTAGTGCAAATGCAGTAAATATTTGTTGGTATCTAATTCAGTCTTACATTGTTCACAAAGAAGGAATTTTTTTTTTAAATAGCAGCACATAAATGCAGTATTACATTTACTGGGAGATTTTTAAAAAGTTTTATTATACATTTTTTCCATAAAAATATATTTCAGCGTTTTTTTCCCAAAATGCTGGTATACTTGATTTTAAAAGTTTTAGTAGTGTTATTTTATAAATTCAAGATTTCTCTTGAAATTTAGGGCCTAAATTCATCAAAGCACATGAATATACATGTAAGATCCAGCAAAGCCATATATTTTTTATCCTTTTATCACAGTGCATTATTTATGTTAGTATTTATGTTAGCATTTTTCTTAACAGTTAATTTCAGTACACAGATCAGTCTAACTAAAGAAAAAGTAGTTTCTGCCTTTCTTTTTTTTTTGGTAAAGTAATATATGGTTATATAATGACTCCTGAATAAAAATACTTTTACATATATATAACAATGCCTACATTATAAAGAAAAGTATTATGTATATTTATGTATTGAGAGTGTGGTTCTTGCTTGAAATTTTTCACTGTCTCATTTGCTACACAGCATTATTCAGCAATAAAGAATAAAGCATTACTGATATCCATGCAGTAGAAACAAATGAGTTTCTATGTAAAAACTGAAATCAGAAATATAGAATGTTATATAAACATTCTTCAGCTGCTTGTTCTTAGCATTGTGTTTATTGATTCTTAAAATAATACTTTAATAATTTTGATAGATGGCCCCTGGAAGCTGGCCTGACACCATCAGAATTACAGCATACTTTAAAAGGGCCTTTTCTGCCAGATACATTTTTTCAGCAGCAGGTCCAGCCAGAGTAGCTTCTGCCTGTTTCTCCTCTTATCTGTGCTACTCGTGCTGGGTCTGCAGCACTCCTCTGCTATGCCATTCATTCCAGCTGTTTCAATAGAAGAACCTGTATTGGGGAATTAATTATTTTTAACCCTGGAACAGTTGGTGTGTGACCCTTAAAACCCTTTGTGTCTCAGGGCAGAAATAAGCAGTGTGGTGCACAGGCTGATAAAAGCCATAGTGCATCTGAAAGAAATAGTTATTGTACTGCATCTCCAAAGAGACAAATGTAATACTTCAGCTACTTCCAGAGTCTCCAAAGCTCTCAAAGATTACCTTGTTAGAGTATTATATGAGAATGAGAGGATCTGATTCAGTCAATACAAAAAAAAGCCCTTAAGGGAAGAGCCTTTTTCAGATTAAGTCTTACTGAAATAGATGTAACAAACAAGGAACAATTATTAAAATGAAAAGTTCAGCCCCTTTTTTTAATGTGACGTTTGAAAGAGATCACCTTCAAAAGCATAAAAATCCCTTAGTGTTTCCAAGTAACTACATCAGTTATGTGGTCAAATTCCCATGATGTTAGTTGTCACCAGTCAGTGGCTTCAACACGAGAAGCCAGCCTCTGGTCTTGGATGGTTTGCTGTTCAAGAAATGCAAGTACCAACTTCAGTCACACATTTCTCTATTACAAAAAGACTATCTTGGGCATCAAGTAAATTGAGATTTACATATTCATAACAAATCAGTTTCATTGTGCCGTATGAGGTAGTTTGTAATAGCTGCTTATGAAGAATTAAAAAGGTTTTCTCATTAGAATTCTGCTCTCTACTCTTTCAAAAACCTCATTCATCAATGTGACCAAAGATATATATCATAAAACAACTCCTCTGCCTGAATCACTAGAGCCTCCATTCAGCCAAGAACTTAACCATGCACATAACTTTAATTACCTGAAGCATTGAAGTCAGTAAGGATTACATGCTTAAAATGGCACATGAGCATAAGTGCATTCCTGAACAAGGTCCTAGAAAAGCCATTATTTTAATGCACATATGATAAAACTATCATATCACAGGAAGTTAAAGGAGAAAATAAATGTTTTTAATATTTTTGTTCTTTCTTCTTGTTTTGTAGGGGCACACATTTGTTTCTGTGGTGATTTATAGCTACTAATAATCTTCAACAGTGGTTGCCTTATCTACTCTTCTGGAATCTTCTGCTCTTGTTAGTAAACAGAAGAGAACACAAAAGCCAAGTACTCTCAATCTCAAGAGAGAGACTTCGTACAGTATGTTCTGTACAAAACTGAAAGACTTGAAGATCACAGGGGAATGTCCTTTCTCCTTACTGACTCAAAGTCACATTACTGACGAACATGACAAGGACTCCACAGAAAATAGCTCTAGAGCAGCTTTGCCCATCTGCAAAGAAGTCCACGAAAAAGATGCTCAAGGAAACGTTCCACAAAGGAAAACAAGCAGAAGTAGAGTGTACCTGCACACATTAACTGAAAGCATCTGCAAACTAATCTTTCCTGAGGTAAATAGATACTGTGTAATAATAGTAATTTAATAACATTTAACTATAAATATAAAAAAAAAATATTATGCAAGCCTTTAGATGTAAGCCTTTGGAAAGTTGTTTTGACTCCAAAGTTTATGTTTTTATGTAGTTCTGCATAGTTTAAATCCTCATTTCATCCTCTTCTACTCTTTCTGGATACAATTTTTCCACAATCGGTTTTGTACACTTTCATACCATCCCTTCCACTGTATTTCCATATATTTTTGTCTTGTATTTGCAACCTTCCACTGATCTTTTACATTGTTCCTTTTCAGTCCATGTATTTCTGAAACATTTTTTTTACGTAGAGATACACTTAGAGAAACTCTGCCTTGTTACCTAATTACATAAATTATGTGGTCACCTCATCAATTCACCTAACTGAATCTATACTGCTATATACATTAGTCATTATTGCACCAAAAAAAAAAAAAAAAGCTGTTTTCACCTGTTATGATGCTAACCTCTTGCCATACTTTTTTAAAAAACATTACTGTCTGTGTTTACCACAAAAGTAATTTTATGTCTCTGCTCAACGCAACTGAAATTAGGTACAGTGCATGCAGGGGGGTTCACTTGAGTGGAGATGAATATCATGGCTTATCTCTGTAAAAAAAACATGACAAATATAGCTCCGTAACATTCAACAGTTGGGCTTGCCTCAATTCTGTGGGACGTGTGAAGGACTGACTGGCATATATTGGGACAAATGGCCAACCACGTATACTAATTGATTACAATTCTGTTACTCGACATGCAGTATACCTTACTCAGTGTGCTGGAGTTGGTTAACTATCTTTGCAGATCTGTTTCCTCAACTTTTCACCTATTATCCTTTTGTTAAAACTCTATGTTATCAATTTTTGATAAACCCATTTCTACCCATGCTGCACTTACACAGAAGAAATTCACTCCTTTAAATTGATCTTTAAACATATAAAGGAAAGGACTTTTAAGAATGAACTGGCAAAGCACCCTTTCTATGGTGTCATGATTGCTGTATTGCTTTTCTAGTATATAGTTGTTCATGGGATTGTTAATGAAATAAATGGTGGTTTTTTTCTTAAAAGAGTGGTATAAATGTGTACAGCTGCCTATTATATAATCACGATAGGCTACTTCATCAGCTGGGACAAAAGACTGTGGAAGTCAAGGATATTATGACCAGGAGCTAGTGATGTTCAAGGCTATTGTGACTGCTATTTACAGTTACTCAAGTCATATTCATTGGAACTTTGGCAAGTATAGTAGTTGGTTCTAATGCTGATTTGGGGTCAAGACCTAAGCATCTTCCCAGTCCCAGTTCTCCATAGAAGGGTTTCATTTGTTTAAAAACATATTTTTCATTGCTTAGATACTTTACAGTGCCTTAATTAACAATCAGGGACTAATATCATCATCTTTCCAACTGGAAACTCCAAAACAGGGGGCTCATCGTGACCCCGATTGATTAATGTAGTCCTCATGAGAACAATGAGTTGTGCATGGAAGCACAGGACATAGTGAGTGCAGAACAAATGTTGATTAAATTTGAGATATAATGTTTCATTTGCTTCTTTGGGTGTTTACAGAAACTACCTTGCTGGAAGATAAATAATTAATTGGATGGCTGTACTCTTTACTGTACTCTTTAAACACAGATGTAATTTGCATTGGGCTCATATAAATGCTAGAACAGTTGTTTGGTTTAGATTTTTGCTAGGAAAAAGTCTCCAGAATATATTGCCTTTCTTTAACATGGTATTTTTCTCTTGTGTACTTTTGTGTATACAAAAAGTACAAGTTGCAGTAGAAAACACTAGTTTCTTCAGGGAATGAGAACCAAAGAAAAGCCAGAGTACAGCAAGCCTCACAGCCAAATTCTATCATGGCGTTCTATGACACTGTCCTGATGGGAATTTGGGGTTTCAAATCATCAGAGACTACATACAGCTTTACTTTGAAATATGCATTTTTGGGAAGTGTTGTATCTGTTCCAATCAGGAACTACAGAAAGGAGAGGGAACCATGGGATCAACGTAAATTAGGGTAAATATTCATGATACTCCACAGGGTCTTTTATTACGGAATCCTTTTACAAAGGTTATCTACAGCAGCTAGATTTTCATCTGGAGGATATTTGGGTTTGCAGCATACATAGCCAAAATTCGTCTTTACCTACAAATATAAAATAAATGGTTCTAACATAGTCGTGAAATGCCGTAGTCTTCAAAACAGAAAAGGTAATCTGAAGCACAGAATGCTATCTTGGTATTTTGTAACTGCATTTGAAACTGTTACCTTCTGCAATTTCAATCTTGAAACTTTCGAAAATTACCCTGAAAAAAAGACCTAACTCTTAATATTCCAAGAAAAGTTACTGGCTAGAAGAGCCACATTTTAATATTTTACTATGGGCATAATGCAGAATATAACTGGCTTTTTCTGTTAGGACAATATATTTTAGACTGAAAAGATTTCTTTCTACATTTTACAACCAGAGCAGGGTGGGGGTTTTTTGGGGGGTGTATAATAATAGAAAGTTGGGTTAGTTATACTTATTTATTACCAGCACTGTCTTTATTGCGATCCAACAACTTGGAGGTAAAGCACATCACTACATTTAAAGTGCACCATCATTGGCGCTTGTGAGCTGAGGGGCTTAATTATAGTGGTATTGGAGCTGAAGACATCAACATAAATTAACCACCACCCCACCCCCCAGAAATGACATGTTGTTTCTAACATCTACACCATCTTGAAAAAAGACATTAGTCCCAAGGACAGCAAAAGAATGCTTCTCAGTATAAAAATGTTATACTTATGATTAAATTTTCAGCAATGACATTTTAATCAACATACCTTTCTTTTTTCCTTCCAGTTTGAAAGGCTAAATCTTGCACTTCAGAGAACACTTGCAAAACACAGAATAAAAGAAACCAGGTATGTATGTGTAATGGGTTTACCACTAACTTCACAGCAAAAATGTTTTGCAGACAGTTCATAGGGACTGGGGTGGTGAGCAGAAATCAGGACTTCTGGAATCTGTTTTCAATTATCGTGTCAAATTGGTGTCTGTAAAATTCATTTAATGTAAGTTAATAACGATTTAGTTTATTTAAAAATATTCATAAATATTTAAATCACTCACAGACTTGACTTAGTGTGCAAATTTAGCCATTTGTGCAGAGAAACAGGCAACGGCTTTGTTTAAAATGAGCAAGTGTTTTGGAAGAACTCAGAGACTACTCAGGCGTAGAGGGAAAGGTAGACATGGTTGTATATGGATCTAGCCCGGTCTTTCTGTGATCCCAGGAAAAGAATTTTAAATGCAAACAACTAGTATAATACAAGAAATATTGGCTTCTGACACAGTGAACAACCATATGCCACAGATACTGACATACATGTTTTCACTGGACTCACTCGACTTCTGCTTTCTGTTTCTGAGGAACTCAGCTTGATTTTCATCACTCCTTAATTAATCATTTGAGCTTTGTGAGGAGTGAGAATTTCTTAGCGTGCCATTATACATTGAGGATTCAATTTATTGAATGCATCATAAAATAGGGCACTTGCTTTAAATCTCCTTTCAAAAGTGGAGAAAAATAATGAAGTTGGAAACTACACTGTTGCTTATCTTGATAAGAATAGATAAGTACAATGTATCTTTTAAATTATACTCGGTATTTTTAAAGCACTTTACATGCATTGACTGAATCAAAGATAGCTGTCAGATGTACACTGCATTTGCTGACTGGCTTATTGATATGGATATTTTCCCTATTTTTTATCATGTGTTGCTTCCTGGAGTATTAGTTTGAAACAAAAAATTATTATGCTATTCTGAATGATGTAGTAATGCAAATGTAAAACTGATCTAAATGTCTCTATTGCTTTTGCATATAAATATATCTAAGATATTTTAGGTGGAGAAATTCAGGAAGCATGTATCAAAAGCTTATTGCTTATATGGAGGTTAATATAAGCTACATGTCCTTCTCATCATTTTGGGTCTGACATTGAGGTAGACATTTATTGACCTCAGAGAACTCAGAGGGCTGCAGTTTTGTGTCATTATCCACTGTAATCAGTAATCAGTAATCCATCAGTAATCCACTACCTGGATTACTACCAATGAACAAGTAACTCTGAAGTTAATAGTTGTTATTGGTATTTCCTGTCAAAAGAGAAATACCTCCTCACCTTTCTTGAATTTAATGCAATGTAGTTCCAATAAATGCTTGAATCTAAATTCAAATTATATACACTAAAAAATACAGTTATGGCTTCAGGCAAAAAGCCAAATCAAACGAAAACCCAGGACTGTTGCAACCTAAAAGTTTTTAATCAATGACAGTCTATAACATTTGGCCTCAATCCATAATCTGAGCTCAGACCACTAAAACTTTAATTTAACACAAATGCACAGGATAATCTAAAGATCCTACCAAGATCCTATTTTAAATTAATGAAAAACTGCCTATTTGATCAAAAAACTTGGTCTGTAGACATTAAAGACATGGTAGGTAACTTCTCTTACTTACAATTCTTACCATGCTTATTTTGATATTTTGGGAGTTTATTTATATTTTTATTATCTTTACAGAAAAACTGGGGATAGAGAAGATTTTGAAAAAATAATCAGTGATCATGCTAATGCAGCAGGTAATGTAAACTTGTTTCATAATACATATATATATGAACATAGAAATTATATATGTTATATATATAAAATAATATATGTATATATAAATTAGTCTTGTTACTAAGAAATAATTTCTTCCAGCACCTCTAAGGGCTGCAGGGATGCTGACAACTGTGATGTCTGCAACTAACAGTTCAGAGTGTCAAAATTTGATCTAAAAAGACAAGTTTCTCAAGTCTGAGCTGCCATAGAATCATCCACCCCTAAGATCCAACATCTAGAGGGAGTTGTAACATACATTCAGTAATAATTTACAGTTTTATACTCATGAAAAACTGTTTGATCCTTTTCATCATTCTCAAGGGCTGTAGTCTGTCAGAAGAGAACTGCTGTGATTTGCGATACGGAACTCTCTGGCTACATCTGTAATAGTAAATTAATGTTTCCAGGAACTGAAATGTGGTCTTCTGTACACTTAAACTGTTAAGTTGGTCCTGGCACACAGTTGGCCTGTGACAGATAACACTTTTCTAAATGATTCCCAGTAACAGTTGGGGAGTTGGAACATTCCCAACAGTCAGTCTGCATGTGGCTATCCTGTTAAAACATATTTACTAGCAAAGATGTGAGCTGTTGTGTGCCAATTGGCATCAGTGCCATGGAATATTCCTAGGGTCATTTAATTTATTGGATTAGGCATAGTACTTATATCTGCATGTGTGCACAGATGCTATATTATTCTAACTTTTTATTGCCACTTCTTATTTTATTTCTTTATATCAAGCTAAGGGTATTGGGTTAAATCTTGTGCCAAAACACACATTGATTCTGTCTGCATCTTCACAAAGAACACTGAGTCTTGGATCTTTCCAAACTACAACCTATTGTCTCCTGGTTTTCCAGGCAATGCAAGTATGTCTTTGGTTACAGCAGGACTCCTAAATGAAAGGGCCCTCAGGTGTCAGGGCTGGATCAGGGAATTGTTAATTTGATTTGGTCTAGCATTAAAAAAAGTGGAGGGTAGCCTGAGATTCAGCATGATGAGTGCAGTTCTGACTAAAATGTGGTTCCATGCAGGTGTTCCCGTGGAGTCTCTACGGGAATCTCTTGGAGAAGAACTATTCAAAATATGCTATGAAGAGGATGAACACATATTAGGGGTTATTGGAGGAACCCTTAAGGACTTCTTGAACAGTTTCACTACTCTGCTGAAGCAGAGTGGCCACAGCCAAGAAGCAGGAAAAAAGGACAGACTTGAAGATGCCTCCATATTATGTCTGGAGAAAGATCAAGACTTCTTAAATGTGTATTATTTCTTTCCTAAGAAAATCACGAGTCTTATTCTATCCGGTATTATTAAAGCAGCAGCTCATATTTTGTATGAAACTGAGGTGGAAGTGAAGCTCATGCCTCCTTGTTTCCATAATGACTGCACTGAGTTTGCTAATCAGCCTTACTTACTGTACTCTATACAAGTCAAAAGTGCAAAACCTTCCTTATCTCCTTGTAAACCACAGTCTTCACTTGTGATTCCTGCCTCTATGTTCTGTAAGACTTTCCCATTTCATTTTATGTTTGACAAGGATATGTCAGTTCTTCAAATTGGAAATGGGATAAGAAGACTTTTGACCAGGAGAGAATTTCAAGCTAAGCCAAATTTTGAAGAGTATTTTGAAATTCTTACCCCCAAAGTAAGCTGCACTTTTAGTGGAATAATGACAATGCTAAACATGCAGTTCACTGTACGAGTGAGAAGATGGGATAATACTGATATGAAATCATCCATGGTAAGAGACTTTTTATAGCCATTACTTCTGTGAAGAATTTGTTTTCTTTAGATAGAGTTACAGTAGCTAGAAAACATGGTGCACTTTGCATTGTCTACCTCTCAACATCTAATACAACTGAAAAATAATGATTAATTGAGGGCACCCTAATATCATTCAGATTCTGAAGCCAATATTCAGTAAAAACTCTGCTTTAGGAATTTTATATAAGTAAAATCTAATTGTTAACTTGATCTTATTAAAAAAATAAAATATTGAGATAATCATCTCAGTAAATTGAGATAAAGCCAATTACATACCATGCTGCTGAGAACAAGGGCACCTCCAACACAAAGGCAGTGTCAGGGAAAGCTTTACCAAAGTGCCCCTCAATCATCTGGAAACAACAGCTGTAGGATTTGGGGGAAGAAGTAGACATTTCCTGTGCTTATTCACCCTTTGGTATCTTTGCTATTTTGGTGTCTTTGATATTCTCATATTTTCACCAGATACAATTGCCAAAGGTCCCACTTAGTTTCACCTGATGGAATTGCTTACTATCTTTGCTGAAGCTGGGTCTGTGGCAAATGACCTGGGGCAGTAAAAAACATTAAATATTCAATGACTGCTTTTATTCATCACTGGCCCCAGCTGACTTCCAGCTTATATATACCTGAGGCACTCCAGGATGAATTACCAGTTCAGACTAAACACTCCAAGAACTTAAATAAAGAACAGTAATAAAGGTTTCACCCAGTTATTATTGAAGTGGGAAAAAACCGTATAACTAATTAGCTACTTCATCTCAAATCCATTTCTGTACAAGGCAAATTTAAGGATTACAAGGGGTAGTAGACTCTGCATTGCTATTGCATGCACTTACGTATACAAATCTGTATTAGCAATTAGCAGGTTTTCTTCAAAAAATGATGTGTTAAAGCAATGATAAGCGGAGGTCTGCAGCACCTTGCACATTACACAACTGAATACAGAAGGGACACAAAAATGCTTCACTTTTTTAGATTAAAATGGGATATTTCTGCCATATATGCCTTTAATTTTAAATTGCAGTGAGTACTGAAGCAGATTTTCTCACTTTATCTTACAAAGAAAGTGGTACAAGAACTAAATACTAGAGTTATTAGCAGAAATTTATAGCCAACTATAGTCAGAAACATTTTATCAATAGATGAAAATACACAAAATTATTCTTTTTGGTTTTCTTCTTAAGCTAAAACTGGTACTTATACTAAAGCATAATTAGGCATTTATCTGTAAGTTGTGGTCTAAATTTTTATCAGAAGCTGAAGCAAAATAAACTTACTTGATGGCTCTATGATTCAGCACCCCTTATTTATCCTTAAGCAACTAAACGAAAATGTGAGGACTATGGACCAGTCTGATTTTCTTATGTTTCAGCAAAATGTATTTTCTCTAAACCTTTTGCTTCTAAACATTGCTGTGCCTGTTTAATGAATTCTTGTTTCTCTAACTGTTTCAGGTAATGGATCTTAAAGGCCAAATGATCTATATTTTTGAATCCAGTGCCATCCTATTCTTGGGATCTCCTTGTGTGGATAGACTAGAAGATTTTACAGGACGTGGATTGTACCTCTCAGATATTCCCATTCACAATGCACTGAGAGATGTTGTTCTGATAGGAGAGCAGGCCAGAGCTCAGGATGGACTGAAGAAGAGGTTAGGAAAGCTAAAAGCAACCCTTGAGCAGGCCCATCAAGCACTTGAAGAAGAAAAGAAGAAAACCGTAGATCTTCTGTTTTCTATTTTTCCTGGAGAGGTTGCTCAGCAGCTGTGGCAGGGACAAGTTGTGCAAGCCAAGAAATTTAATAATGTCACAATGCTTTTCTCTGACATTGTTGGATTCACTGCCATTTGTTCCCAGTGCTCACCTATGCAGGTTATCACCATGCTTAATGAGCTTTATACTCGCTTTGATTACCAATGTGGAGAGCTAGATGTCTACAAGGTACACAACTTACTGCATTTCTGTGGGGTTCTGGGGGAAGGAAATGAAGACTAAAGGGGACAAAGGATAACAGAAGTGCAAAAAATTATTTTGCCCTAAACCTTCATTGTAAGAAAGATGTATTAAGATAAATCACAAAACAAACAAACAAAAATCCCAACAGAATCAGCTGTTCACGCAGCCAAGACAGAAACCCATAAAAACTTAAGAGTTAATTTTAAAAATTAATTTCAATGACAGTGATGGAGTGAATAGGTGTTTAATGTAGATTAAGAATGTAGAGCAAGGAAAAGTATTTCAGCATCATGCCGAGCAATAAATACAAGCTGTGCAATTTTTCCTTTTGGATGATACTGCAGGATTTGCCCAGAACTTAAATAATTTAGCAGGACAAATAAGACCCAGTCAATATGGAGGTACAATTCCTACTGAAGCCAAGGCTATTCTATTATATGTCAAACACTAAGGAACAAATATGCCTCTTTTTAGGTTGAGACTATTGGAGATGCCTACTGTGTCGCTGGAGGTTTACACAAAGAAAGTGAAACACACGCTGTTCAAATAGCATTGATGGCCCTGAAGATGATGGAGCTGTCAGATGAGGTGGTGTCTCCCCATGGAGAGCCTATCAAGGTCATATATTTCATTGTATTTTATATGCTTAAAGCGGGCAGGTTTTTTGTTTAGTTGCTTTTGCACATCTCCAAAAAAGAACATAGAAAGCAGTACCAGCTAAGCAAAATTCAAACATCTGAGTATAAGTTACAAAGAAGAGGTATCAAAATGTTTCAACTGCTGTATAATTTGATTAATTAGCAAAATTCTGTACTCTGGGATTAGG
The DNA here is from genome assembly GCA_026413425.1 of Tringa solitaria. Taxonomy (NCBI): domain Eukaryota; kingdom Metazoa; phylum Chordata; class Aves; order Charadriiformes; family Scolopacidae; genus Tringa; species Tringa solitaria. The sequence goes on from JAOXJM010000033.1 coordinate 34,614,944, forward strand.
ATTTACTCTATGTGTGACCTTGTCAATGGACTTCAGTTGGAACTACAACATGGACATATTGTCTTTGCTATGCCCTAAGATTTGTCTGCTGACCTTAACAGCAAAGAAAGTACTATTCATTAACTGTCAGCAGTCTAACAACACTGCGTCAAGTAATTCCTGTCAGGAAAATATTGAAGTGTCATTGTAACTCCTGCTCACATTTCTAGATCAATTTCCTAGCACAGAGACCAGCGTTATCACAGTGATATACTATAAATGCAAAGCAGGGTAAACTTCAGCTAATTTCCTCGCAATGAGCACTGATGACCAGAACACAGACATTTTAAAAAGGCTGTACTAATTCAACTTATATTAGTTACTCTTTTTTTTTTCCAATAGAGGAAGAATTTATAAAACTGACTTTAACCGTCTTATTTTACCTACTAATGCTGTTTTCTGTCTTTTATTTAAAGATGCGCATTGGCCTTCACTCTGGATCTGTCTTTGCTGGAGTTGTTGGGGTTAAAATGCCTCGTTATTGCCTTTTTGGAAATAATGTAACCCTTGCCAATAAGTTTGAATCTTGCAGTATACCTAGAAAAATAAATGTCAGCCCAACAACTTACAGGTATAGTGCTTCATAGCTGTAAAATATCTGCCTGAAGTAGTTAATTGTAACAGTTCATTATCTTCCTTTCCCTCTGAAGTACTGCTGTTTTCCTATTTCTCTCTCTCTGACTGCTCATGAATGCACCATGGTTATTTTTAGTCAGAATGCAACCAGCAGCAGCAAGAAAAAGGGTGAAACAGAATAGCTGATATTTATTTTTCAGATGTCACATTTAAAATAAGTGGACTGCCTGGGCCAATTTTGGTTCTTACCCTGCAGCTGTATACCTTTTGCCTTTTTTTTTTTTTCCTTCTCTCGTATAGTTGGCTCCTCTTTGAGCTATGAGGCTTTCAGTGTGAACTGGATGCCAAACTGGCTGCAGGTGCTCTTGAAAATAACAGCTGAACTAAAGAATTGTTAATCATCACCCTACACATCTTCATTCTCTTTTGGTTAGGGAAGATGAATGAATAGGATGCAATGAGTCAACCATGCCAGTGTTTAGTTTATATAGGTCTTGGTCCCAACTCGGTTTAAACCTTTTAGTATGGAACTTAGGCTGTATGCTGAATGCATTGACATTTGTTGTAATGTGTGCTACATGATTATGCATACAGCCAGCAGTGGTCCTCTACATCTTCCATGGGAAAAACAGCATCTCTCCTTTGTCCTCCCAGCCTAATACTCTCTTTGTATTATCCATTTAATTGTACTTAAAAATCACCTTGCAACATGTTTGTGACCAAGCAATAGTGTCTTATAGGTGCCAGGCAAAATAATAGGAAACTGTTTTGAATTTGATGGAAACAACAGTCTACATCTGAAGTGCAGATCCAGGTCTGAGTGTTATGCCACTGAGCTGATAGAGATGATTGCTTCTTCCAGCTTGCCCAAAAGTTTTGTAAGAATGAACTGTAGGGAGTGAATCTACTAGTAGAAAGTGATATGGCTGCCTGGGTAAAATAACCAGAAATATGGATATAATTTATTTTTTCCTTTTAAGAAAGCTCTGATACCCTCACTGTAGCCTGGACAGTCCGTTATGCCTACTCAGCATCCACCCACTGCCATGTATGCAATAGTGCCTTGTGGCAAGATTCTGTGGCCAATGCCAGACAGAGAATTTGGGACAGGATCCTGACACCCTCTGCAGCATGTGCTATGTGACTTACAGCGTGCCAAGCTTTAGATTATCTTGTATAGTTGATTTAGACAAAAGTATCACAGGTTTTAGGGCACACAGGAAGTAACCTTTTAGATCATTAACAATCAAGAGATAGCATTAGCATCACCAGTGCTTACGCATGTCAGAAGAACAGTACTGGCCAACAGTGATTTTTTTGTCATATCCATATGGAAAATAATTTTGAATGATACTGGCTACTGTCTTTTCTTAAAACCATTGGGCACTTCATAACCACAGGACTTGCCTATAACTTGTGGGATAAGTAGGTTTCTGCATGGCTGTGTATTCATCTCAAGAAAATATTTGAAATGGGTATACTGCTGAAACAGAGAATTAACTCTCCGAGTGCCCAGAAAACAGGCAATTTGGTTAAAGGGTAAACTATTATTACTGTTGTCATATGGTTTTTGCCCGAGTGAATGATGTGTTAACTTCGGGGGTTTTTTTAGTGTTTTTTTCTTCTTTCTGATTCATACAGCCATTCTAAACACATGTTGATAACATTATGGTATCTTGCTCAACTCATTTATATTGCAATAACTGTTTGGAAGTTTAGATACCAGTCATCAGTATTTACCCCTACAGATTAGCAATCTGTGTTTCAGATATAGAGGACCACTGGGTTTACTGGACCCATGTGTGAAAAAGCAAAATGGTTAGAATTGGTAAGAGGATCTGAATAGTTTACTTAATAAACTTTTCAGTATTTCCTTAGTTGAAAAATTAATTATGGTGCCAGTTTCATGTGCAAATCTGAACTAGCTTTCAATACTAAATAGTTTTTGAAAATACTTACAACAAACATAGTATCTACATATAAAATATTGACAGGATGAAAAAAAAGAGGCAATACTCCTGTTTGTGCTGGTGCACAAGTTAATAGGTTATCAAGGTTAGCAAATAAACAGCATTTTTTATATTTTCAGTAAATAACATATAAATGTTAAATTAGATTCTGACCTGCTACATTCTGCCCTGTCATACATGAAGAATTATTGAATGTCTGCACTTGTAAAAACAATTAGTGAATGATTAATTTTTAATCAAGATGATTCATTTTTGTTCTAGGTTGTTAAAGGAATATCCAGGTTTTGTGTTCACACCTCGCTCAAGAGAAGAGCTGCCACCAAACTTTCCCAGTGATATCCCTGGAATTTGCTATTTTCTGGATGCTTATATTCAAGAAACAAACTCACAGACTTGGTTTCAAAAGAGAGATTTGGGAGATGGCAATGCCAATTTTTTGGGTGAGGAAACAGGAATAGACTAAATTGTACATTCACAAGTATATAGAATAAATTTATAAATATTTTGATTTTTTTTGTATAAATTGAAAATTTTTAAAAATGTATGAAACATGAAAGCACTTTAGATTGTTAACACCTGAAAGCCAGT
>JAOXJM010000033.1:34618216-34645897 GCA_026413425.1 Tringa solitaria
TATTAAAATTTCAGGAAGTATGTCACTGACTACTTTTTATTTTTCCTTTGCATAAGGAACATAGTCACTAAAATAATGTTGCAACTTCACTGTTGAAAATGCTACTAAAAACTACATTTTCCCTGTGGTAATTTCTAAGTGCTACGTAACAACTCTCTCAGTTCTCTCTGTGCTGAGAATTATAGATGTATTATACATGCAGTGTGTCAGGAAATGTAATGTGCAAGTGATGCAGCCATATGCAGTGTTGTGAGCTGGTGCTTATCATTTACTATTAAAATACATTTTCTTAGTGATTGCAGAAAAAAATATCCATTAAAATACTGTCATTGCTAACACATACTTCTTCCAGTGCATCATTTGGGCCCCGTCCTAGAAGCTGCTCACCATCTTCTAACACTGACTGGAGTCAATGTGTTGAGGGTGCTCAGCGTCTTCTGGATCAGGCTGCTAATTGTAGCTTATACACATATACATAGCAGAGTTTGCTGCTTACTGTTTCATGAACTTTATTTTGTGTATAAAATGAATATAGATTAAAACACTGTATAATCACATACTAAAGACTCTGTAATCATCAAACAATATTTTAGTTCTTGGAGTTTTTAAAATACTTTACAAAAAATAATAGTATCCACTTGCTATTATGTATTAGAGCAATAAATGTTTTCCTTTTGTTGTCATTTAAGTTTGAAATGTTTTAAAAGAAGTGTAATAAAACATGCTTTGGAGTGTTTGCTTAGAACGGAAATTCCAGTCAGACTGTATAAAATGCAACAGAATCATACCACTTCACAGCTAGCATCCTTATTGAAAGACAGCAATGTGGGTATGACATGTTATTGTAATGCTTACGGTATACTCGTTTTAAAGTTGCCAGGGGGATCTATGGGTGAACAGAAATACTTTAAAACATATGAACACATATACAAAGTATTAATAATACTACAGTACAAGCTTTTCTATTGTGGATGGTGGAACATGAGTGGAGAACTCTCAAGGGTCTGCCTCTAGAACTGGCAGAATAGAGTTAGTTATGACTCCTGAGTTTAGGATTCTGCCTCTCTGACTAGCAGATCCATCTGCATAGAAATTTCTCTGTACCAGTTTGATCCCAACTGCTTACTGCTTACACACATACAAATATTTCCAGTAGTATCAAATATTATTAGTCGTTATTCTTATCTCTTAACCATAAGAGTCTTTCTTCAAGTTACTTGCCAATGAATCAGATTTTGCTCTCTGGTAATTTACAGGGAGTAATTACATTATACTAAGGTGCCATTTTGTTCATTTTTTGAATTTGACTGGTTCATTCTGTAGCTCGATATACTGTTTATCCTACTATTTTGCAGTAGAAACTCATATGGAGCATGTACCATCAGAGTCTTGAGAAAAATCCTTATAAAGAACTAGCACTAAGAACATTTTAAAAGCATATTTTAATTCAGATTTCCTGTACGCAGCATTTGAACAAAACTTGAACCATTGACTGCTGCCATTGCTTCAGGTCTCCTATGTCCATCCAAGCATCTAAGTATCCTAGATGCTTAGAAAAAGGTCTGTCACACAAAAATGGAACCTGAAAGTCTCTCTCTGTATTATATATATACACATCTCTCTTGCATGTGTCATATATACACGCATGTGTACAAGCATAAGTATTTGTGATATTTTTAATAGCAGTGTTTCAAGGAAACAAGGACTATGCAAATCTTGCAACTGATCTTTGCAATATTGTTTTGGTTGGAAAATTCCATTCTATTGACATAAATATGCAGAGGCTAGTAGCAGTCCCATGTGGGTGCTCATGGATTTAAAAATATGAGAGTATCTGACTACTGACTCTTCAGTAGGCTTGTGGTATTAAGCCAGTAATGACTGAAGTCAGTAGGAATCTATCCACCCCTGTCGTCTGTTGAATGTTAAAAACAAATAGGCTTTTAATTTAAAAAAAAATGTCTTTCTCCCTATCTACTGAATTGGAGGGACTCAGGAGTGAATTTCCTTTCATCCCTGGGAAAGAACTATTGCTGGACTAGATGATTGCCATTCTCAAACCCAGATTTTGTATAAATCTGTCGTTCAGTAGAATGTTCATCATGGCAGTTCCTGACAGCTTCCTATGTGTATCTCTGCGAAATAAAATGTGTCCTCAGCCAAAGTTCTTATTAGAGATCAAATTAATCTTCCAACATTATTTTTTATACCTCTCTATTTTTTAATACACCCTAGGCTACATTACCAGCTAGGATAGAATTGCTGTAGAATTGTTTTTTATTTCATTAACATTTTTTCTGAAAAGTTCAAAACATTCCCATGTCTACACTTCAGCCTTAGTTCAGAGAATAATCCTGATAAGGGGGTTAAGTGTACACATAAAGCAATATGCTTGAATGTCAGTGAAGTAAATAGGATTTAGGCATGTATTTAAGACAATGATTCAAGAAAGTGCTTTAAAATGTACTTGTGTTCAGACCTGTTCTGCAAAAAACCCCACAAGTCTATGTTTAGCTTTAAGCATAACTTAAGAATTTAGGCCTCACTGAAGCTGTTCTTTTGTTTAAGTTTTTGCTGAATTAATATGTGTTTAATAGGGGACAATTATTTTTAACTAATCTTCTCACTTAAATTAAAGCCAATGGGGAAAAAAGGAATAAGAGAGCCAATAAGCAAATTGTTGAGATAAACAAAAGGAAGGCAATTTAACTGATATAATACTGGGAGATTTTGCAAGGAAATAAAATGGTTGTTTTTAAGCTGATGTCTTGTATAGTATTATGTTGTATAATACTGTGAAAGTCTGTTTATATAAAGATACAAATATCTTGGTGTTAAGTCCAGAAACAGTTTTGTTATTATCTGAATTTTTATTTTATTAGTTCATGAAGATTCTGTAGGGCTGGTTCCTGTTCACATTGACACTATGTGATGGAAGATACATTTTTATCACAACTGCAATTTCTTTGCCAAAGAGATGTAAATAGCCCTCGAAATAAAATAAAATGTGGGTCCTTTGAATCTCAACAGTGACATAGCTAACATAAAGCTGTAGCAAAAGAATCTAATTAATTGTATTTCATTCAGGCAAGACCTGATAAGATTTCAGGAAGATACTGGAAAAAAAATAATCTAATTTCTGGTACCAGAGGAAGTGCAATTAGTGTAGAGCTGATGTTTTCTTTCTCTCTGAACTACTGTGCAAAAGCAAACCAAAGGAACTCACAGAAACTGTCAAAACAGTAAAGTGCACATATAATTGACCCCCAGAACAGATCTACTTTTTCCTGTGAAACCTTACAAAGGAAGAATTCAAAATTCCCCCCAATCCAGTTTATTTCTCCCACTTTTTTTTTTTTTCTCTGCAGAAACAGCTGCAACAGATAGTACAGGAGGAAAAATCAGTATTTCCAGCTGAAATCCATCACAATTAAAGGGAATTTCTCTTGAATCTTGGCAAGGGGACCTTTTTTCAAACCCCACCCATCCTATAACCTAGCAGGCCACTCTAGCTGCTACCATTCTTTATGCCTGCTCATTGTTCTGCAAAAGCAGTGGAAGGGGAGTTTTTGTTTCCTGTAACAGCAATAACTTTTGTGGCTATTTGCCATATAGTGTACAAGGGACTGTGCTACTTTCAAAGCTCTGTTCCAGTTTATCAGAAGTTGACTTGGCAGGAAACAAATTTAACTTTGAGGCTGTTTCTGAAATTAAAGCTAGGACTTTCTTTTCTACTTTTCATTCTGTGAGATGTGTACCACAACAGTCTTTAGAGACCTCAAAAGCCATCTCTGATGGTATGGCTGCTCACAACTGCATAGGAAGGAAATAATCAGATATAAGCCCTTTTTTTGACTTTTTTTTTTTTTCTCAGTGTATCTGCATGAGTTCACCGGCAGTCCTTTTCTGCAGAGCAAAGGGAGAGAGTTAAAGATCACTGTCTGATGTATGTTACTCAGCATTACTCTTGTACTCAAGCACAAATAAAAAATGGAAGATAATCAATGGTTCTGGAACCTCTGCTACATCCAGATGCAACAATTTAAAGATATTTACTCTCCTGAGCCAAACAGTAGGATCTGAATGTTAAATATGCAGTTAGGCTGGAACATGAAGCTGGAGAGCCAGTCAAAGAAATAAAAAACCGTAAAAGAATCTAAAACAAAGTAAACAACCTGATAAAGTTGTGTGTTTCATCTGCTTCAGCAGATTTTTGATGCTGACAGTAAAGTCGAGCCAGTGGTTTCCTAATATAAATGGAAATGAGCACATTGCTTTGCAGCCCCATTATAAAGCTTCCTTTGAAGATTTGTGCTGAAATTGTTTGCCATCTTCTGAGCAGTACAAAAGCTACAAATTATTGCGCCACTAAACCAACAAGTGCCATGTTTATATGAGTAGCCTGCAGACACAGCATGTAATGGGAAATAACCTAGAGGAATATATGCAGTAACACCCCAAGGCTGTGAAAAGGGGCAAATGAAGTCATAGGTACACTTCCACTCTTCTGATTTCTTTCAGCCCAACAAAACCTGCCAAAGAGATATCAAGGACAATAAAGTTCCCAGGAGCTTTGGACTACAAGCTTGTTAAAATCAGTAGGAGTCTTTCCTCTGTTTGCAGAAGTTGTTAGGGAAGATTTGGACATATAATTACTTTGTGCTGCATGGCTAAAATTACATTCCATTAAGATTACATTGCATTACGTGCAACAGAGCCCACAGATCTCAAATCTACACAGGTTATTGCATTACAGAACACCATTGACATATTGAGGGCTATTTCAATCATACCTTGTTGATACCTGTACTGGAAAATGAATTTATGGTATAGTGAAAGAGTGTACAGTGGTACAGTAGAAATAATGAATCTTGCTGAAGTGATCTTAAAAAAAAAAGATCTTATTTCTGCACCTGAGAAGTATTATCATGACAATCCCAAATATCAAGTCTCAGGCTGTTATGATTTGGGACATATAACTAGAAAATACCCATAATTCAGTTTGATGTCAGTAAAGTAATTCCATCCTCAGTAAGTGAAATCCAGGAATACCATATAAGGCAACATTTTTATTCAGGATTACAGTAACAATATAAACTGTAAGACCAAAGTCCAAAGTAAAAAATGCAACTTATTAAAATACTTTCTTTTATAGTGCTTGTGTAGTAACACAAACCATATTGAATTGAATGTAGATGTTCTTGGCCAGCTAGTGGTTTTCCCAAAGTTATTGTCTCAGCAGCTGCCTTTTCATACAGCATAAAAGGGTCCTATGCTACTTTTTGCTTTTATTGATCTCAACAAGAATTTCCAGATGAAGTTAGCATCTCTAATCAGAAAAAAATGTGTACACCACCGCTTAAAAAGTACAGCAGTTGTTTTTCCCCTATAATCACCGACTACAACTCTTTTGGCTTTCTCATGCAGGAAACTCCTCCTGTGAGCCATGTTCAGGGGGACACAAAGTGCAGCAGCTGCCTTGTGGGATTTGAGTTAGAGAAAGCATTTTCTAAAAAGCTCCGTTCACATCAGCTTTCCATCCCATGCATGTCCTGGTTGTGGCTAATGCCACAGCTACTCTCCCACTCCTGAATACCAAAAAGCACCTGGGCAGCAGGTTATGAGATGTACAGGAGGATCCCCCCAATGGGAATGTGATTGCATGCTATAGTGAATAAACCGATGCACTTTATGGAAGTGCATCAGATATAGTCCAAATGTGCATAATGCCTGTGACCTAACAGTCCTAATACTGATAGGGTCAGGCCTTGAAAACACAGCCCAGTATTAACAGCTTAGTCTGATGTACTTTATTTTGTTTACTTACAGCCCTTCCTTCAGCTGCAACCAAATTTTGCCTAAGACTTACCAGGTAGTCTTGATTCAGCAGGCATCTGGAATGGAGGCTGGTCCCTCTCAGCAAATCACATGGTTGAATTCTTTGATTCATCTTCCAAACAGGGGATCCCTGTTTTAGAAAACTAAATCAATCATTGCCTGCTTTAACTCTGCCTGTGCTCTTTTCAGTTCACATTTTACAAATCTCACCTCAGATGCTAGAAATTCCACTTGTATTACAATGGCGTTATTGCAGGAACAGCCTGCAAATGCAACTTACCAAGCCTGAACCAAATCAGAAGAAGAAAGGCAACTTCACAACTGTCTGAAGTAAATTTGACCTTTGCAGGTATCAGCACTTTTGAAAAAGTGTTGCTCAGGTACACAAAATTGTCAGGATAATCTGCTTTCCAAAAACCATATCCAAAATGAGTATTATGTAATCTCTCTAGTATAATTTTATGAGCATGAGGGTTTACCCCATATACAGACTGAGCAAGTAGATTCCCTTGAAACTTAGGAAGAATGGGGATGTTGTTAACATTGATTCACACCCCAGTCTTCTCGTTTCCTGGCCCTGTGCTGGCACACCCTGACTGGGATGTGCTGTCAGGACTTCCTTGATATTTTGTGTCCTCAAAACTACTTTATAGGTGTGTGGAGAGGAAGACTACACAACACCAGAGGGTAAAACCCCTAGTTATTGTCTTAGATCTTCCAGTAGTGTAGATTTGCTACCATCAGTAGGCACACAAAGATTACAAAGGCCATGTAGCTACAACATTTATATTGTAGGATATGTGTTCCCATTTTCCCAAAACTTACTTCCTACCAAACAGGAGAAGTAGATGGTGACCTGATGCACTCAAATCCTAGTTAACTGGTGACAAGCTGACTCATCCTCAGCTATAGGGAAACATAGCCTTTTGCTGGTTTCCTGGAGATCGAGGAGATTCCTAGAGACTTGCAAGTTTTCAGTTTTTGTTTGTTTTTCTACACAAATATATCAACCAGTGGCTCAGTTATTTCTTCTAAAAATTTTCTTTCCTCCCTTCAAAACTAGCATATTGTTTGTACGGTTTTAACTAGTTATATTTAAACTTTGTTCTTGGTCATACTTTAAAAAATCTAGAATTGGTTTTCCCAGTAGATTTGGAATGTGTTAAGCTGTGTAGAATTGATTATTATGCCTACATGACCTCAAAGCAGTTTCCCTCTACAGTTCTTAGAATGTCTACTGAGATGAAATTTGCCAAATTTCTGATATCTATCCATCCATAATTTGTCTCTTTACCTACCAGCAGTTTTAACAGGTTTTAACACAGATTCAAAAGATGAGATTTCAAAAGATTTTAAATGTTATCATTTGTTAACTTACATGGGAATTCCAACACACATACTCCATCTTTGGGATTGTTTGGTTGGTTTTTTTTTTTTTCATAAAGGATGTGAACCGTTCAAATTTTAATCTTATTTTGCACTCTCTTACTACAGTCTGAACTTTTGCAATTTTACTTACATCTAGAATCCATCTGGATTGATTACATCTATGTAATCACTGACTTAATGTAGCAAGGTGTCTGCCCATGAGCTACTACAGTAGTAGTCCATCAAGTATTTGTCTTACAATCCTCCTAGGGATCCTCTTATTTTGATGCTTTTTAAGCAAGCAAAAAAATATCAGTAGTCTCCTTAGGATTTTTATTTCATACACTGAAGCCAGGTATGGCCTCAGATGGTATAAAGGGCTTTAAACTAAATGTTTTTTTTCAAGTGGTGCTTTTTTGTTCCATGTATATGATGACAGCGTGTTATTTCTGAGCTGCCCTTGACATGTTGTCAGCAATCTTCTGCTCAAAAACTCCTGTCATAAGGGTCATACCTTACCTGGAGAACCCTTTGAGCATCCAATGCAGTGTTTATTCACATTGGCTACTGACAGGGACTCAACAACACACACAAAGAAAATAGTACTGAAAGCACTCATTACTATGCTTTTAACCTCACTAGCCTTTGAAAAATGAATGCACAGAAACAGAAATGCCTGTGATCATTCCGCCCCTCAGATTCTTCACTTCTTAGGGGGCGTTATTCTTCCTTAAAGCTAAGCGGGTGCACTGGGATGTGAAAGAACTGAGGACGCATTTCTGTTCCTGTGAAGAGAACCACTGCATAGGGCACTGACACCAGGGCACACACCGCCCTACCTGTACCTGTCTAACCCCTAGGAACCTGTCAGGCACTTTAATTTATCTTCTGACACAATGTCAGGCGACTCCCAACAACTCCAGCATCTGGAAAACCCTTTTTTGATGCGTAGGGAAGAACGGTAGGACAGAGGTTCAAAGGGTTTCCCGCTGAGGCGGGAAGATAACCCGCAGGGGGACGTATGCGTTTCCTAGGCCTGTCCCTCCTCTCCCACACAAGCCGACCTGGGGCGCCGACCGCCCCCGCCTCAGCACCTGAGGAGGAACAAGGCGACCTGGCAGTGCGCACAAGGAACCCACCTAGCCGCCAGAACACCGGCCCGGCTGGCCGCCCTCCAGCTCCTGCCGGCCCGCAGGACAGCGGCGCCCCAGGCCCCTCCACCGACGGCGAAAGGCCGCAGCCCCTGCGCTCGCCGTTCCCACTGCCCCGCGCCCAGCACCCTCCACCCCTCCGCCTCGCGCGCCGCATCCCCTCAGCCTCCCGCAGTCCCGCCTCCGCCTCTGATTGGAGAAGCGCGCGGCGGCCGCGCCCGCCATTGGATGCTAGAGCAGCGGCCGCGCTCGCCATTGGCTGTAAGCGGATGCCACTCGGGGCGGTGGCGACCGGGGGAGGTAGCGAGGCGATCGGGACTGATCTTCGCGGCGGCGGCGGTGGCGGTGGCGGGGTGACGGCGGCAACATGGTGAGGTCCCCCGGGCCACCTGGGGACGGGGGGCTAGTGGAGGAGGCCTGGCTTGGTCTGGTGTGGTCCGGGCCCATGGTGGGAGGGAAGAGGCTGAATCCGCTTGGGAAGAGGGAAACGTGAGGGGAGCCGGGCCCCAGCCCTTTGTTTTGTGGGGAGATTATGGGGGAAGGTTGGGGAAGTGGCGTTTCGGAGAGGTCGGGGTGGCGTGGGGTGGGATGGGATGGGATGGGATGCTGCGGAGCGGTGGAAGGGGCTTCCCCCCACCACCACCACCAGCCTGACCGCGCCGCCGCCTCGCCCTGCCCCGCAGTACGGCTTCGTCAATCATGCCCTGGAGCTGCTCGTCATCCGCAACTACGGCCCCGCCGTCTGGGAGGACATCAAGTAAGTGTGTGCCTGTGCGTGTGTCCGACCACGCGTGTGCGTGTCCCTTCCCCACGCCGCGGGGGCGGGCTGGGCCGGGGGCGGGCAGGGCGGCCGCAGCCCTCCCCGCCGGGCTCTCCGGTACCGGCAGGTCTGTGTGAGCGCCTGTCGCCCGGCGGCGGCCCCCGGGAGGGGACTCTGACAAGCCCAGCGCCGTCCGTGCCGCCTCTCCTCCCGCTCGGGGCCCGTCTTAACGCCGCAAAGACCCGCCTTACTCCATCCTTACTGGTCTCCCGCAGCCGCAGCGGGGATGGCATTGAGCCTTGCCGTTACCTTGCGGTTAGACGGAGTATATGTGGCAGAAGTAAGGTGCAGGGAAAACGTCCCAGGAACCAGGGCGGCCCTTCCTTGAGGCAGACCACCAGATGAACCGTCCAACAGTTGCATCCCTTTGCTTTCCTGGGGGAATTGAAACACGGGTTTTAGCTAGTAAACCCTATCTAAAATTAGGGTGAGATTTTGGTAATGTGCTCAAAAAGTCACTGCTGTGAAGAAATACATACAAGAATGCACATATAAGAACATACATATAAGAATGTGCGTGTAAGGATGTTTTTTGGCTTCTGTTGAACCTGATTTCTTGTGTCCAGCCCTTGCTTACCTGGCAGTATAGCATTTTTCCAAGGAGGTGACTGTCTTCTCTTTAAACTTGTGATGAATTGCGGTATTGCAAAAAAAAAGTTTGAAATGGGTAGTGCAAGCAAAATTCTATTTGCCATAAATATGGTAATGTTCATACTTGGGCAAAACTACAGGTAATATTTTTAAAAAGACTAAAATGCTTACAGAGTTGTAAACTTACTTTGTAAGACTTCAGGTAACTGTATTTAGAAGAAAGGGTTTAATATGATCTGTTGATAATGTATGTTTTAAGGGAGAAATAGATTATCCAATTTGGAGAAAGTGCTCTTCTTTCAACTTACAGACACATTCTTCTGTACTCCTCTCTCCCATTTATTTTGGGCCAATTTTGGTATGTCAGTGTAGCTGTCTTGCCATTGTCCTAATACAATTTTTGGAGTTAAAGGACTGCTCTTGACTGTGAGATTTTTGTGACCATGACACTTATTTCATTAATCCGTTCATTAAGAATGTGATAATCATACACAGTACCATGAAATCAGAAAATTTTAGAAAAGTTGGTTGGAAGGGACCTCTGGATGTCATCTAGTCCAGTTTCTGTTCCAACCAGGACTGTTACCGGCATTAGATCAGGGCTCTGCTACGACTTTAGTCTTGCTGAGTCTTTAAAATCATTAAAGATGGAGAGAGTCCACAGTTCTGGTTCAGCAGACATTGACTGCTCCAATGATCCCTGACATTTAGTCTATAAATTACTTTGTCAAATCCAGTTCTCTCAATTGCGTAGATGAGTCTTTAGTGAATGCCACACAGTTTTGTGCTGTTGTGAGCTATATGTTTATTTTTCTCACATACCTCATCTAAACACACTGATCTGTTTTGAATTCTTACGGTTTGATAATGGTTTTATATGACACATGTAAGATAAGAGCCTTCATTTAAAAAATAGTGATACATATAGTATTTTCCATTAAAATTACAATAAATTATGTATAGAATATAATAAAGAATGTTCAGTTTTTCCTGGCATGCCATCCCTTACCAAGATGCCTGTAAGTATTACAGTCCGCTTTTGTCTGAAGTACCCACTGAACAGAATTTATTCTTAAGATTAGTCCATCGGAGAAGATACAAAGTTTCATCTTTTAGTACAAGATCATGTTGCAGACTGTCAGAGCCGGGTCATAATTCCTGATGCATCCTTTCTCTAAGATTTTAAACACACCTAATAGAATACTGAAGGTAACTGAAGCCTATGAAGTCTATTACTCATTTAATGTTTTGGAGAAATTTAATAGAAAGCTACGAAATATTTTGCTAAGGTCAGCTGTGAAAATTCAGGAAGCTGCTACATCCTGTTTCTGGTTGTCAGCTGAGAAATGTTTCTGTCTTGTAGCAGCCCGACAGCTGGGCTCTGCTATTGACTCACAGGGAAGATGGCATTCTGGAAACTCTACCACAGTGCCACCCTAACGGAAGAATGGAACATGGTCTGCAAGAGCCAGCCAACGTATCTGCAACAGCTGCCGTAGCTCCTTATGCAAAAGGTGTTTGCAACAGGGTGTTTATTCAGCAGGACTTATCTTAAAAAGTAGTGTATCCTAGAGTTTAGAAACCAGCAAACAAATCCCTGAATATCTCAGTGGAACAGATTGTAGTGGTTCTGATTTAGGGGATGGTACAGGATCAACTGATAGCCACTAAATGCTTGTTGGTTAAGTTCCTGTGGCGCATTTACAGCGATGTTGTGGAAGAGGTTAGATGTTTTACCTCATGTAAGCAAATACGGACTTGTTGCAAAGGCTTTGTTAGAACTGTTAATCATTTAGAAAACAATGGGAAGATGTAGACCAGTGTTGTGGCATGCTGGGTTCAATCAGTTGAATCACTGATGATTGAATTGGAGGAATAATTGTTGAAGGGAACACTCTTGGGCTGTTTAAAAAAATTAGAGGAACTTTGCACTGTTAGTATGGTTGAATTTGCATCAACTTAAGCATTTTTGTGAAGCAGAAAGGCCTCTGGGTAGTTCAGTACAAAATTTGGCATCTAAGTTTTTTTTTTTATATATTAAGCTGATCGCATTTTGCTATTTTGTTCTCGCTGAAGTCACTGCAGAAGCTGTGAATCAGCATTGCAGAGTAGTGGGTTGAGATTGCCAAGTGATTCTGAAATGCCACTGGGTGAATTTGTACTTAATATTGATAGAAGTTAAAAGAACACACAGAACTGAATAAACTGAAGTAATGAAAACAGGTCATTCTTCAAAAAAGTACATTCAGAAAAGTTAAATACTGAATTGAAAGGGTATACTCCATCTGAAGCATGAAAACTCTTCGGTAGCTTCTTCAGTCAAAAGTGACGTTGAATGAAGTTTTTAAATAAAGAATTTGGGAGACCAAATAGTTGAATTTGATGCTTTTATGAGTGGTGGTATTGTTGCCATAACTTACTGTTAACTAAGTCAGAATGATGATTTCACATCTCTTTTTCTGCTCTATCATTCATTTTTCAACATTTTGGTGAAACCATGATCTATCTGGAAAAGGTACATACTGATTTTGTTTTTAAATTGAGTGGAATTCTTGGTAAGGTTAGACTCCTTGGTTTTTCTCCTCCACTTTTAAAACAAAGCATGACTAAACAACAGACTTTTTTTTTTTTGCATGTCAGGCAACCTTTACAATGAGGCACTAAGCTTATGGAAAAATTACAGTATATACTCTCTAATTTTACTGAATATCAGTTTTGTCGTCTGAAAGGAAACATGGCTTGGTTTTGCTAAAGAATTAGAATTAAAATGTTTAAAACCCAGAACAATTCAAAGCCATCTATTTCTGAACCAACACTGTCGCATTTAAAATAAGATATGGCATATAAGTGATGAAAGGTGATCTTGATTTGTGGAGCCTTTATTCATTTTCTCAACTGCAAAGTCTCAAAAATTTGTTTCTCCTTGGTCTTCCTCTCTGGTGATCACTCATAGAATTGAGAATTTGGGCTTTTGTCATGGTTAAGCTCTAGAAGCAGGAGCAGGATTTAGCTGGATGAGAGAGGGGGAGTGAGAGCCACTTGGGAGAGTCCTGCAGTTGCTGAATTCTGCAGGAGCAGATTTTTCTTAGTGGAAAGCGAAGATGATTCATCATCATAATTTCTTTTGCTTACTGGCAGTTGTAAGCTGCATATACACTTCACATTGTACTTCACTCCTCCAGTCCTTGGAAGGGAAGACTTCGGACCTGGAGACCATGGCGACATGCTTCTTAGATCAGCACTCCACTAGCTCTGCAAATTTATTAGTAAATAAACTTACTTTGAGCTGTTAACCACATTTTTGCTGAGAAAACACTTTTGATTTGTCCCTTCCCTGCTTAAGAGAAGGGCCTCTCTCAAATCCCTTATTTTGTCATTGTTACATCCAAAGGGCTATTTCGGATTGTGTGGCTATAATTGCAATGGCTTAAAAAGATGGTTCTCAAGATTCCTTTGGCATTAGATATCTTCAGTTCCTCTGCAGCCAACGTAAACACTAGCTAACATAAACTAAAAATTGTCAGGCCTGACCATTCTCACATACACCCCATTGTATGTGCTTATGTCTGATCGAGGCCAAATTTGTGCTGCTGGGTGGTACAGTAGTGTGTGAATGTGATAGGAAGTAGTGTGCGTGGAATTCCTGTCTATGTACCTGTCCAAAACAAAGCAGAGAGATTACCCACTTTAAAAAAAAATAAAAATTGTACAATCCGAGGCTTATGAAGTTCTGTCTTCTGCGGTATGTTCTTGTGGAGGACACGTTTAAATAGATGCGTGGTTACATATTTTTAAAAGGGGCTTCTATCATGATAAAATCTGAGCACTGAGCAACGGGTGTTACATCTGGCTGAGCTGAAGAGCCGATATATATGCAATTCTGAGCACTCCATTCTGCAGCTCTAAAGGTTTAATTGTATAACAAGTATTAACAGGGATGTCTTCTTGAAACAGCTCCAGGACAATATGTGGGAGCTAGAGCACTGTTAGCAGCAGGGAATGTGTACATAGTAATTTATCCTGTGTTTCCCAACAGTATCCCTCTGTGTTCGATTTAATGAATACAGAGTTTTCCCACAGACTCCTAAATCTGAATTTAGGCCAGGTTAGATGCTCAAACTGTGACACTTTCAAATATATTGCCAAGAAAAGGAATGACAACTCATCTTATTAAGGAATGCATTAAAATGCTTCACCACAAGACTGTAGAACAAATTAGTATTTTTCCTGCAGAGGTATAAAAAAGATCTGGTTTTGGGGAATGAAATGGCACAACCATTCAGCTGCAGTCTTTATCTTCCTTCTGTTTCTGTGGTAGGAGTCTGCACAAAAACGCATAGCCTGATGAGCATGGAAAAACCAGAACAGAAGTTGAAAGCTCTGTATTTGCAAAAAGTAACTACCTAGAGGTCAAGACACTTTTTAATTGATTCTTGAAAATAATATCTGTGTTGACACTTGCACAGTAGCAAAATGGGCATTTTGTGCCCCGAGAGCTGTGTATCGTTTGCTGGCTGTACCTTATTGTGGGGTGCAGAAAGCAGGTAATAATCTTATTTTCCTGGTGCTAAATGCTTAAATGTAGAATTAGGGCATCACCTGCTTATGCCCTTTTTTGTCCTCCTTTTGTGGGCTAGGCTGGCATGTACTGTCCACACATGCTCTTAAATGCCAGGACTCCAGGTTTGGGGAGCCTGCTGGGTAGCACAAACCTTACATGGACCCAATGGTCTGGAAGTGCACACAAAGGAAGAACAAAAGTCAATCCCTTGTCCTGTGAGGAAGCAATTTTTGTTGTTCTCCCCCAGACTTCACACATCCAAGGCTCCAGTCTAGGAGAATTTATTTTCTGTAACTGTCTTGTTAGGGTTACAATGGTTGAAAAATTATCCTGGTGGAAATCTTCTGTCCTCAGTTTCAAATTGGATTCAACTGAAGTGATAGAAAACCCTGTACAATTTGAGGGACTGAAATAAACTGCAGGGCTATCATTTGCCTTTGGAAAAGGCACAGACACAGAAACTTCTGCATCATATTGGTAAAGGTTAACATGGGTCAGGTTTTAGTTACATCAGTGATTTAAGAATACATGTTTATTTGGTACATTTTCAAAGGCATTCCAAGCAGTTAGGTGTATCAGTGTTAGGCTTGTTAAGTGAGGAGAGGTAGATGTTTTTACTTATGCATTTAAAAATGTCCGCCATTGACTTTCACTAAAATTTAGATACTTATGAACTCATTGACAGGATGTGGTATCTTGATTAATTTTATTTTGAGTTATATTCCAAAATAGCAAATAATATAAAATCAAATAATTTAATAGAAAATCTATTCAGCTCTGCCTTTAAGAATATATATTATGATATTTTTACAGGAGACGGACTTGGATTTTTTTTTTAAACTTGCATTGTTTCCTGAGAATTTCTCGCACAGCAAAACCTGTCCATTTTTATGCTCCTAAACAAAGAAAATAATAAAAAACCTTTTGTAATTGCAGAATAAAGGCACTAGCTTGACTTACTGTGTCCATATACTGAGTTCAGAATGTCACCTTGTCAAAAATGTTTTTCTCTGCTTACTAATATGGCAAAACGCAATTTACATTTGTTGACAAATCCTGTAAAAATCAAAGCTTTGGCCTGTTACTGTTGCTTAGCACAATTTTTAGATAGTATAGTTTGCCTTTTCAGAAACCTAGAAAGATATGCACAAAAGCTGTAATGAAAGACTTGTTACAAGTTGCAACAGTAAGCTCTTTGGAGGTGTTGGAATTCAGATAACTTGTAGGTCTGATGCTGGTGGTGTGTAATGTCCATGAAAACTGTGTTTTGAGCATAAAAATTGCGGAGTACCTTGAAAAACACGGGTCCACTTACCTGTCTCAAATTGGGCACCAAAAATTAATGAAACTTTTTTGACCCATGGTAGTCTTGCCCATTTAAAATAGAAATGGTATAATTGGCCTGATGAGCTTGTTGGAGAGCTAATTAATACTTGCGCATGCAAATAGTACAGGGATCAATTCCACAGGAAGGCTTGTTAGAAGGGAATGATTCTGTCATCAGAGCTGGATTTGAAAACTATGCTGTAAGTCAAGCCTGAGGTCATACATCGATGAACGGGATAAAATGAAATACAGAACAGTTGTGCCTTAACTGGCTAGGATGTAGCCTCAGTACTGAAAGAACTGGTAGCCTGAAGGAAAAAAGGAAGAGGTCCTGTGGGCTCATGGGTGTGACTGGTAGCTTGCGTCATGGAGGCTCGGGGAGAGGCGGGGAAATGTGGCTTGGAGCAAACTTCATTAATGTTGCTATGAGAGGTCTCTGAGTCCGTCTTTCCTGCTTTCAAAAAACATCAAAAAACCTCATCAAATGCTTATGACCCTTTATGAGGCACTTGTTGTATTGCTTCAGAATCATTCTGCAAAATGTCGTGCTTTCTAAGTTCTCAGCTGACCGTAGTTTCTATACATGAGGCAATCCTTTAAAAAGCATGTAAAACAGTACCGTAGTCTATACCAATCTGTCCACAGTGTTAACAGTGTCATTTCTGCTAGGAGAGAAGATGGATAATCATCAGTTTAGAATGTAAAGTTTTTGGAGAAACTATATTTGTATATGTAGGTACATATACATGTAAATATTTCTGTATGTGTGTGTGCATGTTATGTCTACTTAACTGGAGTGTGGCCTGGGCAATAAAAATGCACACTAAACAAGATAAGAATCAAAGATCTGTACAAAATGTGAGGTATGGCATTTCAATTAGCTATCCTGTGTAGTTGAAGTGAGTGAAAGACCTTCCAGTTATTTGTGATATTTCTCATCAAAGATTGATTTGCAAGAGAACCTTGGTGCCAAACTCCTTTTAAACATCTGAGCATAGGCTTGGATGTGCCTAGGACTTCAATTTGTTTTGATCCTATTAATGTCTTTGGGATTTCTCCCATCAAATTGCTGGCTTTCCTGTTAGTTTCTTAGGTCCTTCTCTTCCCAGGAACTGCAGGAAAAGTCCCAAGTAGCTAACAAGTGGGTTATGGATTTTACCACATTGGCACGTTAGCTGTATGTTGCAGTGGTGGTAATCAGCCCTACCTTAATCATCTCTGCTGCTTTGTTGAACTGCTATGAGCTTGCTTGATATTTCTCTTTTCCCAGCGCACAACTAATTTATTATAAATAATGTTTGCTTTACAGTTAATCTAAAGTTATGCATTCTTTGCTCAAAAAAGTTGCAGACATACTGTGTTAATTATCTTAAATGTCTTCTCACCATGAACACTGATGAAAAATACTCTTCACTAGAGTTTTAGATGGGAATCTTATATTATTGACTATATAAAATATATATTATTTTATAATAGTTATTTTTGGTCATGTAGGACTCAGTTATAATTAATTGCAGTGGTCTGTGAAAAAACATGAAAATGGATTTTTTGCTGTGTCCTTAACAGTATGTGGGTTTACCCAGTGCTGAAGATGGAGTGTTTTGTTCAATTGGTCTCATAACAATTTTGAAAAAAAATACAGATTATGTATAAGTCAATGTCAGAAAGAGACTCTGGAAAGCAGTTAGTGGTGAAAGGCCAATAAATAATTTTTTTTTAAATCCATATACCTCTTAACATTAACATGTGTTTATCCAGAAAGTGGCATTAAGTAGGAACATTTATTGTTGTTTGTGTTTCTAAGTCTTTATTTCATAGTATTCCAAAGTTCTAAGCAGTATTTTTTAAGTTTTCTTAAACCTGATGCTGAAGAGTTAGTTCTTGATGGGTCTGGAGGTTAATATTCACAAGATTTATGGGGTCAGGACACTACACTTCCTGCTACTCCAGTTCCTCACAGCGGAAGAACCAGCTTGGAGGTCAGGAGTTTAAACTGTGTGGATGCCAAATTCTTCAATTTGTCTGGGAAAGACTTGGCTAAAAGCAAATAGTGGCATGTTGTGAAACATGGTGTGAATGTTCTTGCAGTACCTCTCAGGTACTTTGCAGTTTTCTCAGAACTGAGAAGTGCTTTTAGACCTGTCAGGATAGCAGGTGTTAGAAACATATCACTTGCTCTTCTAAATGAAATGCTTAAAAGAGTATTTTGTAAATACCATTCCTTTTAGTCCACTTATGTAAAAGGAAGCAAAATAATGCTAGTGTTATATTTTTAATAATATTTTTAGTATTTGGAGTAGTAGCAAAGAACTTGTATGTTTGTTAACTGTATCTTTTAGGATTATCTTGTTTTGAAAACCTACATTAAACACTCTCCTATCCAGCCTGTAAAACTGGGAAACAGCTCAGAGCTCTGAATTCTATAAATATACGCCTATTTACTTTACCCAGAACGTCATTTTCCTGGACAGATTCCCATTTTTATTTAATCTTGTAACTTAATATAATTTATGTTTTTCCCAGCTGGGTGTTTTAAAATATCTCTGGACCATCCACAACATGTACAAGTCTATTTTCTTTTTTTTTTTCCTTTTGGGAGGAGTGAGAAGTTCAATATTTTTAGTAATTTTTAGCAAAGCATCTTTGTGAAATACATGAAAAAAAGATGAGAAGCATTTTGAAAATGCAAGCCGTCTATGAAGTAATATAATGAACAGTGAGTTTGCCATTTTAATGTTAAAGAGATGCAAAGACGATGATTCTGGTTTCACTGATACCATCTTTAGTTTGACACATGTAATTCTGTTTAATGGTGTTACTCTTGGAACAGAATTAAACTTGAGATGCTCCTATCAGTGAGATCAGAACCATGCAGGGTTTCTAAGTGCAGTAGTGTTATTTTGTCATTAACATTGTTTTGACTGATCTCTTCAATTTAATGAGCACTTTTTCCATCCTTGGTACACCAAGAGTAGTTAAGCACAATGGTGGCAAAAGTCCCAACAGAAACAATACCTATCATGGAAGAAGTCCTAGAGGTGGTCTTGGAACTTGCTGTTGTTGTGGTGTGTTAAAGGTGACACACCCAGGGCCTGCACTTAGGAATGGAGTTTTGATAGGAAGAGATCCATCTCTTGGGACACTAGATGATATGTTAAAGTGATACCAGAAGTTTCTAAAAAAACATATTGTTGTATCACAGAGAAGCCTGTGTATCTTCAAGGATGCAAAGTAATTGTTCCTTGCAGTCTTGTTTCATCTTTTTTTCCTGTTCGTATCCATTACATTTTCTCAATATTTACTGTATGCAAAGTTCTCTAATGGGAAGAGTTCTTCTTCTGTAAGATTTTTTTTTTTTTAATTCTAGCTTTATGACTGACTACAGAGAAAGGATAGAGAGTACACGTGTTCTGACAGCAGCAACCTTCTTTTTGATTATGATTTACTCAAATTCCCTTTAAATGCTGCAATCTGAATGCAAAACTATATTAAAATCCACTCTGTGCAGAACGGGCTATATAAGTAAGACCAACCTGATGTGGCATCTAGGCCAACTGTGTTGTCTGTAAAGTCTCTAATAATGGCAAAAGAAATCCCTCTGAAATCAAAATAAAATATTTCCTCTATGTGAAGTAAAAATGTATGCAATTTGTGGTTTAAAAATCTGCAGTGCAAGATCTGTTCTAATTTTTTTTTTTTGTCCACACTTAACATTTCATCCATCTCTGTGAATTATTAACATTACCTTTGAACATTAGTAGTGTGTTTTCAAATACTAAACTAGTTTCACAATGGGAAAGACTTTCAAAGGTCCCATTGTACACATGTAGTATCACCTATAACGCTATTCTGTGCTGCCAACCCAACAGCGGTTTGGGGGGTGTTAGCGTGACTGATGAAGGAAAGGCTGCTTCAAGATTTGATCCTGCTTTGATCTACTCAACTGCGTTTTTTCCACTGATTTCAAAGTCAAGCCTGTACATGAAAAATGGCCTCTGTATAGCGGTGTTATTTTCCATGGTGCAATGGTTAAGGTTCTTTTTTTTCCCAAGTAAACTTCCTCACATTAACCTGGATAACATAAACATTCTGGAGGAAAACAAAGGCATTTAAAAAAAGTTTGGGCTGGAATCTTTGTTTCCCACAATTCGAATAGCTCTCTGATTGCATTCAAAATTAGTCTAGAATAAATAAGAAAGGCTGCCAGACTGTAGCAGTTTGGACAGGCATAACATAGGATGTTAGTTTTGAACCATGACATATCACATCCCATGTGCTGACAACAGGATTCCGCTTGGGCAAGAGCTTTTTTAATGTTTTGAACATAAACTTACTGGGAAGCAAAGCACACCCTTCTTTTGTCTCTAGGAATGTAAATGAGACATTAATTGTAAATTCTGTTCTATCTGCTGTAGAAGTTATTTTGAAAGAAAGGCCATATAAAAGTTAACATTTTGTTACTGTGGTGCTGCTACTTCACCAAAGTATTAACCAGGACTTGGGAATTTGCCAGAGCTTGTTGCTTTTGGCTCCTTTCCAGTCAATCCCTTAAGAAAGCCACTAACATATTATTGCTGTTAATGTCTTTGTGATCAAACACTGCAGTCTGCAGAAAACATTAGAGCTATGCTAATTTACTCCCACAATTTTATCTGGTCAAAACTGGGATTGCAGCAAAACATACCAAGGGAAATGCCACAGTTTTTCATAAAGCTATGGATTATGAAGTTTTCCATGAAATATCGTCAGCCAAATGTAAATTCTTTGCACCTAAGGACGCCATGTTATATTCTAGTTCTAATCCCAGCTCATGAACCATCTGTCAACCTGGAGAGGGAAGCTGTTCAGGTGAGAACCGTTGCAACCTTCTTGTCTTTTTGCGTTCACATATTCATGTTTGTAGCCATACCTTGTTGTTCCACACAGGCAGGTCTGTTTTCAGATATGGTACTCAAAGTTTATGCTGCTGGTGATAACATCATGGTCAGCCTCTCTGGTGGTGATAGCTGTGATGCTGTGCTCTCTGATGCAAGCTTATTAGGCTGCCTGCTGAAGGACAAATGCCTCTGTAAAAGCAGGAGTGTTTTCACATTGCATTGACCATATTGGATAAGCTTGCAGCAGCATTTCTCCATCACACGTAGTCTTAAGGCCAATCAGATGTTTCAGAGAGAAAAACTTTTGGAAGTTCTCACTGCTGTCAGATTATTGCGGGAGGTAGAAAGGCTTCAGAAGCTGCAGACCCAGCTCAGGGGGCAGGAGAAAGGCTTCAGCTGACTTCATTGAACCTCCTGTCCTGTCCTCAGCCACTCTGGCTGCACATTGTTCTGTATGTACAGCAACTTCTATGATCAAGTGATGAAGCAGACAGGGGAATCTATCCAGCAGAACAATAAACCACAAAACCAAATACCTAAGTGAGCTATATTTTAGCTCAATATCTAGCTAGATGATTGGGATGTACCAGCACAACAGGGGAGAGGGGTATGGAGAAGGAATTGTCCTGGAAAGGAAAATAAAAGTTCTGGAACGTAATAATTTTAAAGCACAGGTTTTAAAAATGCGAACTTTTCTTTTGACACTGGTTTAGATCAAAGATTGTCACGGGATTTGCCATATTTGTAGGACAAGCAAAGAGATTTTTGCCCACCTGGTTTTGAATTAATCCCTTGAAGGAGTAAATATTTACTTTGACAAATTTTCTAGAAAAAAATTACCCGGATTAGATTGGGTTTTGTTGGATCACTTTCTTTAAATATATTTTTCTCAGTCTTTTAAAAACAAAAATAACTAAAAGGCAGAATTTTTTTTGCTTTGTTTTGGAGGATTAGCCTCCAGTACAAGCACTGGGGCCTTTGCCTGCGCTGCTGGAACACCCAGCAGGAGGGTGAGGGAGAGTGAAGCCTTAGAGCAGTGAATTTCACCCCAGAAAATTATATCCAAGGAATGCAGATGTGATTGCTAATTGAACTATTTTTTGTTTAACTTTATCAATATTTTAGTGGTAAATACACATCATTAAGGGTACAGAGAAGGTGGCTGGGCATTGAAATAACCAGTGCTGATTTTAAAAAGTGGTTGCTCGGAGAAACTGCAGGCATTGAAAAAAAAACTTTGACAAAGTAAACTTAAGACAATTAAAATAAGAAAAAATGAAGCATGGCTTGGCACAAAGAAGGAAGCAGGAAAAGTTCCAGTCAATGTAACTGGAAAGAAATGTAAGAAGTTTTAAAAGAGATACCAGCATCATCAAACTGGGTGAATTTTTCATGGACAAAATTCTCACATGCAAAAACTTTGTCTACTGGATTGTGCAAGTATGCAGTTTTTTTGAGGATGTTCATTGCTTTTCCAGATGTGTTATCCTTTGTGGTTTGGCTGAGACCAGAGAGACTAAAAGAAATCAGTGTCTTTCAGAGATGTGGGAAAGTTTGTTCACCCTTTGCAAACTTCTTTCCAAACTGTATCCAGTTACATATCATGTTATGAGAATCAAAGAATCAAGATGGTTTTCTTTTCTCGTATTAATTTCAGTTCAGATCTCAGGAAATATAAATTCTGCCTTCATGTCCCTGACCGACCTCATATGCTTCCAGACAACGTTTCCCGCTAATAACTCCGGCTCTTCTCCTACTTAGGAAAAGAAGGAATATGTGACAGGCAGCTGTTTTCAGAAATCAGTGAGACTTGATGCCCTGCAGGCTTATCTGAAATTTTAGAGAACGGCTGGGGAAGAGGACCAGAAATACTATATTGGAGTATGAAAATAAGAGCGTTCTAGGGGACTGCATGTACACATACCACTTCTGCTTGCTTCTTTATATTGTTTCTTCAAATAATGAATAAATTATTGTAATTGATTATTTAAAAAAAAGATAATGCTGTATTTTATATTTTTGTATCTCTGATAATACTCTGGCAGTTTTATTCTGCTTGCTAGTGCCCATTCTTTCATTCCTTTTGGGAAATTCCCAAAGAATTTAAGAAAAAAAACCTGCAGCCATTAAGTTTATTAATGTTTTTCATGCAATTGAATAGAGAATTATGGGGTTTTTTATGTAGAATTTGGTAGGATGTTTAGTCTCACCTTCCCTGTAGTCTTGTTGTATTACTTTGGGAAAATTGCTTAGCTTGTTTTTAGCTCATTATGCCTATAAATTGAATGAGTATAAAAATGTATATGTCAATTAGTAGTTGCAAGACTTCATTAATTAGTAAAAAAAAGTAGATAGATTTTTGAAATATAAAACCAATGTAGTATAATTTTTGATCAGCAGTAAGAATGTGATGAGCAAGATTAAAGGAAGATGAAGAGGAAAAAGAAAGTAATTGGTTCCAGACTTCCATTGCTAAGTGAGCAGTTTATCAAAGACTGATGATTACTAATTGGAGGGTTAAATGGCAGGTAATTTCATTTAGGCCAATAGAGTACTACCATATGAGATTGGAATCGTGTCTTATCAGCAGTACCATTTGCCATCTAGCAGTTTTAACATGAACAAGGGTACTTAATTCTTGACCTCTCTCCTCTTTGAGTAACACAGAAAATGTTTCTGTTTGTGTGGCTGGATAATTCCATCACAGCTGTAAATGCTTGAAGTGTTGTGCAGGCATTATTATTTTGTATTGTTTCATTTTTAAAATAAATTATGCCAGCTCTAGAAAATTAGAATCTAAGTTTCAGTCAAAGACTTTTGTTTTGGTTGATGGCCGATCATGTTATGATAATGGAGACAAAGATTTTGATGTAAAAGAGGAAGTACGATTTTACATAGTAGATTTTGAATTTACTTTTTATAGGTCTATAATTCCTCTTATGACCATTAGAGATTATATTGACTCAAACTGTATATTTCAGCCTTTTCTCAAGGAGCATTTCTGTCCTAGTCAGCCCTTCATTACCATGGTTTGTCAATAATTTTTTACTCATGATTCTCTTTCATTTGTACATTAGAAAAATAATTATTCCAGTCCTGAGTTGATGAATGTTTTTATTTGCATGGCATATGCTTAGTTTTTTATAAAAAACTACCTCATTGTCTGCCTTCTTGATATTTTTTCTAATTCTGTGGCTTTTTCTGAAGAACAGCACCCTGTACTGATTTTTATTTTGGCGTGACATAAGAAGGTGTAATTCAGTCGTTCTCTTCTAGGCTTTCCTACCTCTTTGCCTTTCTTTTGTTTTTCTAAGTGTTCTACAGCATAGATCTGTGTTGAGCAGAAAGAGTATCTTTTCTTTTTAACGAGGTAGCAGTGACTTTCCACTTGCAAAGATACTATTGACGCCCTGATCACATTAGTCTTGATAAGTCAAAATGTATTCTGAGCACACAGAGTGTGAGTCTTTTGTCTCCTCTTTTGTCACTGTTTCTGCATAGCACATTGTCTCTAGAGAGAGTCATTGTAGGCGAAATCACAGAAGGTGAACAGCTATTATAAAAAATATACTGAGAAAGGAGGCTGTGGCCCTTTGCCAGATGAGAACTTGAACAAGCAGAGCGCAGCTTCATCGGAGGCCACAGTGTGCCCACTGCATGACCCTGTCTCTTTTTGCATTGACACTGCAACTTGTATAATGAATGAGGGAATGAGGGGCAAATACAGAATGTGACTTGCCCTTGCAACAGGGCAGAGCTGCAGCCATGTCCATTGGCATGCTCTATAAGCAGCAGGACCAGCCACACGGGACAGCTGACTTTTCAGGGTCCTGGGGTCTGCCTGACCATGAAGGTGCTCCTTGTCATCCTCCAGAGAGCTGGGACTCAGCCACCACTGCATCACCAGTGGCCTTGCTCCTGTGTTAAGCACGTGGAGGGTAAAACAGGAAGGAAGACACTTGTGAACTTCTAGTAACTCCTGTCAAATGCAGGCCTTGGAAGGCACAATGCTTCATGGCCTGGGGATATCAACTGGTTTTCCTCAAGGAATAAAAACGCTCTACTGACTTGTGCTGCCTTTTGGACAAGCTGCTGATTTAACGTTCAAGCTGAAGAGAATAATAAATTATTCTGAAAAACAAAGGGGTTGTTTTGGTTTGATTTTTACTTAGCAGCAGTAAGCATGCATGACACATGCATGAGTCTCATCACAAACCTGGTTTAAGAATTGTTTAGTGAAGAAATGTATATTTTTATCATGCTTTAGCTAAGTGGTGACACTTCACTCATGAAGAACTGACCTGCAATGCGAGAACAAGGCCTTACAAAATCCTAGCATCCTTTTTTGCATTTCTATCTACTGGACATGTACAGAATTCTAAAAAAGGGTACTTGATTAGGTACCTACATCTGGATTTTAAGTTCCTTTTTGAAGATATGTGCAAATGGTTGCTAACAACATCCCATGCCTTTGGTAAATAAAATATAATCAAAATTGGAAGGAATGAAAGCAATTGCTTAAGAAATGTTTTAAGAGCCCATCTTGGGCTGGATTATTGGCTATTCCCCTGTTTTAGAATGCAAATTCTGTCTTTATTAGTTCAGCAACTTCTTTGTGAGGCTCTGCACTGAAAAATCATGTTTATTTTCTCACAACTAATTACTATTTCAGAACACACATTGTCTGAAATATTTGTATTGTACCTTAATGACTGAGGTATGGAACAGATTTGTTTCTATTTTTCTATCTTAAGTAACTTCTTAAAGGTAGACCCTACAAACTTACTTTATTTAGAAGACTAATACGAAACAACATATAATTGATTTATTGATATGGTGCTTCTCTCTCAACCAAAAAGATTTTGTTCTGTTTTCTCTTTAGGAAGGAGGCACAACTGGATGAAGAAGGACAGTTTCTTGTCAGAATAATTTACGATGATTCCAAAACGTATGATCTGGTTGCAGCTGCAAGCAAGGTCCTTAGTAAGTAATGCAGATATTTTCTTTGCTCATTGATCACATAAAAGATAACCCCCCTGAAAACAATCCTCATAGCAGAGAGAAAAAGGATTTAGTACAGAGGAAGTGAAAAAAAGGTATTGGTCAAAGAAATAATTTTTTAAAAATCTCAGAAGAAAGGATTTTTTTTTAATTTATCTAAGATATTTTTATTCCGTGAAGTGATTTTTATTACTTCCAAAGTATTCCAAGCCATAGGTACATCTTTAACTGCAGTAATACACCTCATCCACAGAGCACGGTCTGTATTACAAGCAGCCATGAAGTAGCAATATACCTCTGTAACTACCTTGTCAGTACACCCAGGTTTCAACCCCTGCTGCAAGAGCAGCCCATGGTGGCTGCTGAATCCTTGATCTCTCTGCTGAACAAGCATCCTGAGTTACAGAAATGTTTGTAGCATGGGCACATCTCATTTCATAACTGCCATTAATTTGGGTCACATTAATTTTCAATCATTGCAGCTCTGGTCTAGGATTTAAAAAGTAGACTTACGACCATCAACATTATTTTATCTGCAGACTCAAGTGCGGTATGAATTTGTTTTGAATCGGTAATTAGCCATGAACCCATAAGGCTATGACGACTGTAGTAGTTATGTTGAATTGGAGCAGCTGATGTGGTTTCATGCTATTTTAAACCATAAGTTACTCCCCTGAGGTGAACGCTACTGACAACTGAGTTCTTTTATTTTCAAGTAGTGATTTTTTATCTGTACCAAAATCTAAAATGCTATACATGCATGAAATGAACAATGCAGCAAATTCATAATGGTAATTGGTAATTGCTAAATCCTAATGAAATCCCGGTATTGAATGATCATTATTTGCCATGTGGACCCTGAGACTGACTTTTCTCATATTCTTGACATACTGGATAGAGTATTAATATGATACTATAGTAGTAAGCAAAGTGTGTGAAATGCAGTGTTTGGACTGAATCATATTTTCTTGTTTTAACTAGATCTAAATGCTGGGGAAATTCTTCAAATGTTTGGGAAGATGTTTTTTGTGTTTTGTCAAGAATCCGGCTATGATACAATTCTGCGTGTCTTGGGCTCAAATGTCAGAGAGTTTTTGCAGGTAAGAATTTTGTGCCATATTATTTCAGATACCAGACAGAAGTATGGTCTATTCAACAGATAACGATTGAGATCTGGAGATACAGGTTGTACTGTATAATCTACTAATTATTTGTGGAGAGGTGTCTGAAAACTTTCTTCCTTGGTATTTGTATTCTATAGAGCTTTCTACTGCTCAGCAGTTTTGGCATTGTTGTTCTCTTCCTCTCTCAGTTAATATTATTAATAATATTATTCTGATAATAATAATATAGTAATTATATATAATATAAAATACTATAATAATTATTCAGTTACTTGAAAAAGTAATGATTTTCCTATAGCATCTTTGACTGGTCAATTTCATAAAAAAGGAGTGAGAAGGCAGGTAAGCTGGGGTTCCAGAGCCATTCATAAATCTGAAATTTCATTTGAAATTGCAAAGAAAAGTTTTTAACAGGAGTTTTGATATGTAAGATAAGTATGGACTACAAGAGACATGAAAAAAACCACCAAATTATCTGTGTATGTTAAGTAAAAAGACTTAGTTGTTTATACTAACAGAAAAAGTGGTCTTCAGATGTGCAGAATATTTCTTCTAAGCTCTCTTTGACTAATTATAGATACTGGCTATTTCTAATTTTACATTATGTACAGAGCTAGGGCTCATACATAGCTTATCTCTAGGACACTATCCTTCATCCATGAACTGAGGGTTGGATAAAGCAGCAGTGTTTAAGTCAATTTTTGTGCTTTCCTAACTGTAGAAAAACATGATACTGCACTGTAAAACAAAACAAATTTTCAGTAGCATGGAAGAAATGTAGTGAGTTCTCCAAAATGTGTTTTCTAGGAAAAAATGTGCTTCCCTTTTTTGTCACCTGAAAATTGTTCATTTCAAAAAAATACTTGGGATTTAAGATTTGTGGTATATATTCCTCTTGGAGAGAACTGTTTGCTGTAATGAGTTTAAAAGTTTCTACTTTTAAACTCATTACAGCAAATGAGTTTCTACTACAGAAAGAGTAGTCAGGCACTGGAATAAGCTGCCCAGGGAGGTGGTTGAGTCA
>JAOXJM010000033.1:34645997-34680467 GCA_026413425.1 Tringa solitaria
GTTGGACTCGATGATCCCAAGGGTCTTTTCCAACCTGAATGATTCTATGATTCTCAAAAGACTGAACTGATTAAAATTTCACAGGAGATTGCCCAAAAGCTGAATGTCAAGTTTGTATTGATTTTCACTGAAAATTCAGCAGCCTCTTACCATCTGTTCCCTTAAAATCTTTCCAGCAATAAGAAATGAAAAGAGCAGAGTGCATACTTTGCTGGATTACTGGAATATTTACTTCTGTATCTCACTATTTGCTCCAAAACCTGGAACATTCTAGCTGTAGTCAACCCAGTTTTCTTGTACAAATCGTCCTGACTGTAATTGCTGGGCAGACAGACAGGGTATGTGTGTGCTCAAACGTGCATACCATGTGTGATCTGTATACCATTGTCTGTCTATAGGATGTGGCATCCTATATATTTCATAGCTTC
The DNA here is from genome assembly GCA_026413425.1 of Tringa solitaria. NCBI lineage: Eukaryota > Metazoa > Chordata > Aves > Charadriiformes > Scolopacidae > Tringa > Tringa solitaria. The sequence goes on from JAOXJM010000033.1 coordinate 34,646,426, forward strand.
ATTCACAGGCTGCCCTCAAAGCAAGCCTTCAAGAAAATGTAATTTTTAAAGATGACTCATGTACTGAAGTTGTGGTCAGGGTTGAGCAAGAATAGGAGAGGAAATAAAAAAAAGTGTAGCTGGCCCATTGCTCCACCATTTTGGGTACACATGGATGGGCCAATCCTTCCCTATTACTTTTCTTCATCCCCTTTTCCACATAGTATATTTCTCTTTCCGTTCCTTACCATGTGTGATGATGAAAAGACTGGACACATTTGTAATGTACACCAAACCTCTATAAAAGCGTGACCAGCTTACATTTATATTCTTGTAATGACTAAGCTGCTTTGTTTGAATTTCAGTGTTAGGAGATGACGTTGTCTATTTTATACTTCTGTAAATTTTTATAGAACTAATGTATTAGCTGTGCCAGAAGTGTACTTTTTAGCTTTTTATTATGATGGAAAATCAACATTATTCGTGATTTATTATTTTTGCATTCTCCAGCAGTCAGATTAGGTCAGGAAACTAATTTATATACCTATTAAAAAATAGGTGCAGATCGGTTTTAATGTGCTAAACATTTGTCAGATTCTTAAAATGCATAATAGAGCTCCAAAAGGTGCTTCTTGAAATCTGTACTTAGTTCAGGATATACAAAATAATTGAGGGCTGAAGGTTTTTAAAGAATGTGAAAATAAATCTCATATTTATATTCTGTTTCCCCTGATATCTCAGAGAAGATTTAGTTTATTCATAGATGAAACACAGGTACTTCAAGCTTCATGGTAGAGGAAAAATATAGTGCAACTACATCTAATATTTATACTTTGTATGAGAAACACAGGCCTGGAAAAATTGCAAATCGTACTGAAAGACACTGCGCCAAAGAGAAGCAGTGTGAAAAGAGGTAACTCCTAAGAAACCCTTTTATATTTTGATGTTAATTTCACTACCTTTTTGCCGATTGAAAATCAAACACTGGAGTAGTGGTTAGTTCTCTCATTTGGAGAATCATTTACATGCCTATGTAGTTTTTTGTAATTGCAGTGCAATAAATTTCAGGGGACTAATTCCTCTTTTAGAAAAGTTTCCAGATGCTCTGTACCACACGGAGTTGAATAGCATGTCTTTGTATTTCAGGTGACAGCCACAGCTCTTTACCTTCTAGACAGGACATGATCTGCCTGATTTAGTATCACGTCTTGTTCTTGCTTGGAGATCCCTTTGTGTTTCACCATGGAGCTGATCACTGCTGTCCAAAGCTCTAGAATCAGTGTTTCTGGGCCCAGCACAAGCTCTGGCATACCTTTGAGCAGTCTAGGAGCCAACAATTCAGGGAGAGAGCTTAACCTATTATTATCTGTACCTGACTGCACCTCTGGCCTACAGCTGGTGAACAAACTAGAAAAAGACACATTTGTTCATCCAGAAGTTGCCGTATCAATTTAGAATGGATCAAACGCAACAAAAAAGTAGGAGCGGGAGTGACAGGGACAATGTCTAAATGACAGGATCTGGGAGTGATTTCTGCTCTTTGGTCTGGAAGCACATCTCTGCTGCTTCTTGATGATGTGTTGTAGCAAGGTTCTGAATACAGCTAGCTCTTTACTCAGCCCATAATCTGTATGCAGGAAGAAGACACACACTGGGGACTGGAAAGCAGCTGCAATACATCCTGGGCAAGTCCCTGACTCTGGATGATTAGAAAGACTGAAGGACATATCACATGGGCTTGCCTGTGACACTGCTTAGACAAAGTCAGTAATGGGGTGGTAAGGTGACATAGTGGTCTTGTAGAATGGGGCTATTACCATTTGTTAGCAGCACTTATTCTGGATTTAAATGTTAATAATCTTATAAATATTCTGTCCTCAACATTGGCCATTTCCCATAACAAATTCCTTTTGAAATTCTTCGGGTGTTGATGACTGTGAATCTGGGCGATTATCGTTTTTTCCCATGTATCTTCTTAAGAGTTTTCTTCCCAAAAGTCAATATATCCCAGCTGTTTCTGAGCATGTGTATTGAAAGAGCAGGTCTGCTCCCAATTAAGGAGATTGTGTGGCACTCCCTTGGAACCAGTCTTCTCTCTCGCTCTTTTCTCATCCACAGTCTTTCAGAGCAGGATCTGCCAATTTCATTGTCTTGAACCCAGCAAAGTTCTTACAGAATTTGCCTTCAGGCATTATGCTTTTTGCAACTGAATGCCCACTAACAGCTGGAATTAATTGACTCCCAGATTCTTGCCTCCTCAAGTTTTAATTTGGAGGTGTCGATATAGCAACAAAAACATTGATTTGAAATCAACTAAAAAAACAAAGGAGGAAGTTCCAGGCTGAGTGCATCCTACGGAATTCATTCCTAAGAGTCTTATTTCCTCTGGAGGCCTCCCAGGAGAAGAGGCAGCTGTTTGAACACTTCACAAGCTTACATGAAATCAAGTTCAGTGTGCTTCCACAAATTTGATGATTGACATATGTTCACGAATGGTGGAGAATGGCCTGGATAGCACATTGAAAATATTTTCACCTCACTTCTCTTTGTGCTGGCAGAAAAAAATATGCAAAGCCTGCTACAGCTGTTACCTGGGGGTGTGAGAGAACAACATTTAAAAGACACAGTAATTTTTTGGACTTAAGATGTAAAGAAGTTGTATGAATTTTACAACATAGGTAAATAATTTTGTGGGTTGCAACACCAACCAGAAAGATTGCTCTAGGTTCCTCGCTCTGTGTTAAATATATAGTAAATAGCAAATTGGTGCTTGATAATTGGTTCATAATCAAAGTTGGAGCTAGTGTTGTATTCTACGTGTGATTTTTATCTCATTGTTCTCTTTAATTTCCTTACTAGATATGCCTATCAATTTATCATTTAGTTTTCCTCTCCAGATAGCAATTTGTCTAGTCAAAATGTTAAGCTAAATGCATAAGATGTCCAGAATATCAGACCTCTTCCCTTTCTTGAATAACCTTTGCTGAAACATTATTACAGCCACTGTGTTATGTTCTAAATATTCTGTGGATTTTTTCAGTTATTCTCAAAGAAAGTATGTATTTGAAGTTGGTCTTTCAATTGTTTAAATCTTTACTTTAAAATTTGAGACTTTGTCAGGCCCTGTAAACTTGGGTTGACTGTTATGTCAGAACTAGCCTGTTTCATTGAGAATAAGTAAAAAGATACATGTTTATTCAGACATGCTTATTTGTTTCCAACACCTAAATTCATCATCTGAAGAGTTTATAGGGACTAGAATTTGAAAGGCATGAAAATGGATGAGGTACAGGGTTGAGAAACACACACAAGACCTTTAATCATTGGAGTGTTTCAAAACACAGCATAGTCAAACATGAATTCTTACTATCTGGAGTAATTTCTAACAGTGATAACTTTGATGCCATTCATTGTCCAAATATTGCTACAGTAGATGTAAAGAACATTGCAAGCTACCTGAAAAGCCTGCTTTGATGACGGTTCTGCAAATAACAACACAAATACACCAGGAGTGTGAGCAGTAGGAGAAAGATGATGTTCAAATTAGGCAGAATATGTACTTATTTTCTTCAGAACTAATAAGTGAATGCCTTATAATCATGTTTTTAATTTCTTCTTCCAGAATCTGGATGCTTTGCATGACCACCTTGCTACTATTTACCCGGGTATGCGAGCCCCTTCATTTAGATGCACTGATGCGGAGAAGGGGAAGGGACTCATTCTGCATTACTATTCGGAAAGAGAAGGTCTCCAGGATATTGTCATTGGAATAATCAAAACAGTAGCTCAACAGATCCACGGTACAGAAATAGATATGAAGGTAATGTCGAAAGGATGTACACTGTTCCAATGGAAGTCTATGTCATTAAGATAAAATCAAGAAAGTAAAAAGTCAAGTGATGGCAAACAGTCATTTTCATTGCTGCTGTTTTCTGTGAAGCAGTGGCATCAATACTGACTCAGGAAGATCTGTCATCATTTGTGTTTCATTTGTGTTGGCTTTAAGGATAGGTCAGCCATGTGCTGGGAAGGCCAGCGCTAATTTGCAAACAGACCCAATCGGGAACAGTTCAGAACAATATCCCCTTATTCAAAGGAGGAGGTGACATACAGAAATTAGGTACTGGGTTATTTGGGGTGCTTTATTCCACTTCATTTTATATTTGGCATATATTTCTTACTGTGTTCTGTGAGAACACAGATATTTTGTCTGTGTGTCCTAGATTCTTCATCTATGTGCAAACAGTGAGGCTGATGTGCATTGATGAGGCCTGGCTGGCAAGCAGTGTTTTCCTCCCAGCCTGCGTGCCAGGTCCTTCTCAGAACCAAGATGTGTTTGTGGATCTCATGCTATCATTGTGTGGCAGTGTGGCTGGATATATACCTACCTCCCCAGAAGTGGAAAAGTGTTCCTCAGTCACAGAGTTTACATAATGTCATGTGTGCTAAGTCACTTGTGAAATGGGAAAGAGCCTTCTGCTTTGTGTCCATATGGAGTAACAGAAAGATTAAATTGATCAGGCCTTGCATATGTAATGGTATAAAATCAGAGCTTGATCCAAGGTGCAGATATATCTAGGGAAAAACAGCAAATGAAAGCTTTTGGTGCTAGCAATATTGCAACTGATATAAAATACTTCTCATCAAGTAGAAAAGAATCTAAGCAGATACAGCAAGCATTTTATTGTTTTAAATTATTTCCTAGCCACATTACATTTCTGGCACAGTTTCATTGTATACTTACTCAGAAAATCAGTTCCAGTTTCATGAGTGCATCACAAAAACATGATCTTGCTCAGATAAGAGATTTACAAGCAATCCCACACCAAAGGTATTTGTTCTATATCAGAGTATTTGCCTTTAAGTTTTCTTGTTATAAGCTAGCTCAGATTTATAGTGAATGGCTAGTTCTGTATAGTGTCCTTGTTGTCCTTGTTTAGATTCTACTTTGTTTAAGTTTAAACTTTTACAGCAGGTGTTAGTAATCAGATATGGAAGGATGCGACAGAATCAAAACAATCCTCTTCTTAGGTCCCTGTTTATTCAACATGTCAAGAAAGACCGTGTTGGAAAGTTGGCTGGAAGAGTGCTGAAGCTGTTGCTTGACAAGCGTTTCTTTTGGTAGCACAAGCAGCTTCTGCAGTCCCCTTTTCTTACTGCTCAAGCTTGTCCTACAACAGCTTCTTCAGCTGTGTCTCTCCAGCTGTTGTCAAGCTATAAAATAAACTAGACTGAGGAAATGAGCTCGGTTCAATATAACAGGGTTTTTATCTGGGTTATTTTTTACCCACATCTGTTCTTTTATGTGGTTTGGTGTTCTGTCTGTTAGAGTGAATTCTGCCAGCATAGTCAAGGGGACATGCAGAGAGAAAAGGGATCGGTGGGGCAGAGGAGAAATCTGGGCTGTGCAAAGCAGCTACCGTAACACACTTTTGACAAACTGTGTCCTCAATCTGAATGTTACTTTGTTAAGAAGATTGTATCGGACAGTACAGATGTCCACCTAGGACTCACAAATAATATATGTTCCAAAGGAGTTTAAATATTTATTCTAAATTTACTTCTCATTTTCATTTGACTTTGTTAGGCTTTCCTGGAAATGTTATTGTTGTACTGTAATTAAATTTAAATTTAATAGTAATAGTCAAACCTATTGTAAATGAGCACAAAGTTTAAGTTAAATTCAAACTATTCTTCCAGATACTCTGAGCCAAAACCTCTAAACTGAAGAAAGTGTATATTGTCTGTATTTTATTTTCCCTGTTAACTTTTTTTTTCCCCTTGTCCCTATTAGAAAGTCATGTGCCCTCAACCCTGAACTTTTTCTTGCCGTGGCTGATTAATACAGCCTAGCTTTTGACACCGTTAATGACAGTACGTAGTGCTTTACTCCATAGATACTTACAAACTTCAATGGTAGATAAGCAGAGAAAAATCAGCTACTTGTTTCTGTCAGGTGAGAGTGCCAAAATTTGCAGCTTATCCACACAGCCAGTGAAAGGCTCTCTCCATTACTCCAGAGGTCACTTATTAATCATTAATAGTATAGAGTGAGGGTTTTAAAGCAGAGTAAGTCTACCGTTGTGGTAACTGCCTAGTTTTGCACTACTCAAAAAAACAAGAACAGGAGAAAAAAATTGACCAACTTCTTTCATCTCAATCCTTTGCCTCATAATTTAATAAATTAATGCTTTTGTGGCTAACAGCTTTTCAGGCTGTTAGTAATGCGTTGTTTGAAATAGCACAGCACAGGAAAACAATGGAGTTGCTTTTCATCCCCTCATTTTTTGTGCACCAATCAATGCCTCTTCTGTAAAATTTTTGGTTTGGACTTTAGTTAGAATTTTGCTCAAGGAATAATTTTTTTTTTGAACTGATAAGAGCTTCGGCGACTAGCCCTAAGTTTCTGATGTTTTTATGGCAGTTGACTTCCAACTTGGAAGAACAGAGCTGAGATTCCAGAATTGTCCTTCCAAATCTCTTTATCCAAAGCATTTTCATAACAATCCAACACAGGACTGCTTTAGTAAGTTCTGAAGCTCTCTTTATATAAGTGCAAAGTTAAGATCTGCAATTTGATGTTTAATGCTTTATTATCCACTTTTCTTCTCGGGCTGTTTAGAAGAAATGCTTACATAAATCTGCTTGAGGGAATACATGCTTCTAAGTCTGTAGTTACATGAGATTTTGCTTGAATTTGTCTTACATATTACCAGTTTCTGTGAAGATGATAGTAGATCTTAATCATTTACAATAATGCTGTTTTTATTTTGTTCAGTGGCTAGATTCTTGTTTCATGGGTCACACAGTCATAGAATGCCAGAGGTTGGAAGGGACCTCTGGAGGGCATTTTGTCCACCCCTCCCTGGTCAATCCAGGCCACGTAGAGCCAGTTGCTCTGCTCCTTGTTCAGACAGCTTTCAGCTGTCTCTAGGGATGGAGACTCTGCAAACTCTTTGGACAACTGGTGCCAGTTTCCCTCACAGTAGAGAAGTGTTCCTCATGTTCAGACAAAATGTCTTGTGTTTCAGTTTGTGCCCATTGCCTCTTGTCCTGGCACTGGACACCACTGAAAATAGCCTGGCTCCATCCTCTAGGCACCCTCCCTCCAGGTGTTTGTACACATTGCTGAGATCTTCCCAAGCCTTCTCTTCTCCATGCCAAACAGTGTCAGCTCTCTCAGCCTTTCCTCTTATGGGAGATGCTCCAGTGCCTTAATCATCTCAGTAGCCTGCAGCTCTGTATCTGTCTTGTACTGAGAAGCCCACAACTGGACACAGCACTCCCAGTGTGGCCTCTTCAGTGCTGAGTAAAGAGGAAGGATCATGTCCCTCAACCTGCAGAGCAAACCTAAGGAATCTCATGATCACAAGAGGAAAAATTAATATTGAGAAAAACGTATGTTTTTGGTTTGGGTGGAGAAATAGCTAAATAGGAAAAAATGTTTCCTTTTATCACCCTTCTGCAGTTTGACACAGGACTATTTTATGTATCTATAGATATATATAAATGCATACATGTTCTTCTGAAATACAGTAGGGCTTCATTTTTCCAGAATGGTGTCCTTCGGGAAATGTGCCTTTTCTCACTTAGAGGGATGTGTGTGTTGAAGGCAAGAAAAAAGAAAAGGTCTCTGTTTGTCTCTGTTAAACTCTTAGCACTGAAAGGAAGGCAATTTGTTCTGAACTTGGATTCACAGTTCCAGTTGAATAGTTCAGGAAAACCTAGGTTGACATTAATTGATTAATTAGATCAAAACCAATTTGCCTTATCTTCCCTGATACTGTAATCCATTTTTAGCTAAATAGAACTAAGAATATGTAATATTTTTCAGCAGGTATTGTCCCAAGAATTGTTGATGACTTTGAGAACACGTTAAGAATATTTAAGTTCTGCCAGTCTCTGTATGAGAACTAAAAATCTTCATGGTGCTGATGACCAGCTTTGGCATGAGATCTCTGTTAGCAGCCTTCTGGCTATGCCTTCTTTTGCTTCACTTGTCAGAGGTTGTTTGTGTATAAATGAGAGTGACTTGTGAAGCTGACGTCAGGACAGGGATTCCCTCAAGGCTATGAATAGTACGGGTCAATGAAGAATGTTGTACAATCCTACAAAGCCCAAAAATCTGTTGGGAAAAGAGACTTCTGCAGCTCTGGTATCTGAGAGCAGACAATTAAAATCTTCCTTTTACACAGGGAAGATGGTTTACAATATAAAATGAGAAAAGACCAGAGGAAATCCTTGACAAGATGGTAATTTCAGACTGTCTTGTTACTAATGGCAATATGAAAAACAAAGCCAGAATGTGACCAGCTGGAGAGCTGAGCTAAAAACTACTTAGGTACTTGTCATAGGGGACAAGCAGTACTGATCCACACATTAAAATGCTAACTGCATATGAACATAAGTGTGAAGCTCACCAAATATACTGAACCACAAATTCGTTTTAAAATAACTGTTCTCTGGATTGTCATTCCCTGAAATACTGGTGTGACTTTTCACTTGGCTAAGCAAAGACGGAGTCTGAAGACACATCTTCTGGAAAGCACAGGCATGTTAGCAGTTAGGTGTTATATATTCTCTTTGAAACCAGGAGAGTGATTTTTCCCTTCAGTTTTTAACTGCAGTTACTATGGTGATTGAGCTCAGACATGATGAACTGATGTCACTTCACCAGCTAAGACCACAGGGGGAGGAAGAATTAGACTTCTTTCCTAGCTTTGTTGCTTCTGTCACTGAACTTTCATTTGTCAAGCATTTAACAGAGGCTTCTTCTCAAATAATTAAACTATATTGAAATTCTGTGGCTTGCAAACTTCGCTTGCAGAATGAAACAAATTATTCTGCAAGAAGAAACAAGTAAATTCTGTTCTAGTTAAGCTTCCTGCAGAGTATATAGGGCAGGTTTTTATGCCAGGTAAGTATCTGGTCAGTTAGGTTGGATCTGTAGGTGCAAATGTGAAGGGACAGAACTTCACATATTATGTTAATGGTTAGTGGTGCTCATTTTAAACTTGCTGACAAGGTGGATGAAATCATGAGATAAGATTAGATAGTGCATAAATTATGTGAGCAGAAAAGACATCATGAAATTAAGTATCCAATGGAAGATATTTAAGGATGAATCATTAGCTTTCTTAGCCTGGAGAGGGGTGTGATTGTAGCTTCTGTTAATAAGGGTTTGTGTATGGATGACCAGAATCAAATTCAGTAAACCAGCCACGTCCACAACATACCAGGTTTACCAGGAGCGTGCGGCTGGCGCTGTGGCTATCTTGCAGATCTGATACATTTCTGTGCGTTTGGCCTGTTGTTCATTTGCTGCACTCGTGTGAGGCACCAGTACAGTAAGCATTGCTGGATGCCCTGGAGCCTGCTCAAAAATAGTGTTGCAAATGAACTTGAAGATGCCAGGGAAATCTGCCGCTCTGGCGTGGCTGGCAGCTGTGGATGAGAAACATTTAATGAACTAAACATCCTAGGGATCGTAGGGATCAAGTGGAGTGCTCATGCATATCTGTTCTGTTTTCATATTGTAACTGTTAATCTCTGTGGTTCGACTATTTGTAAAGGGCAGAATCAGGATGCGTTAGAGATTTTAAGAAGTCTTTTTTTGCTTCAGTGGCTTTAGGATCAGACTCTACATGAAAGTAGAATCGGGTGCAACATGTTCCAGAAAGTTGCTGCTAAACAATACTGTGTAAATAGAATTGTTCTGTTCCAGTCATTAAATCTAATTAGGCTTGAGAAGAGGTGAATTTGGCCTCTCAAGGTAAATTACGTTGTTCTATTGGTTTTTAGCTTTAATTATACTGCAATACATGACTCTCACTGCAAACAAAATAATCCCTATTAATTTCATATTTTTTACTAACTGAGTAAAACTAATAAAGTGTGAAATGCTATAGTCAATATACTTATTTGAGATTTAACTGATGTAGATGACTGGTTTTGCTGTGATTTCATTTAGTATGGAATGCAGCTTGGAGAAGATTGTCATTTCTTTTAGTTTTATCTGTTGGTCCTGATCTTGCAGTCATCACTGCCTGAATGAGTAAGGGTTGTATATTCAAACATCTACTACATCTACCTTTCTTCTGGCTGTGACGTGCGCATCTTCTGGTCAGCATTGTTTGCTGCTGTGTTATAGACCTTCCAAACAGCTTTCATCAAAATAAGGATTCAGGTGGTCTGTGTAATTCAAGACTTGCCATATGTCAAGATGAGAGGAAAATCCTGTTTTCTGGCATGTACTGGTAAAAGCAAACGTAACATGAGTGTTCACCCCTGGTTTCAGGATGTACATTTCACCCAGGTTTTATAAATTGTATTTGAGTGATTTTCAATATGTTGTTCATGCAACGAGCAACTGTGGCTAAGCAAAGCCATATTTAGTCACCTGGAATTTTAAAGACTCTCTAAAATCAGAAATGCTTATTAGAATATAGTATTTTTCAAGATGCAAATATCATTCTTAAATTCATCTTTCTGCTCTAAATGTATTCCTGTCCTCATAGTAGCATTCCAGCTATTAATGAGTAGCAGAGATTTCAGTTTTTCGTTTTCCTACATTTTTCTAGGTTATTCAACAGAGAAATGAGGAATGTGACCACATTCAGTTTTTAATTGAAGAGAAAGAGTCTAAAGAAGAGGACTACTATGAAGACCTTGACAGATTTGAAGAAAACGGTACCCAAGAGTCTCGCATCAGTCCATATACTTTCTGCAAGGCCTTTCCTTTCCACATAATATTTGACAGAGATCTGGTGGTCACGCAGTGTGGCAATGCTATATACAGAGTCCTTCCACAGGTTAGCTGATTCTCATACTTGAATAATCATAGAGATTCCTCATGCTAGATGCTTCACAGGTTTATTTTAAAGATGAATAAAATAGATTAAGGATTCTCTGTCTAAACAGCATTCTTGTGTAACTGTGTAGTATTTACTGCATTATGCTCATCTTGTTTGAGAAAGGAGTGTGAAAATAGCCCTAATTCTACAACAGCTTTGTTACTTATGATCAGGTCCATGTGCAGTAAGAGAATAAGCTTGAGCAGAGAAAACCTGATCACCCCCACAGTTCAGGCATTAGCTTGATACCCGATTCTTTTTCGTAGTTCAGTCTAAGACACATTTGCTATGGAAATGGCAAATAACTCTTTAGAGTGGATGTCAGACAGCCAGTGCAACTTGGCCTGGGGTTCAGAAAATGGTCTTGCTCATACTACTGTGTAGTGTAGCAGCGGGTACATAGTCTGTATATATTACTTGGCAGTAATGTCTTCAAATACTTAAGCTGTCAGATGCAAAATAACTAAAGAGCAGAATAACAGAAGTTGTAGTATACTTCCCTGGCTTGTGCAGCAAAAACGAAACTATTAACTAAGATGAGCCAAACTATTTTTGTGATGTATGTGTATGTGTTCTGAACTTAATGCTGCTGCTGCTGCTATTTCCCCTGTTAATTTACAGTAAAAGAGTACTCAGAGGTCCATACAAATTATGTATTCTGTATATGAATAGGTTACCTCAGTTCTGTTAATTTACAGTAAAAGAATACTCAGAGGTCCATACAAATTATATATTCTGTATATGAGTAGGATACCTCAGTTCTTCCCTGAAAGAGCTGATAGTGTTTCTAAAAATAAGCAACAGGTAAAAGCAATAGTATGAGAGAAGTAGAAGGTAAGATGATTAAAACATCAAATGAACTTTACAATTATGTAGGCTAATATTGCACATACCATGTTGTTTCTGAATCACTGACATATTTTTAAAATGCGATTTTATGTTATTTGCTTTTTCCTGCATTTTTTTGGTGGTTTCCTCTGAATTTTGCAGAAAGATTTGGAAGTAGAGCTTTGTAAGTAGCTCTGGCAGATTCTTCCGAAGGGCATTAACTGAACAGCTATAATTACTCCGGCTACTGAGGATGACTATCAGAATCCTTATTATCAGAGTTGATGCTTATAGAGAGCATGGATTATTGAAAAGGGAGTTTGAAGGAGGGCACTTAGGAGGAAAACACTGGAAAGCTTTTTTTACTGTAACAGTTTGACAGATAACGAATGTGGTAGTCTAATACAATTTTACAAAATCATCTTGCAGGCTAGAATTACTCTTTGAAGTCTGTATACTTCTGATGCAAAATCCTTAATTTAAAAACCTTGTGTTTTAATGGAGAAATGCATAAAGTGTATGTTCTCTTCCATTCAGTGTTGTCATCTAAGCAAATTGAATATAATTAGTTCATGTATAGTTTTAGTATAAAACGTAACGATATTTTTTTTTTCTTTTTAAATTCTAGCTGCAGCCAGGAAATTGCAGTCTGTTGTCAGTTTTCTCCTTGGTCCGGCCTCACATTGATATTAGTTTCCATGGGATCCTCTCACATATCAATACAGTCTTTGTACTGCGGACCAAGGTAACTAGAAAATATTCACCTCGCTTTTCTCTAAGTATGTTTTAGAGAGATAAGAAGTGCTGAAAGCTCAGAAGTCTTCAGAGAAATTTCTTTGCACAGTAGTAAGCTCAGTCCCTTTTGAGTCTTGAGCCAAGAAAAAGTCACCAGTGTGAATTCATGTGTAGCTGTTAAGTAGAATGCTTTATAGGAATGATGAAGTACATATACTTCATGTCTGATGCTTTCTTTGCAAGGGATTAACCCATACCTGGCATTGTGCCAAATTAAATGTGCCAAGGCAATTACATTTACTTTTGCTTCATGACAGTATGGGAGACAAATATGAAATGTGTTCTTGCTTGGGCACATACATTCATAGACAGTTCTGTGTCCTCTAAAGTAAGCAAGAGAGGAGGCAGGTGATATGAATGAATGCAGCACGTAGAGTAGCATCTAGTATGTCAAGGAGCCCGTTTATTTATAGTAAACCACACCTGAGAGAAACCAACAAGATTTCTTAGGAATGCTGCCAGGCACAAATAGAACTTCATAGAATAAGCAGTACTTTTGACAAACTATTGTTAAGAAATCACGCAGAAGAAAACAACTTAAGAACACGAAGGTAAAGAAAGATGCCATGGTTTGTATCTTTGAGATAGCAAATCACTGTATTAAAATAAAGGTAATGTATGGTGTTCAAATGAGAAATTAATTCGGTTTTAATGTAGTCTCTAAATCTGTTCCAAACGTTCTGCCTGCCTTGATAGTGAAGGCACATACATATGCGGTGGCCTGATGCATAACACACGTACCATTGTCCATACATAAATGTGACTTTTTATCATCAGGAGGGGCTGCTGGATGTGGAAAAGCTGGAGTGTGAAGATGAACTGACAGGCACGGAAATCAGCTGCTTACGCCTGAAAGGGCAAATGATCTACTTGCCTGAAGCAGACAGCATTCTCTTTCTTTGTTCGCCAAGGTACTTCAAACCTTAAGAGTTCTATAATATTGGTTTTCATTTTAAAATTACTATTTTTTAGAACACTTATGAGAGTACTACTACAGAGATTAATTGACTCAAGTATTGATTTCATTGATTTTGACGTGTTTATACTAAAAGAGGGAGAAGCGTTTAAACATCGGAACTTGCTTGGTTATTAAATAATTCAATACAACTATTGGAATGTTCTGACACAGTTTCTACAAATGGGAATTCCTCATGATTACATTTTTTTGGCGAGTCTTGTCCTTTGTTTCTTACTCTGAGAATGCTAAGAAATGTCACAATGGTTTGGTTTCCTGTGTGGGTACATATATTTTTGCAGTACTTTTAACATAATGGAGCAGTAATGATTATAAAGAAGTGGTTGGGATGGGGGGTTGAATGGAGGGCTTCTTTAGCTAAGAGCATGTTGAGCTAACACACCAGATTACAGTTATGATATATTAATATCCCGTGTAAAAGGGAGAGGGTGAAGACAACAAAGGAAGACTACTTAATGTAGTCTTTCTTTTATTTTTATACTGAAGAATGTGCATTTGATATGTTCATGGAACTCATCAATGAGAATTCTGTATTTAGATACAACAGTCAAGAACCATATGGTAACATGAATGAACAAATTAGGTATTTTGTAGAAGGGGTGTGTTGTACAACTCGTCAGAAGTTCAGGAGCATAATCTTTCTTCTGTTACTCCTCAACCTTTGCTGTTCATTTGAGTTTTAAATGCTCCTTTGGCAAGTTTAATTGTACCCACATTATTACATATTTCTCCACATTGCAGTGTGATGAACTTGGATGATTTAACCAGAAGAGGTTTATATCTGAGTGATATTCCATTGCATGATGCTACCCGTGATCTGGTTCTTTTGGGAGAGCAGTTCAGAGAGGAATATAAACTGACTCAAGAGCTTGAGATCCTCACTGACAGACTGCAGCACACACTGCGTGCACTGGAAGATGAAAAGAAAAAGACAGACACGTAAGAACCAAATCCTAATTTTGAGCTGAAACAGTCACAACAATACATTATTTATAGCTACTTCTTCAAAAATTAACAGAATCTTGGAAGGAATAGAAGAGATATTCAGGGCTGATAATTCTGGAATCAAGAAAGAACATTTTACTTTAATGCCTCATAGGGTATTTCTTTATTTAGGTTGTCAGATGTCATCTAGGCTGTTACATGCACAGGTATTTTGATGGCTCCTTCCCAGATAAGGAAAGTTATGAGAAGTGAACCAACAATCCTTTTTGCTTTGTCAGTTACCTAAAACAGTAGTTTTGCAAACTCTCTTACATGCAGTCCCTGTAGCCAAGATGAATTTGATGAATGTCCAAATGTTACTATTTGACAGAGTTCTGTAAACCAGCTGAAGATCACTTTGTCTTTCTGAACTGCCATGCTCACAGGTTAATAGAACGGAAAAACATACCTTATAAGCCTCAAGAGTAGTCTATGTGAAGGTGAAGTTTTGCAACTGAATTTGGTTTTATAGTTGGGGGCTATCTAGGTAATACTACTATCTAGATATAAGTACATAACAATAACAAATTATATGCAGTGGGCCCCAAATCCATTTCTGCAGGTAACAATAAAATCAAATTCATAGCATTAGTCTGTAGGAGCACAGCTCAAGGACTACTGGCACATAAATTAAAATTTTTTTGACGAGCAGGGTGGTTGACAAGGTTGATGGTTGGCTGTCATTTTATAGCACATAGTTCCCATCTCTATAATAGAAGAATTTCTTGTGGATTATACTTGCTTAGTAGTAGGATTAACACTATGAACACTATTAACACTATGTTGTGCTATGAATTCTATTGACAGATTATTTTTTTCTGTAGTAATGGAAATTATTGTAAAAGGGACTTGAAATGGATGGACAAAAGAGTTGGAGAGAAAAGCCTAAAAAAGATTTTTTTCCATTCATTCTTATTGACTTGCTTTGTGAACTCATTGTATCTTCAGGAATTCTAGTCTTCTTTGTAGCCACTGGAACAGACAGTGTCTGTTACTATACCACATGCCAAAAATATTCACTAATTATAACTCATGCAGTAGTGAACTTGCCAAAATTGCAGGTGGGGGGGGTTGGGCAGGAGGCAGTGTATAAAATGATGCTCATGATTTGTGAAACAGTCAAGAGGTCTTCAGCTTGGCCGCTTAGCTGTGTGAGGAGGTAAATACGCCTTAAAATGGCTGTTAAAAAGTTAAATGAATACACATGAGAACAGGGTGAAGCTCTGTGTCTGATTTCCTCTTTCCCAAGTAACATATTCTTCAGTAAATGTCTTTTATATCAGTGTGTGATGATGCAAGTATGCTATAAACCCTATGGGAGGTAATAAGTTAATATGTGAAGAGTGCTGATGTAAAGACCTTTCTCCACATTCTTTCTGTTTTGCTTGTGCCTTTCTTTTTTTACACTTTCAGATTACTGTACTCTGTTCTACCACCATCAGTGGCAAATGAGCTGAGACACAAGCGTCCTGTTCCAGCTAAGCGGTATGACAATGTGACCATTCTTTTCAGTGGCATTGTTGGATTCAATGCCTTTTGTAGTAAACATGCCTCTGGAGAGGGAGCCATGAAGATTGTTAATCTTTTAAATGATCTTTACACGAGGTTTGATATTCTGACTGATTCACGGAGGAATCCTTTTGTTTATAAGGTAAGCAGAAGATTTTCCAAGTATTTAATTTTTGACACTTCAATAATTTACCATCATGTCACTCTTTTCCACCCATTTGGATTTTAGGCTTTTTAAAAAAACAGTTACGTTCCCAGTCCTTGAACTGTGTTACTTGATATTACATAGCTAAAGAAGAGTATGTTGTTCCTCTCTAAATGTGTGAAGGAATGTAAAGGGCTTAGTTCTCAGCAGGATTTCTGCAGTCAGTCATTAGGTGGATATATAAATCTACTTCTGCATTTAGCAGATGTGAACACTTACACAAGCAGTTTGTGGTTCTGCTGGCCCTGTGCTTTAAGTTTTTCAGTCATATACCTGGGTCTCCTGGTTTTAAATTATAACTTATTATTCAGTTATTCAGTGTGAATGTAATGCCTTCATTAGGAATGAGGTGTAGTTGCAGATGCAGCTGGTAGCAGGTAGGTAGGTACATATATATATATATCCCATATATACATGTGCATGTGTATGCGTGTATGTTTATATGTGTAAGATTCATGTCTAGCTTTTACTAGAAATCAGCTTTATGCCCAAGTGAATCAAGGGTGTGAGTCGAAACAAACATGGTGCTCAGTTTCTACAAAAATCCAGAAGACCCCAAAAGAGAGCCTCAGTTCACAGGATCACAGTATCATTTTAATTTGTTAAATTGTTAGCATACAATAAATTGTCTTCAATAACAAGCAGAGACAATGGGAATTAAGGTGATTTGAACGAGTGAAAAGAAACTTTGAAAGAATGAGCAGTCATGAAGGAAGTACTACGTCTATTCTAATATTCTAAAGCCCATGATTATACAGTAATTGACACATCGTATCTTGATAGGTGGAAACAGTTGGGGACAAGTATATGACAGTGAGTGGTCTACCAGAGCCTTGCATTCATCATGCACGATCTATCTGCCACCTGGCATTGGATATGATGGAAATAGCAGGCCAAGTTCAAGTAGATGGTGAGCCTGTACAGGTTAGTAAATGTGTGGGCTTGAATGAAGAGTCCATTCTTTGATATGATGATAATGCTTTGAATTATAATAATGCTCAAGTCTCAGTTGGTGCAAGCTTTGTTACTGTTAGATTTTGAGACTGATATCTACAAATAACATGAAGAGTCACATGTAGATGTGATGTTCAGTTCCCAGACCTTAAAACCTAATTACTGTGCTTAACCTTTTAAAGGACTAAATTAGGTCTGTGTCATTTATGTCTGTTTTCTGATCATTTGCAATCTAGTCAACAAGTTCACATTCCACATCAACTACAATGCATTGAGTCTTCTTCATCTCAATAAACAGAGCAATAGTATTCCCTCACTGGTTCCCACAACTTCTCTGGGCAACCTGTTCCAGTGTCTCATCACCCTCACAGTAAATAATTTCTTCCTGATACCTTATCTAAATCTACCTTCTTCCTGTTCGAAGCCGTTACCCCTCATCCTATCACTACAAGCCCTTGTACAAAATCCCTCTCCAGCTTTATTGTAGGTCCCCATTATGTACTGGAAGGCTGCTAGAAGATTTCCCCGGAGCCTTCTCTTCTCCAGGCTGAACAACCCCAACTCTCTCAGCCTGTCTTCATAGGAGAGGTGCTCGAGCATTCTAATAGCACCGTGCTGGAAAGATACGGAGTTTGTTCTTTGGTGTGGGAGGCAGAGCCAGGACACTGCACTACAATTAAAAAGAAAGTGATACAAAACAGAAAATGGAAGGCTTTGAAGAAGCAGGAGGGGCACATTGAAAAAATAAGCTCTAGTAGATAGAAATGGCATAATACATGTATTTAGTTAGAAGCATCAGATTAGTTACGTTGATTTTGAATATTCAAATTTTATTTTTTCTCTCTAAAGATAACAATAGGAATCCATACTGGTGAGGTGGTCACAGGTGTCATAGGCCAAAGGATGCCACGTTACTGTCTCTTTGGAAATACTGTCAATCTAACAAGCAGAACAGAAACTACTGGAGAAAAGGGAAAGATCAATGTCTCTGAATATACCTACAGGTGAGTGATGCAGCATTTTTATTGGTGTTAACATCTTAAAAGAAATGACTTAATCAGTGTTAACATCAAAGTGTCTTTGAAGGTGAAAGTGACAGGACTCCCACAACAGATTATTTAAGTACATGAGTTCTCATGAAACTCCATGGCAGACTGCATTATGATATACCGTTATTGGTATTCACATGATATAATATTCACATGATATAATGATCTATAGATAAACTTGACTTTTTTGTTAATTTGCTCACATTTCTGTACCATGTTTAATATTTTATATGGTATGTTGCATGCATGCATAGTATGTACATTTACATGCTTTCTCTTTCAATTTCAGGTGTCTTATGACACCAGAAAATTCGGATCCTCAGTTCCACCTGGAGTACAGAGGTCCAGTTTCTATGAAGGGTAAAAAAGAACCAATGCAGGTTTGGTTTTTGTCCAGAAAGAGTACAGAGACAGAGGTATGACTAATCGGAGTGTAATTTTTTTTTTTTAAACAAGGCATAAACATGACAAATTTAATCTAAACCACTGAGATCCATTTGCATTTGCAAAACTAAATGTTCCCTAGAAAAAATGAAAAGTTTTGTATAACATTATTTCATTAATGCATTTACTATCTTGACAGCACATTAAAGTCCTTGATTATTTGTCTTTGCAGTTTGTGCAGTCCCTGAAAGAATACTTTTGTATTTTAAAAAGTCCTTGAGGGAGTGTTTAAATATTTATAACTCTCTCTTCTTAAGTATTTTGCCACTGTACTAGATTTTGCAATATAAAGTCCATTTCTGTTTAGCTGACATGTCTGGTTATCAGCACTTCAAAATTCACTATTTGCTTTCTTACAGTGAGTGAATAAATGTGCCTTCAAATATTTAGGCAACAGTCCAGTGACTACTTGCAGCAAGGTTCACGTGTGGTGTATATGGTGGTCTTTTAACCCCAGATATATCTACTTGTTCTGAGACTGTTACATGATAGACATCTTGCTTTAGAAATAGGGTGAAAACTTTTTCTTCTAAAGGACTTACGAGCCTAAATCCTCTTCTCAAAATTATGTAGGGCAAAGCTCTTCAAGCACTGAATGGGCTTTAAGCATATGCCTCAATTTCAGAAGTCTGGGCATGTATTAATCAAAATCTCACTAAAAGACAATGAGATCTAGACTCATAAGTGTTCTACAAACTTAGACACTTAATAAGGTTACAGTATGCCAGCTGATTTGCCATAGCTGAGCAGGTGCATACATTCCACCCGTTTCCAAACGGAGAAAAAAAAGGGTAAAAGTAATTTACATAGCTTGAATTTTCTCCCAAAGTAATACAAAAAGCAAGAGTTTTAAGCTAATGTATTTAATCTTAAAAATCCTCTCAACTAAAATAATGAAAGTCATCAGTTACCTTGGCTGAAATAGTTCTTGTAAGTCACAGGAAATTAATTATATGCTTCTGAAAATGAAATTTAAGCTGTTAAACTGTTTGGGCTCTTTAGGAGATCTAATTCAGATTTATTACGACTGGTACCCAAGTATATGAATACTGACTTTTTAATGGTAACTCCCAGTATTAACCCCCAGTATTAAACTTCAGGGGAGAACCTGTACTTTAACTCTGCTGAAGTCTCTGTTTTAGTATATATTACCTACAATAATATTCTGGGTGTCACTTTTGATACTTTTCTATTTTTATGCTATATAAAGATTAAATATAATTTCACTTGGTTAACATTCTTTCAAATCCATAGTTTTATTTAAAATATATTTTATTTAAACACCTTTCACTTTTTTCTGCATTATAAATTATGTTCTATCATTTGTAGCAGAGCACATTGTAATTTTAAATGTAAAATTTCAGAGGGGTACTGAGACAGGTGGGTATTTTCCGTGTTTCAGCCTCACACGTTTAATATGAATATAGGATTCAGATAGTTTAGAATTTTAAATATTGCAATTTTCTTATAGAGATCTTGTGCAACAGTTGGTTTTGTTAATCCTCACAGCAGTCCCGAGAGGTACTTGCTGATACTATTATCTAGTAATCGAGCTTTGTAGAGGGAGACATGGGGGCAGGAATAAACATGACAGAAAAATACTGTCAGTATGATTTTCAGGAGCACTTAAGGCTCACAGTTTAAGCACACTCAAAAAGTCTCACTAATTTTTGTTAGTTTTTCTTAATTCTGAAATTCAGAATGTAATTCTTATAGATAGAAGGACTTCTCCCGTGATAGGTGTCTCTTCTAAATTATAGAAAGTTTGGGATAATATGAGAGTAGAAAGATACATTCATGTGGTAACTGGAACTGATAATCATTTTGCCAGAGGTGATTTTGAAAATTGAAAGAATATACTACTCTAATATTTAAATTCTTTTTCACTCCCTGCACAATTTCATCTGTCCATCCTCAAAAAGATGCACTGAGTTTTACTCCTGTAAGATTTTCTGAACTGTCTGCAGTTTCTCTTTGTTTTGTGAAGGTTCTCTTCATGTTATTTCTGGCACTTTATAGGCTGTACGTATTGATCTGCCTTGTAATTCCAAAAGCAGAAATCAGATAGCCAACTTTTAATGTTTGTTTACCTTAGAGTTATCACTTTGTTATAGGCAAGGGTGTAGTCTTGGTTTTCTTTTCAGATTCTTATTTTCTCTGACCTTTCAAACACATACACATGCTAGTCTATTATCATGTGCAGTGCCGATAATTTCAAGGGGACTGTTCACAGCAATAAATATGGGGTGTTAACATATATTCAGAAACTATATGGTAAATTTCCTGAAAGGTCACTCCAGAATATTGCAAGAAGCGGCTTATAGGAGTAGAGATGAAAATATTTCTTAAATCCTCCTCAAGATATTTCTGCTGATTATTATCTTATTGTGAAGGTTTCTACCTCCAATATCTTTAAATCTAGGATAGAATCACATTAGTGATATATTCTCCTTTTCATTATATCCCTTAGAGAGTGATTAGCTCAGCATTTGCAAATCTATCAGTGTAATATTTTACCCCAAAGCCCAATAATGAATATATGGTGAGGAAAGAGGACAAAATACTTACAGCTGGCATAGAGGTGTGAAACCAAGGCTTAAAACATGCTGTCTCTCTACTAGCCCTGTAGAAAATGATAGGGTTGGAGCAGCTCAGCATATCTCAGACTTGGTTCCTAAGTTGGCATCTCTATTATCAGTCACCATGAGCAGTCATTACTTTGGAGAAAGACCTGATTTGCAAGAATCAGCGTTTGTTTGGAGTGCTACTCTTTACTTGTTTCCACGTGAGATATGTCTTCCATGTTACCGTTACAGCAAAAATTAGAATTGCATCAGAAATACACATAGAACAAAAGCAGCTGTGATGGATTATTCATTTTGCATTGACTTGTTTGCATGTTATAAGATTAGTTATTACTATCATTATTATTTTAACAGAGGTTCAGCTGCAGCTTCTCTTTTGAGAAACAGCTCTGTTGTAAAAAATAAAGCTTGGAGAGAACCTCCGATGTCTGACTGCAATTTCCATCATTCACCTCTTTCAAATATCTTTTTTTTTCTGCCCTGTCCCCACATTACTCATGGGAACAAGTTAAAGTATCTCAGTCAGAGCTGGTAGCTCATCAGGGAATGTAGAAACGGTTACATTCCTACACATAGGAAAGTAATATGTGCGTTACCTATGCTGTGTTTTATTATTTTTTTATTATTTACTGATATTGGTTGCAAGTTGTAAAATGTATTTTGTCACTGCATTGACCCACCATGTTGTTGCTTTGAAGAAAATCCCTTACTTCTCAAATTCTACTTGCATGCACTCAAGGAAACAAAGCAAGATGCTTTCTGAGCTGAGGGAAGAGGAAGAGGACGCTGGATAGGGTGCAATACTGTCTCCAAATAGGGTGCCAGGCAGTAAGGTTGAGTTATGGATGTTATTTCCTGTCATATCTCCCATTTCCACGTGCATTACCATTATCTTTTGCCTTACTCCTGAAATCACACTCACCATTTTTCTCCAGGCTTGCTTGCAATTTTTTTTTTTCCAGAATGTTTGGTATTTTATCTCTGCTATGAGCATGTATTTCAAGCTTTCCTTTTTTTGATATGCATTTTTGCATGTCAGTCATATGTGGCCCTTCCTACCACCACATAATATTGACTAAAATTTTGTAATATGCACACCACAACTAACCACTTCAATCTGATGCTTCACATCTTCATCTTCATCTCTGAGGTGTAGTGGTTACGTGAATCAGTGACGTTTCTGGAAATGACAGGTATTTCAGTTGTTGGGCGGAACTATTTTAAAAAATAATACATAAAGCAGCATTATGAAAATTATTGTATAAATGTTGTTTATCAGATTTAGTTCTGCTGTTACCGTGCTTCCTATTAATTTTGAGAATAACACTCAATGCACTGTACATTCCTGGTTAGAAAAAGATTCCTCTTTTGATATCATCCTGCATTTTCCCTCTGTAGACGCTATGTAAACATTTTCTATATTGAAAGGGGGCAGTTGTTTGTCTGATACTGCTATTTGAAGCATGTGCCAATGTACTTCTACTGAAATGCTGTTCACTTGCAATGTATTTCTCATTGATTTATATTAACTAAATTAAGTTGTCATGTTAATGATAGATTGCTGGACAATTTTAGAGCACCTGTAGTGCTTTGATTCCTTTCTGATGGAGACCCCAGAGTTGAAAGGCGTGCTGCCAGGACATGGTTGTCATGGTTGCCTTTCGGTTTGGTCTCTCTAATTTTCAGAAATGGTCTTATTTTATTCCTTGGGAGGACCTGATACTATTCTAGACATCATGGCATAATTAAGGGATGTAAAGCTTGTAAGGGGACAGTGTCTTTTATCACATGATACAGTTAGTAAAAGTGGACGAAGTTTCAGCTGCATAGACCTTCCATAATTTCAACATACAGTGCATTTTTATGTGAATAATATCTGTTCTTATCTGACTGATAATTTCTGAATATTTGCATTATAAAATAGGATAGTGCAATTACTTTCTGTATAAAAATTGTCTATATCTAGTATACCTTATCAGCACAGAACATATATATGTATAAATGTTTCATGTTAATGTGCATAAGAAATTGCAATAAATTATTTTTTCCACTGACTTTGAGAAATTTGGGGATTTTCTTTTTGGTGAAAGGTATAATTCATTGTTTGATACAAAACAAGTGTGTTTTCCATTCAATAATTCAAAGTCCAAGTTTAAATAATTTATCAAGTTGTTGTTCCAGTGCTTGCAAATGTCAAAGAGTCTCCCATATTGAAGCTAATGCATCACATACTCAGATTAAAGTAGTGTTGAAAATTTGTAGATTAATTCTCCAAGGTCACAAAAATGCATACATTCCTTTGAAACACTTGGACAATATTTAACAATCAGAAATTATTAGTCATCTACTCTGAGCAGGATGTACATTACCAACCAAAGCTTCAGGAATGGGAAATGAAGAGAGGAAGCCACATACATTCCTTCCCATCATCTCACTGTTGGACATCGGTGCCTCCCAGCACTCCGTGGGAGATTGCCCTCGCTCTGATAAATACAGAACAGCAATTTACACTTAAAGTTGATCAAGCTTACCAAACCTTCAGTGGTGGCTGCTAAAGAAATGGGACTTGTGACAGCTGTGCTTGTGCATTGACATAGTTCACGCAAAAGATTGTGAAGTAACTGAAGTTTCTGTGTTACGCTTCAAGCTGATAGGAGATGGCATGCCAGAAAACTCACATGGTGCTCTGAGTTTATGTTTTACTCTCTTAATCATTTCAAAGCATTAACGCTCCTGTTAAGTTACTCTGTAACATAACCAATTTCTTAAAGCATGAGAATAATTGCTCATATATTGTGTTCAGGTAAGTGCTTTTATCTCAAGGAAACCAATATGATTTAGGCACTTAACCACTTTTATTACTAAAACTGGTCTTCACTTAAGTGCTGCATTCACCTACTAAAATTATACTTTGGTTAAATATTACTCTCAGATAACAGTCAAAAACTTCTGCAGATATTTAGTTCTTTTATGTGTGCTCTACTGTCTCTTTTATTTAATTGTACTGATTTACTTTTTCAGTAGAAGCTCTCTAGCTGAAACATGAGGCAAAGTAAGTCCCAAAGTCTGTTTCAAAGGCATTTACAAATGCATCTGTTTTACTGTAGTATTTTTTGTAAAAAAAGTTGAGAAAAAAAGAAGAAAGGGGAAAGCAGCGATGAAATTGCAAAATACGGAATGCTTAGTTGTTTGTAATCTTCTGGACCACTTCCTTTCCTTTGAATTCAGATATACAAAAGAATTTGTGTTTCTGTGGCCACGCAGGAGACTCTGCTACTCGGCTGCTGCCTTACAGCTGGCACTGCAGTTGCCTTCCATAATGCATGGTTGAGTAGTCTGTTGCTAGTGTTTCTTGGATAATATACTCCCTTTTTTTCCCTAATGCAGCACTTGAGAAACATCAGGAGTTTTCCTGGCTTCAGTAAATTTTGAAGCAAGTTTATTAAGCACTTATAGAGATTTCTACAACCAATGAGGCCCTTTGATAATATGGCCCATATGTTTAGATTATGATCTTTTCATTGACCTTCCCTATGTGGAATTCTATCAAAACTTGATTTTTTAAAATTTATATGGGTATTCAAACATGTGTCTTTACTTTTTAATAACCAATACGCTTTTCACAGGCTCCGTTGAGATGTTACAAGTTATGAGCTTTATGCAATCAATTTTTTTTTATGTTTGTATTCCATAAGGTAAAAACTGTAAATCCAATCCTCAGTAGGAACCAACTCGGGGAACATAGTTTCATGTTTCATTATTTTGGGTGAAAAACAGAATGTTAAACAATGAATGAGACACTGATTTGGATATCTATTTATGGTATTATCACAAGAGTTATTCTTGTATTTTTTACTTACAAAAAGAAAAGGTTGTTCTGCTGTGGTTAGGGAACTAGAGAGGCTTTATAAATAAGAATAGCTTGAAAACTATCTTGAAACTTCAATAAACGGGAGGGACATGGGTGGAATGTTGAGGTTTTATGTCCATATATGTTTCTGAAAAATTACACGTGGGGACAGACCAAACAATAACAAGATACGCAAGCAGAACTCTGTTTGCTTTTAGGAGAGTGTGGGCATCTACAGATGTCATAACTGGGATGTAGCTGGAAATTGCCAGCAAGTCAGCAGCTGGAGCAGAAGACTGAATGTCAGGATTCCAGCTCTGATCTCTTTGATTGGTATCACAAGCTATTGCACAGCTCATAGTTCTTTTTTTTTCCCCTCCTGTATCCAGCAGTAGCTTAGCTGTAATGATCTGAGAGGGATAGCGTCTCTCCCTTGCCCCTAAATTTCATGATATAAGAGAGTGATGCATTATTTATGAAAGTAAGGGGCCTTTATCCCTGTTGCTGTGATTTCCGTTGGGACTATCCTGCACAAAATTTTGCAGGACCTGGGGAATTTTTTTGTTCACTTTCACTAGAGGTTAGTAGGAGCAGGAGACAGCAGTGTGTGTGTTAGACCTGGGTACAGTTACAAAAACTATTGCCCAGAAGACTCTTAATTCACCCTGTTGCTTTTGGGCTGTACTTTATTTGTTTGTTTCTTTTCAGAGGAACTGCATGTTTTTATTCTTACCTCACAAAGGCAGCATTAGCAGAAATGGTTTATTAGCACCCAGAAAAATCAATTTAGTTCTTATATACATATGTAAAATATATTTATTAAATATATATATACATACACACACATATATAAAATACATCCTCTAGGAATGAGTCATGAAGACAAAATTGCAAAAGCCAATTGGGTTCTGCAAGATTTTTTTCATTGCTTGGTTACCGTGTTTAATGTAGGTGGTAGTACAAAACATATCTGACTAGTTACAAACCCACACTTTAAAGACAATCATAGGCACAAGAAGGAACTAGGAAGGGATGTGCAAGCATCCGATACGAATGAGATCTCGGTGGAGCTTGAGGCCACAGAACCTTTTCTTTGGACAAAACTCTAGTAAAATCTGAAGCTACTAAACAGTTGAGTGTGGTGCAGCCAAGCTGTGCACTGCGGTATTCACTCTTGAACTCTGAAACCTTGATAGCCTTGTCAATAACACCTGTCTCCGTGGAGCCAGAGCAAGGCCTGAGGCATCCATATGCTAATGTGCTTTTTGTTCACCTCGTAGACAGGTCAACACTATCCATCTATTGTCACAAACTGTAATATGGTTATTTAATGAATTTCCAGAACCAATGTGTATTCAAAAAGAAAGAAAACCCAATATGTTGGATGGTCGCATTCTAGCAGTATGAGGATTTGAACAGAGTAGTCCTGCTCTCCAGAGAGTCATCAGGCAGGCAGCACAGCAGTGAAAATGGGAGCTTATGGGCTATTGTAAATGAATTCTGACAGTCACTGTGGTGGCTTATCGTCTCCAAGTAAAGATGTTGCTGGACTTCTAGTCCCGTTTTATTTGAGTGCCAGGGACACACAGAGGGTCCATGTTATTTTGCAGTTAGCAAGATCCTTTCTTTCCTGAGGGAGGGTCTGAAACTGTTGTCATTTCATGCACCTACCTGAAAATGAGTGGGCAGCAAGTTATAAGCCAGTAAACAGAGCTGTGCTAATCTAACTGTAAAGAAAAAAGGAATGGTTCTCTTGCCCCATCTATAACTGCACATACAAGGCACTGGGTTGGTTGTTTTTTTTTCAGACTTTTGGCTGGCTTTAGGTGACAGTTGTGGAAAAACTCCAACAATACGTGCCGTCTCCACCAATTCACTCTTTGTTATTGTCAGGAAAAAGCTAATGTTAATTTTCATCATAATTGTCGATGAGTCTTTCAGCCAGTGTGGCTCTTTTGGAGATAAGGACAACCAGGGAATGTAAGAACAATTTTGTGATTATTATTCTAGGATGAAGACGTGTGTTCTCTGTTACAAAGGTTTTGTTCCAGACTATTCCACGTATCCAGCAGTCAGATTGACATTGCCTTTGTTATTGTTTTTTTGCAGAGATGATTATGGGGATTTCAATATGTCTAAAGCACCTCGTACAAATTTTATGCTAGAGTACAATTGTACTTTCAAGGGAAGTAATTTTGTGTGATGAAGGTCTGTGAACTCGCAGCAGTCAGCCAGCGCTAGCACACATTTGTTTTTATCTGTTCCTACGCTGGACACCTCTGGCATGAAGCCTGTGTGATTTTTTTATATTGCAGGTTCTCAGGGCCATTCTAGCCTTCCAAAATTGATTTTACACTTTGATAAGTGTGGTATCCTGTCTAGTGCTTAAACAACTGGCTGGTGATTAAAATGACAGAACTTAGCTGAGTGCAGCCAAAAGACTGCAAGTGTTCATAGTTCCTAGCTGGTGTTAATCATAATCCTGAACTGGAAGTCAATAGTCCTTGAGCCTTTTTTTTTTCAAAAATAAAAAACACACAAAACAAAAAATCAACACAAAATAATATATGGCCGTAGTTTTCAGATAAGAAATAAAACTGTGAGTTCAGTATCGCTGGCTTCAGCCACGTGAATATAAGCATAGTGTTGTAATGAACTGTGTGAATAATCAAACTGTCTTCATAAATCTCAATGAAGTATGCAACGTACTAAGTTTGAAGAAATGCACATCTATTTCTCACAAGTCCTAAACATTGTCTGTAAGGTTCCTGGAAAGAAAAGAAACTGGGTTATGTACTGTTATTTTCAGGTGTTTTGTGCAAGTCAACTTAATGGCAATTTTCATATGCAAAGTGTTCAGAAACAATTTGATTTTAAAAACAACTGTATTAGGAGGTTGAAGAGTGTGCATCCTTTTTCCACAGAGGGCTTAGTGAATTAGTGATTTAACAGCCTGTACAAGAAACCAAAGCCTTGCCTTCTGTCACATTATAGGTGTGTTTGTGGACACTTTACATGATCTAGAGGATAAGAAACCTGCCCACAAAGTGCAGATACATGCCTTTTCACAAAGCCTTCCTTTCCCTCATCATCCTACCCTTCAGTTTTTACATACATATATCACACTTTAACTTCTGGATAGGCCGCTTTTCTTCTTTGCTTGCTGCTTGGACTTGTGTCCAGGGAAAAAGACCATACTCATGAGGCTTATAAAACAAGTACAATAATACTGCAGTAGTCCTGAGGAAGGCACTGTGTAGGGTCTGGGTAATAACTTGCTAGTTCCTGTTCCTGCAGTCCTTATTTTTGCACAATTATTGGCAGGGAAGGGTATAGCTAGGGACAGGAGGGGAACACCTGAGCTCCAACTAGAACGATCAAAAAATGTCTCAGATTACAAACAAACATTGTTTTCTCATCTGTGGCTCATCCTGTGTAAATTTAAGACTTGGTGTACATACACTATTAAACTGGAGATGTCAGTATTTTCTTAAGGTATAACTAATTGTAGTCTTATCATGGAAATGCCAAGAAAAAGCCAACATTTATTCATTTATTAAATAATTGTCCTAGGACTTTTTTTTTTTTTTTGCTTACTCATTATTGGTAGTGATTCATTTTCCCACTGTGGTATCTGTGTGTAAACATTGACTTGTAATTGACTTATAATTTCAGTTGGAAAATACAGCACTACAGCTGGAGACAATCTCCATTGTCTCTTGCATTCCCAGGTATGTCACATTTTAACTATGGTACTTCCTTATCTTTGGATCATGTTTTTCCTGTCACCATGACACTGCAGCAGTAGGATACTTATTCTCTGAATGCCATAACCTATCAAAAAGAGCCAAAGGGAACCCAACAGTTTAAAAAGCCACTGATACCTTTTCTCATTACACTTTCTTAATTTCTAGCCCCAACAGGCTAAAAGCTCTCCAGTACATTGTTCAGAAAGAACCTGCAAAATGAAGAGCTGCTGTGACATGGGAGATCACCCAGGAGCCGACCAATAAATCTGACTGTGGAGCTCTGCACTGGCACAGCTGCCAGTCCTCCGGTTTTGTGTTTCTCGTTGTCTAATGGAGGAGCCAGTTCTGTGTCAGATGAAGTCATGTTTTCTAATTAAATGCTGTAGGGTGCTTATATTTTCTCCCTCTGTTGCTACAATAATAACCAACCAATCCATGTAGAATGTTACGATAGTGGTGAAGAAAGCAAAAAGCGTATCGTATTAGACTGTCCTGTCAGGTTTTGAAAGCTCTGCAAGGCTGACAGATAAAGCCATAGGGGTTGCTTTGCGTATGATCCTGCCTGTAGCTCTTAGACCCGACTTTGAGTGCCATATTGAGGTAATGGCAGTGAAGGTGGCAGAGACGCTCTGTCAGTGCTGGCATGAGTTTGGCCTCCCATTGTTTGTATCCTCCACTGTGAGACAATTCTCCACCTTCCATAACTAATAGGATTACTTTTTCTTCAAGTAACAAGATGGTGCCCTGGAAAAAAACAAAATGAGAGGTTCCTGCACGTCCCACTGAAATACCACCTGGGTAAAATACTCTCCATCCAAAGACCAATGTCAATTCACTTCATAAAATCGTAACAAAACAGGATGGAGGAACGTGCTTGAGGAGAGGAAATCAGTTGAAACTTAAAGGGAGATAATGAGGTGGGTTGTTGAACTTGTGTTAGTCTTCCAAAAGGTGCGATGAGGTTTTTGTTCCCGGAGCCAGGACCCACGGCTGCTCCGGGCCTGGGCTGGTGCTGCTGGATCCGCACTCGGCCTGGCAGCGTCCGCCATCTACTGAAGCATCAGAACATTGTCAGAAATATTTTGTTCAGACGTTTGCTCGACTAGTACAGGCTTCTCTTTTGTTAATTTTTACCGGGGAAGAGTCATTTAGCTTGGGCAGCAACTCAAAACTGGTTAAAGGGAAAGTATCACGTGCTATAAAACACCGGGAGAAAGTAAGGGTGGGGCCCTGCTTTGCCCTGACCCCAGCAGAAAAGCCATTAACAGTCTCAAACAGGCCATCCAACGGTGGAGCAGGAGCTGCCTGAAGAAGAAATCTTGTTTGGTTGGGTTTTCTTCTAATTGGAGTCTGTAGAAGAAGGTAATGTGAGCTGGTTAGTTTTACCCTAACATGTTTTAATATTTATTATCTGTTTATACACAGTTAGAAGATAAACCTTTCCCTGGAAAAGAGGAGCTAATTGACTGGGCCTGCGTGTTTGGTGCCGAGTTACTTTAGGTTTGTTAGGCCGTGACATGAACACAAACACATTGCACAGTGTTCCTGTCGGGTGGAGGCTGTTTTTTCTGCGTCCTTCTGGCTGGTTGCCATTGTCTTGGGCTGTCACCTCTACCGAGAGCGGGAGCTGCAGTCCCGTTAGCTGTGTTTCGGAATGTAACAGTTTGCAACTAATAACCAGGCAAAACTCTCATTGAAGGCAGCCAGTAAATTCTGTATTAGAAAAACATACAAACTGTAGGGATAATTTACTTCTACAGATAGATCGTGACTGGAGATAACTCGTAAGACTGGAGATGTTTTGCAGGAACAAGGAGAAGTGAAAGGCAAAATTAATCAAAGAGAACCTGCACACAGTGTAGCTCTGGCTGCGAATGCTCAATTACCCTTCCTCCCTCACTCTCCAAATGGCCTAACCTTGATAAACCCTCACTTGGAAAGGAGGTGCAGCTTCATACTTTGACCTCCCTCCATGGGGTCGATGACATGCACAGATGGCACGCCATGTCTCTTCCCTTTTTTGAACAAGGACAGTGCCTCTGGAGGTGTGGATTCGTGAACAGGTGGTGAGTAAGACCCCCGGGAGGTGACCTGATGCTGGTGAGTGTTTCTGTTTCAGCACTGTGTGGACAATCAGAAGTGTGATCTGCAAACACAGGGCAGAGTCTGCTGCCAGAGAGGGAAGGAGCGAAGAGCTCACTGTGGCTGCAGGACTGAACACCCCCAGGGTCTTGTCAACCTCAACCTCCCCTGCTGTCTCCTTCCTGTCAAAAAGGTACAGAGGAGCAGCTGGTCATCTCTCTGGAGGCAAGGGCTTACCTTGGGTGCTGGAGGCTTGCTTTTGGTTGGAGGATCTTGCAGGTTTCTTTAGGGAAGAAGGATAGGGTCATGTTTCTACTTGTTGGCTTTCTACTGACTAGTAAGCAGTTAGCTCTCTACTGTGCCTGCAGCAGTTTAAAAGATGAATTAAGCACTGACCAAACAGGCACCTTTGACTGTGCACCCATTTGTGTACTGCACACTCTTGCACAGAGTGGCCAGTGGCATACAGGCTGCAAAATCTACAGTCAGCAGCTGTTGGAAGAACTTGCTTTCCTGAGGCCATGAAAATAACTGCTTCTTTGCTTTGGTCACTGGAAGAAAAGGAAGGTGAATTTTTTGTTATATAGGAAAATATTTATTTTTGAAAGCAATTGCTTCCTTCAACACATAATGATTTGTCAAAGCACAGAATTAGACATACTAATTTCCATTGCTCATTTTATAAGACTGAAAAGAGAGGCTTATCTGGACAAAGTGCTGGTTTAACAATCAGATCTCTACCTCTGGGAGAGGCTTGGCCTTAATTTTCACTTGAACCACATTTCCTGAGGGAATGGTCCCCGAAGCATGCTGCATACTTGTCGAGAGACACTACCCATCCTTTTGGTTCATTGGCTTTATTTTTCCTAAGTGCTGAATTCTCATTTTACCCCTGCCTGCCCCTGCCACTCCCCAAAATATCACAAGTCTTTCCCTTCTTGACTTCTAACTCTGCATTTGACTTCAGATGTCAGTTTAATGTTAGTGATTGGTTTGTCTAATACTGGTAGTATTAACGTTGTTTGAAAAACATACATCATGTGGTTCCTTACATTTTACTTTTACAAATCAGCTCTGGTGAACGTGTTGATACTTTGCATTGTAACAGCTGTCAGGTGTAAAGGATGTAATATGACCTACCATTTTAAATGAACATAAAATATTCCAGTATCTACATAAGAAGTTGTTAAAATGCCATTGATCTTTGGTAACTTTTTTGGTAAGGATTACGTAACAACAGGGTTACATAACAACCCCAATTCAAGATAAACGAGTTAAACTTTTCCCAAGCAGCACAGAATATTCCCATAGTTACCTTTACAGGAAGGTCCTACAAGATAAGCGTCCCAGAAGCAACTATACCTTGTTACAAAGCAGATCCTATTTTAGGGGATATTTATTTGTTTTAATTGTTTAAGACTTGCAAGCCAAAGATACTGCGCTACCACATCTTTGTAAGCATTTCATGTTTCGTTGGTAATTTCTCACAGAAAAGCTTTTTGTGTCGTTTCTGCTTGCATATGTCCCCGTGAACCTGGAGACTTGTGGAAGCTGCAACAGTGCTGCAAAACAATGTTATATTAGGGCATTACCACAATGCGTTTTACCTAGCCTGTTCATGGAATTAGTTGTTTGAAAGATGTCATCAGCACTTCAGGAGTGGCTTCTGCTGTAGAGTGCTCACTTCTCTGCTCAGAGTTTCCAGTTACTACTGACCCACATTCCAATGCAGAGTAGTCCATTTTACACATCTCTTTCTCTGCCTTATGTTCATTTTGACCACAGCTCTTGGGTGAATATACAAAAAAAGTCCTATTAAGACAGATGTTACTGAAAGTGTCTCTGAATTCGAGACAGGATTGAAAATACTTGCAAAGAAAGAAAAAAATTTATATCATATTATTCCAGACTGTTGCTAATACCTGGAATATGCCAAAAGCCCTCTAATGCTTCTGTTCTACCTTCTTCAAACCATTGTACAATCTTTAATTATGAGGACGTGGATAAACTGAATGGACTGATATTAAAGGGTCTTTGCTTCTTTTGCTCATCTGTTTCTGTAGCCTTTCCCTTCTATTCATCTCAATAACGCAGATAAGAACTTTGGGTGGCATTTATCAGAGTGGTTTCACCTGTTCACTGTACTAGAAAACATCCATAAGTCATTAGCATTACTAACTGCAGCAGCTGAGTCAGATTGGAACATCTCCTGCTCCTAAACAAAAAGCACATACAGGAAAACTCCCTGCCTATGGAAAAACAAAAAGCAGCTTTCTTCCAGCCAACGTGCAAGTGGGTGAATTCTGTTAGTGTATAGCTTGGTGTGAAAAAATTTAGTAGCAATCACAAATAGGGCCCTCAGCACAAAATTGGGTGATGAAAGGAACAGCCCACACCCACCAGTGCACAGCTCAGCCAAGGAACAGCTTTAAGCACTGCTGTGGCTTTTTTATTGATGCCTGGTTCTACCCTATAAGGGCAGGTGGAACAGATCATCAGGAGGCTGGAGGATGAAGGAGACTCAATGCTTTCTGAGCATCAGGCTTCACTTGGGCCTCTCTCGTTGCCCAGGCACTTGCGTGAGCAGCAGTGTGTAGGATGTACCTGCCTTGCTCTGTAGCAGAGGGAATGCGGCCCTGTAAG
Organism: Tringa solitaria; assembly: GCA_026413425.1. Taxonomy (NCBI): domain Eukaryota; kingdom Metazoa; phylum Chordata; class Aves; order Charadriiformes; family Scolopacidae; genus Tringa; species Tringa solitaria. Next base: position 34,679,911 of record JAOXJM010000033.1, read on the forward strand.
CACAGGGGATCTGGGTGAGGGAAACTGGCATGGAAGGTGCTGCAGGCTCTGGTCCCTGCTGAGGACTCGTTCTTCCCATTGGCACTCAAAGAAACAGTACAAAATGATGTTGCTGATTTTTCACTTTTAACAACAAGAAAAAGAGGGAGAGAAGCTGGGCAGTAACTGATTCTGTAAGTATGGCCAAAGGAGTTGCTGTTTTGCTCTATTAGTCTGAGAGATGCCTGGCATCTGTTGTCTTTCATGCTCCTTAGGGCAAATGTTCATCTGTTGATGCATGTAAACTATGCATCCTTTTAATTAACAAGTCCTGTATATGTTTTATTTCATTAATCTGTTGTTAGCAACACATAGCTAAATATGTGCAGTCAGAATACATGATATAATTCCATTCCTCTTGGAGCTTTCTCAGCAGGACAGCCATTCTGTCCTGATGGCTGACTTCTGAACAATCTCAAAAAATTACCCTCAATCTCTTTCAGCTGATTACTTGAAGGGAGAGAGCCTTTTGGTAACCTAATGTTTAGAAATCCAGACAGGGAGACTTGGGGGGTGGG
>JAOXJM010000033.1:34688518-34698807 GCA_026413425.1 Tringa solitaria
TTTTTTTTTTTTTGTGGTTGGACTCTATGATCTCAGAGGTCCCTTCCAACCACCAGAATTCTGTGATTCTGTGAAAATAATTCCTGCTGCTATGCTTTAAACCATTTTCCTTCCTCTTCTCCCCATGTTCTCTGTCTCCCCTCCAAATCCTGTAAACTTCACTAATCTTACAGTCTTGTGTGTGTGATATAGCCGTAAACTACTGCCAAACATGATTCTTAGTCTCAGCTGCTGTCAGTACTGCAGGTTCTTTCATGGAATGACAGGAGACAGTATCAAAAATGACCATGAGGCAAATATGATTATTACCATTATAATATAAAAGGTATTGCTTTTTGTTTAGAAGCCCACATAGGCTATGATTCAGGAGGGGAAGGAATAAAAAGATAGGTTGGTTTGTGTAGGGTTTTATGTTTTTAGATTAATTATTAACCAGCAGCAAATAAATATTAAACATTCACTTACCAAGCAACTCGGATATTGTCAAGGCCTTCTGCTGCTGTGTTATTTTGTAGCTCAGATCATGATATTTAATGTCAATACGGACAAGGTTCTGCCTAATGACAAATGCATACATTATTACTTAAGACAGCCAGGACTGCTGTTCCTTTTTACCAATATTTATCAGCATGGACCATGGAGACTGATGTTGTCTCTTAAAGAACAATTAGATAAGAGTTACCAAAATGAGTCAGATGACTGAAGAAAAAAAAAGGTGTCCTAATAACAGCAGTTGTAACAGGAGCTTATCAGAGGAGTAGATCTTTAGGCTATGTTGAAAAAGTAACTCTAGATCTGTACCGTGAGACAGACTTATACTCTTTAAAAAAAGTCACAGAGATAAGCTTGAGTGGAAGTATCAAGCATCCTGACCTACAGTGGATACAGTACTTGGTAGAGTTGTCTACTACTCTTGTTTATGTGCAACTGCATATTTAATTGTGCTTATTTCGACAAGCATGTTTGTGCAGAAGAGCCCTTGTCCTGTACTTGGATGTTTAGTTCTATCCTCTGCTAAAAGCCTTGCTTACCTAATGATATTCTTGCCTGCTGCAATAGCGGGAGAGTACGAAAATCTCAGTTGGAGCAAGACCTGTGGCTATGGAAAGATTCTGCATAACTCCTAAATGGAATATAAACATAATGGTTGTGGAATAGACACAAAATTTGATTGTACACATAATATTGTGACCTTTAAGAATAAAAGTAGTGATTATTCTTCAGAAGTGTGAACAGTTACAGATTTTTGGGTTGACAGTGATAATAAGCTCATTAAGAATATTCACTGAAAATGAAGTATTTGATATACAAAATGATCACTTCTATCTCTTTAGGTGATAATTCTGAAAATCCACGTAGCACTGAGTAACAGAAATAACCTTATTCTCATGGCTTTTATTAATAAGACTTCCTACCATTGTCGTGGAGTTGCTAGCAGAGCTGTCCAGCAAATATTTAACTTTTCCCTTCTTACATCTTCAGAAATCAATCGATCTCTGTTTTACAGCTCAGAATATGTACTTGTTAATAGGTGGACAGGATTCCTATTGGTTAAGGCTTGGTAACAGGGGAATGTTCTTTATTTTCACTTGCTTAATTGAATAATTACTGGGTTACATATGATGTTTACAGACAATAAAATAATCAACAAAGATAAAATGTCCTCAAAGGATTATTATCTTTTGCATATAACAACAGGTTTAATTTTTGTAATCTTCATTGGGGACAGACTTTTTAATAGGGCCTGTAGTGATAGGACAAGGAGTAATGATTTTAAGCTAAAAGAGGGTAGATTTAGACTAGTTAGAAGGAAAAAGTTTTTTACCTTTTTACCTTTAAACGTCCCTTCCAACCCAAACTACTCTATGATTCATATGGTTCCTGTTCATGTATAAACATATGCAAACATTTTCAGACTGATGGCTTCAAGAGTGAGAAAACTGAAGTCACCGAAACAATGAAACACTCATAGATAGTTTGTTAGCCAAATTTTCTACTGTTCTTTATAAACGTATTTTGATGTGGATAATATGAGTTCATGTAGTCCCTAATACTTATTTCTGCTGCTAACATCTACATCTGTGAGTCTCAGGCAATTCAGTCTATAACACCGTACTGAATGCTCAGACAACTATACTGTATCTTTCTAGCAAAAAAAAAAAAAGCCCTGGAAATCATCCTAATTTTGGATATATAATGCTTGTGTTTGTAAGGAAATCTGGCATCAATTTATTATATTGTAACAGTAAGGCGCATATATTCTATTAAAGCATAAACATGTAGGATATCTATTCTATGAATTTCGAGGTATGCAGATTTTTTCAACCCAGTGCTACTACTGAATGACACGCCTCTACACATAACATAAGTTCTAACACCATTTCCTGAGTAAAATATGTAGTTGATGCTGTTGAGACATGCTTTCACATGAGAAGGTCTTCTTCGGGTATAAACTTACTTTCATTTGATGTGTAGCATTTTCAGTCACACAGAACTATGTCAGTTCACTCTTCTGCTACTTCATGAGATTTAATATTGTACAAAGATTTTCTAAATAACTTTTACAATGTAAGTGTTGTTAGTGAATTCTACTAACAATAGAAAAGATCATTAAGCTTGTGATGCTATTGCTTAATAAATCCTAGCTCTTCAGTGCTTATGAAACATCCTTTGGGAATGGGCTGAGAGAAATGAGGAAAACTTTGTGGCATATATTTAGGTTGTTCATTGACTTCATTGTTGTGAAAGGGTGGAGTTTTGTCTTCTCTATTAGATGGATTGCTCATGTGGATTGTGGATAGATTTGATAACTCTGAGCTTTCTTTATTCTTAATTGCTAAAGTGATTAAAAAAGCTTTGTTATAAGAGATCAATTATAGGAGGTAATTTAGAACATTACTTTATAATTGCAGTATCTATTTTATGATATCCACAGGTCTTTGACGTATCTATGTATATTTTATATATATAAATATGTATAATCTTAACCAGTTTTGTCTAAGACATTATTTTTATCTCATAGACATTTTTAATACCACACATAAGAGTATCTTTTTCAAAGGTCACATTTACATCATACACTCTGTTAACACACTTAGAAGTAATTTATCACTTCTTTATTAGAGACGGTCTTAAGCAAGATTACCTAATGTATTCTGGGCTTTTCTTCAGTTTTGTAGAAAAGTATTTTATGGCTTTTTCTCCTCCAAAACTTGAATAGGTGACAGTGGTAGGATAATCTGTTTCTTCACATGGGGTAGGACAAGTGGAATTGTGGGTTCCTACTGTACATAATCCTTTTATCTCTATATCATCTGAAATTTCAGGAGAAAGAATTTGCATAATGTTTCTTTAAGAAAATCATACCTTTTTAAGACTCTTAAAAACTTACAAAATTGTTTTTAACTGACTGTGATAGACATGTGGGTTAATTATGCTTAGAAGAATGGATTCTTACCAGTTTTGAAGGAACAAATAAGTCTTTGTAACTGGCATTTGGGAAACTGGTGCACGGTAATAAGGGTTGAGATGTTTGGGTCTATTTTTCCAAAGAAATTCAGTACCTATAAGTCTTTTTGTCTTTGTTAGGATTTTATGTGCTTATTACTTCTCATCCACAGTTAAATGGTAGGACGATAGAAGACTTTATATCCAAGTCTGGTAGCTCCTGCAGATACTGGATGAGTTTGCTGTCATTTGAGATTTTGTTATCAGATGTCTAGCCTCTCCTGCACTGTAACAGGAGACTTAACTTGGGGTCCTGTACAAGCCAGGCATCGTACGTGGTTCACCATGTACAGCACTGTGATGCCAGTTCTTTCTGGAGTCCAGCTCTGAATCCTATCCACCCTTGATAGGACTTAGGGGTCATTTTTATTTTTGTTTTGTCATTTCTCAGTCATTTCTTTGAAATTTGATTACAGAATATCCATTCAGCAAAATAATATATGTATTTCCACCATGACAGGCTATCAAAGATCATGATTATAAGAATGTGAACATAGTGGAATCTATTTCTGAAAAGCCATAGGTAAAAGAAATACTCATTGTTCACAGTGGTAGATATTGCCTGAACGTTGCACACATGTAATCAAAATAGACATAAACTCCCGCACAGATGCCCCCAAATTTTTTAATCTACTTGATATCTTAATCTTCCATTCCTTTGGAAAGGGAGAGTCATGTTACATAGCAGAATACAAGGCAATTAAAAAGGAGGCTTTCAAAAGTTCATGAGAAGTTACTTCCCAGATTACAATTGCGGTATTTTCCAGAAAGTCTGTTGTAGTGACTTACAAATTTTATATCTACTTTGTGCAGATTATTTGCTTATGGAAATGAATTGTATTTGGAGCACTTTGACAACATATAATCCATTTTACTTTTGAAAAGATAAAACCTTAAATCCAGTGAATTTTAAATTATATTTTCTATCAGTTAGCAAACCTGTAATTACTGTGCTGTTCACTTTTCTGTCACAATCAAAAAGAATAAAACATTGGAGCTAGAAGGATGATAACATGAAGATGGAAAACTGCAAGCCAGAGGCTTGATAACTGAAAATAGATTAATTGAACATTCTTCCATTTTGAACCGTTTATGATTCCTAATATGAATTCTTCTCTTTTCTTAAACTGGCATTTATTTAATGGTCTGTCTGGTCTCTATTTTCAGAATATTAAATGAACTGGAATGTACTCCATTTCAGTACTACTTTCAGTATTTTTTTTTAAATTGATAGTTATTGTCTAGTATTTGGAATTGGCTTAGAAAATATGAATATGAAGTTATTTACTTACAGACTGCAGGATAAACACAATTGTAGAACTTCAGCAAATCACATTCTGTTCCATTTCCTTAAAAATAAACAGCAAACTTAAGGACCTTCAATTAACAACCTAACCCATAGCTCTATTTTTACTAAATTGAAACTCAATGTCATCAGAGCCTGCTCACCACTTCATGTTTATCATTATAAAACTGAGAAAACAATTCAGATAGGCACAGTGTAATTACCAACACCAAATGGGGTACATAGTAAAAAGAAACAATAGACTAAGCCAGGAGGCTTGTTGTTGGAACAAACGTATATTACGTGTACCAACCAGAACCGCCTTTAAGCTTGTGGCTCACTCTGTGTTAGCTTGCTAAGGCCAGGAATTCCCTTTTTTTGCTAGTGGAAATGAAAAAATAAAGGAGATTGATGGGATATATGATTACACCCCACATTTCAGCAAAAGTTTTGAACTTCATGCAAGCGTTACTTGGAGACCTGAGGGGCAAGATAGCACCCTGAGCTAGTTGGAAATTTTTCAGATGGCCTCAGTTTCACCCGGATTTATTTCCTTGCATAGAAGTAACAGCCTTTTAGCACATAGTTGAAGTAGGTGTTTCCCTCCTTCATCTAGTTGCCAGTGGATGAAACACTCACCCTGGCTATGGGAGATTAATTTCCATCCAATCGATTAATTTCCACCTTATTTCCATTTCAAACTCCCCCTCTCTATGAGAGTTTCTGGGAGATTGCCAACCTCCTTTCCAAGAGACTGTAAAACAAACATGCTGGTGACTACTCAATGGGTCTCTCTTAATTAAATTATTCTACGTTGCTTGGGGATATTTAAAAATACATTGAGTCAGAAAATGCAAGCCTGACAGTGGCTTTATGGCCCACTAATTGTGAAAAAAGAACTGAGAGCACAGGTCTTTGGGTTCCAGCTCTCGCTTCAGAGAGGTGACAGTGTCATCATTACTTTTAATACTGAAAAGGTGGGAGGGATGAGAGTGGTCAGGGCTTAGAGTTACTGTTTTACATTTCTAGCATGGCTAAAATGCCTGGATTCTTGAGGAGAGTATTACAGCATACACCTGTACTCAGTCTTTCAGGCTCATTAGATGGCACCATGCAGCCTTTCAGCTTTTGCAGAGCCCTCTTCTGGTGCCAAATTCTTTCCACAGTTCATGTAATTCATGTAATTCTCAGTTTCCGTCTTCAGGCCATCAGTATTCTGTGGCTGGTAAACACCTGCAAAGTAGGTTTTCTGCAGTACATGTGAAAATCTATGACTTTTTATGGATTTAGTTCCAGCTCTTTGGGACGTCAGATTGAAGACTGCAGACTTGTCTCACAGCCCTAAGGCATAATCTTTTCTTTTAAGATTTTTGATCTATATTCTAAGAATAGCCATTGACCAGATGTTAGGTGTAGACCTGACCACATATCTTGCTTTATTTTTTCCCTCTGAGTTAAAAAAAGAAAACCAACAAAGGCCAAACCAATGTACATAATTTTAATTAATCCCAGCTGTAGGCTTCACTCTCCCATCCCTGTATGTGTCCCATCTCCTTTGCTGTTCAAGGAACAGGTGTTCAATAACATTCTAGCAAGATGATCCTTAAATAGAGTGTATGGAATTATGACATTCCTGAGAAATACCTGGAAGAATGAATGGCAAACAGCCACACCAGTCCTGTATGTACCGGGCTTTGCATTCCTGCAAACATCCATTAGTACTATAAATCTTTTGGTATTGAAGCTTTATATCAGGTTTGCACTCTCCCCATGGGTATTCTTGGATAATTGACTGGAGGGTAAAAATAACAGAAGATACAATTTTTTTTTCTGTTTTAGATTTAGGCATTATTTTCTCACATTTTAAAGTTTCAAAGGAAGTCTGTTGAATATGTAAGCAGTAACATTGTGATTTAATTGGATGCAACTACTGTGCATGCTTTTGGGATTATAAAATAATCTACTTCCTTTTACAGCAAAAGTAGGACCTGATCAGACAGCCTATTGCAGAAGGGTAGTCCACTCCACTGGGGTTCCACTAGGAATCTGAGACAACATTTATAGCTAACAGAATGTGGTGATGGAAAACTGCTCTGGTGTCATTGTGTCTCTTGCAGCGAGACTGCAAGATGTTTGAAAAGAAAGGTTGACTTCAGTAAAAATAGATTATGAAGACCAATGATGTTGCTCCTCTCTCCCACCCCCTCCCCCAAAATAACATTGTTTATATTGTTTCTGTCTGGAGGAAATGTTATTTTTAGAGTCACTTTGGCCTGAAAAATAATTTAACTTCCAAAATACCTAATTCATTATCACACTTCAGAAGAGCATTAGAGACAGTAAAGAGCAATATTTCCACTTGACTGAAAAAGTCTTTACCTTCAGCTGGCGGATTGCGACCTGTGCATGCATGCCGACTGGTGTTAATAAACCTAAACCATCAAAGCGTGGAAGCACTTTGGGTGAATGGATAACAAAAGTTATACCAGCATCAGTGTAACCAAGAGCAGGTTCATCAGTGAATTTTTCCTGATATAAAAAGAATAATTTAAAATAGTTTTGCTTACCCTTTGAAGCTTTATCTATATTTAAAATAGTATTATGTTTTTTATTTGGCCTTGTATCTCTAGTTACATCTTTGGCAATTTACACAAACGTATAGAAGCAAACTGACTTGAATTTACTTTGTTGGTTAGCTCTGTGAGTTTCTTTCCAGTTACTATAAACTGTCAGGTTTTCTATTCCTTCTGTCATCTCCCAATTTGAAAAGCAAGAAGGCATAGATGAACCTTTACTCATAAATTGGATATTCCTTCCTTTTACTTGAAACTACCCATCACACTTCAGCAAACTTTCCATTACTCTCTCCAGAACCTCTCACTCCTGCCTCATAATTCCTAGAGAACAAAAGTGCATGTCTAAGGCATTTATCACTCTAGATTTTAGTTTTCTTCCCTGATCTCACAAGGTCCCATTCCCTGAGTTTTCTGGGGTTTGTTGGTCAAAGACAATATTCTTATACGGTCAGGGACTACTTACAGCGCAAAGACCAGATCTTAGCTGGCACTGAGCACTTACAGCTGCTGCAACTAAAATTCAGTACTACTTAGAAATTGGCACCATACAACCTTCCCTACTGAAATTATTCTATTCTGAAGCACCCGCATAAAATTATATTACTTCTCTGATGATGTGTTTCAATTGTGGGTGAACTGTGTATATATACACTGATTTACAACTTCTAGAAACATTTATTAGTGTCAGAGTCAATAATAATTCTGAATTTTGAAGTCTGTATTGCATCTTTCCTTAAAAATACCTTTCCACTCACAAATAGTCTTGATAAGAAATTTTGTGCATGCAATTCTGAAGATCTGTGTAAACCCAACCAAACAAAAAAACCCCACAAACAAAACACCTCTACTCATCTATAAGTTACTACATGATTCATTTTTTTATAATCATTAGGATACCTGTACCTGTTGGACATCAAAAAGTAAATGTAAGCCTCTTCCAGACAAACTCACTCTTCTTGCTGGAAGATCATTGTGATTAAAAGTAAAGCAGTTTCCATATTCAGTGAAAACATGTTCAAAATCCTTCAATAAAGGAAAAGAGGGAAGAAAGATCACTTGACGTTTCATTAGTGAGTCACAGTGTAAGAGATGGACTACTGTTCTGGTTTGTATTTTTCCACAAAGGCAGGGCTAAATATTACAATAAGTAAAGTGGTAGGAGAAATTCCACATTGTTTATTAATACCCATGAGCTTCTTAGAATCATTGAATGAGGTCTTGTTGTTTTTCGATACCTGTTGCATTCCATAGAAATTATATATTCAAAAACACCTTGTTTGGTTTTTCCAGTAGATGTTTAGTGAAGGCTGTTTCAAAAGTAAATATTGTATTAGGTATGAAAGTGCAATATTTGCATTTTTCCCCCAAAGCTACCTCATCATTTAACTGAAAACACTTGTTAATATGACTATGTCTCATTGTTTTAGTTATTAGCACTAGTGTCTTTCAGTTAAGAGAACTCTCCAGTGCATAATTTTTGAAGCTACAGCATATGTAAAAGATTAATCTGAAAGAATATAGGGCTGACTTTTCTGTTCACGTTTTCTATTTAAGTTGGGAATTGCTCTATAGAGGAATGAACATATGTCCCAACAGAATAGGACAACCATATTATTCTGCTGTTGTCTTAAATTTCCAAAGATGGGCTATTTTAATCCCATTATTTAAAATTCTCATGGACTCTTAATACAGCTACCCTGTCTGTCTATATTCTTGCCTCAAGAACAAAACTACACAATCATGCAAAAAACTCCATTCAAACTGACCTTCGTTACAGGCCATTTATGGAAAAGGTTGTTAGATACAGCCTGGAGGTACAACAGCTTTCAAAGGCTGCTGTCTGTGCAGAAGTGGCACTAGGCAAAGAGCAATTTAGACTGAAATCCCATTTTACAGCTCAGAGAGTCCAGCAGGCTACCTCTGCAGTCAGTGGGAGAATTGGGGTCCTCAGGGTGATTTAGAGCAGGACTTTTTTATTCCATTGGCTGACTGTAAATGGAAAATAGGGGGAGTAGCTGGCAAAACTAGATGTCCCAAGTTGAATGATAAGAATACATTCCCCTTCTCCGTCCATGCTACTGTTTTAGTAAAATAAACATATTTACCTGTGGGTAACATGGCTTTCCAAAAAATTCACATTCTAGCAATGTGCTGCTGTTCAGATAAAACCCATTTTTCCTTGTAAAGTCTTTGATGCTGAAGTTCTGGTTCCCATGGAGGAAATCAGTTAGCTCTTGAGAATATTTATCTTCCATAACAAATTTTTGGAGCACTCCAGACACAATGTTCCAAATTACAAAAATGATTCTGAGGTTGTTTACTGCATGAGCTTGAAACCTGTCAGTGGGAAGGAGAAAGAAATGCTTGGAGTTCTGCAGTTATAGGACTGATGCCAAGGCTGCTCTTGCCAAATCTGTGGCACAATTTGCTGTCTGCTCACGAACTATAAGCGATTCTTGTTCACTGCATTACACTTCGATCTCTACAACCTGAATAAACTATATACTCTCAGTTTCTAGGAAAGTTTTTTCCATACCTGAAAAAAGAAAATGGATGCCTTTCCAGGGCTATTCTGGTCAGTTGTATTAAAAACATTTTTATTTTGTGTGGCTGTTTATACGAAAAAAACCAAACCCACCAACAACAAAGCGAGCCATCTGCAACAGCCAACAGCCAGATTTGTAGAACTGATGACAAGCTGAACAATTACATTTACATGTGGGAGACTAGCTGGCAGGAGCTGTTCCTTTCAAAAAAGCTGTCTTCCATCATTTAGAAAATTGATTTCTAAGTGCATTTACAGTAATCTCATGCACCTGCTTTATTAAGGCCCTGCACTCCAGAGCAGAGACAGTCTGCCTTCTCATGAGCTCTGTGGCTGGTGGCACAGTGGAATAAACCAAGGGTGATACTTATTCCTA
>JAOXJM010000033.1:34698812-34718117 GCA_026413425.1 Tringa solitaria
CACTTGAAAATCTCAAACACATTGGTGCTGGACGTGCTTTCCTAGATGTACAGCACTGAAGTCCTTGAAGTAAAGGTAAGGGTTCATAGAACATTTTTAAGTTTGAAAAGATAATAAAACCAAATGAAACTGCAATACCATGTTCTTTAGAATTGACATTTTATGTAACACTAATTTTAAAAGCATATCTGTGTAACAGATCTTAATGCCCAAACTTAAGGAAGATTGGTAGGAACAACTCTTCACAACTGAATTTGAATCAGAAAATAAAGACAAGGGTAGATCTGTGCCTCTTTGTCCTGCCAGAAAAAAAAATACTGGTTACCAAAAACAAGAGGGAAGGATAAGCACAGCATGAAAAACAGATGGATGTGGCAGCGAACCATCGCTTAGGCAGACAATTGCCATGCTCAGTAGCTGACTGCTTAGTCACAAAGTGCTACCACTAGTTACAAGGAGTGAGAGATTTTTATAACACACAGCCCACTGTAGTCAAGAGGGACTTCTATCTGCAGTGGGTGTCACACAGTAAAACCCAGGATGGCTTTATGCAGGCCAAAGGGAATAGGCATAGTGAGGCAGAACAGCTCCAGATGTTTGAGACTTGCACTTCTGCCTGATTCTGCCAGCAAAAGGTAGAAGATAAGAAAGTTTACAATTCTTGAGGGAAAAATAGAATCACAGAATTCCCTTGATTGGAAGGGACCTTTCAGATCATCTAGTCCAATCATCAACCATCAACTGACAAAAACCATGACTAAACCATATCTCCAAGCTCTATGTCTACCCCTCTTTTAAATACTGCCAGGGATGGGGACTCAACTGCTTCCTTGGGCAGCCTGTTCCAATGCTTAATAATGCTTTCAGTGTAAAAGCTTCTCCTTATATCTGATCTAAACTTGGAGGGCATTTCCTCTTGTTCTGTCGCCTGTTACTTGGGAAAAGACACCAACCCCTACATCCTCCTTTCAGGCAGTTGTAGAGATCAATAAGGTCTCCCCTCAGCCTCCTTTTCTCCAGACTAAACAATCCCAGCTCCCTCAACTGCTTCTCATAAGACTTGTTCACCAGAACCCTCACCAGCTTCTTTGCCCTTCTCTGGACACCCTCCACCACCTCAATACCTCTTTTGTGGTGAGAGGCCCAAAACTGGACTCAGTATTCGAGGTGAGGCCCCACCAGTGCCAAGTACAGAGGGACAATCACTTCCTAGCCCTACTCACCACACTGTGGTAGACCTACTGATACAGGCAAGGATGCTATTGGCCTTCTTGGCCATTTGGGAACACTGCTGGCTAAACTTTCTGTGTTTCTAAAATTGTTCCTAAATTTCATGTTTACTCTAAAAATCGGGTCATAGGTTTATTACATTATTTTCAAAGTGGATACATCCGAATCTTAGCTATTATCTTCAAATGTAGAAATCTGTAGTGAAGTTCCTGGTTAGATAAATGTCTTCCAAAGAAACCAGTTGCTTCCCTCCTGACATCAGCTAGAACTGTAAAGGCTGAGTACCTCTGAAAAAGTATCTGCTTTGCCTAAATTTCTAGATTTGTATGAGGTTTCAATTTGAATCTATTTTCAAATCTTGTCTTTTATTTTTAACTTGGATGTGACTGATGACTGTCCCTTAGTTACACTGTAGAAGCAGCACTCTTACATGAAACAGCACCAGAGAGGTTTTTTCCTACTCCAACTTCCATTTTGAAACTTAAAAATCTGTAGTGCAATTCTTCATCTGAAGGAGGTGGAAGATTAAAAAAACAACCTCTCTTCCATGATTCTCCTATTTTCCTCTTCATTTAAATCTCATCTGGTGGTGTGGAAGACATGCCCCTCAGAGCCATATTTTTCATGTGATTTTTTTTTTTTCCCCAAACAAGTTGTGGATCCGAATGTTCTATATTATGCAAAGAGGTGTTGTGTCTCAAGGGTAAACAACAAACATAACTTTTACCTGTTCAGGTTGCAAAAAGTCACAGCAGGGAATTTGATGTTTTCCACATACTGCACTACCACTGTAGTTGTGGTTGGCCAACTGAAGTAGTAGATGAAGCGACTGCAGATTTGCCAAATAACAATGGCAAGGCAGCCTGCCACCACTAAGAGCCACAGCGCTTTGCGAGTCTTGCTCCGCGTTTGGACAATATTATGCACTCCATGAAACGAAGTGGATGAGGCAAACTCCTGATGATACTTCCTTCTGTCTTCCAAATGTGGCAGCAGTTTCTTTATTAAGTACAATCGTATCTTTTCCAATATTCCTTAATAGTGAACAAAGTGAAAACACTTTAGTTTTAAATTAGCATTTAAATGGCACTTAAGAAAGGAAACCATGTAATTATGATACCGGAAAGCAATTGTAAGATTTCTCTTTAATTGAAAATTCTCTCTTTAAGTAGTGAACTTGCTTCTGAGGATAGGCTAGAGCCCTTGAAGAGTTGTGTGCGCAGTGATTAGCTCAGTGCTGCCAGAGAACAGACTATATCTGGCAACATTTCAGAGACACAAATTTTTAAGCACATTAATATAAAAGAATCATTCTACTTCTATGGAAAATATGGGTTTTGAAATATCTCAGATCTAAAACACCAGGTTGCTGTGAACCTACTGTAAAAAGCTAAGCATCTGATTCTTACAGTAACATCCCATTAAATGCCTGGTCCTTCATATTTGCTCTGAGAAACGTGGTGAAAAGAGATATGGAATGATATGAAAGGGGATTTCATTCTTTCATCTTAAAAAGTTTCTGTATAAAACTTGAAAGGTTACAGGTTTAAAAGGAAATTTACTCTCTGTTCTTTAGGTTTGTACTAGCCTGATTCTATAACTTTGAAACAGGAATGTTCTTAGTTTTCATTTTCCCCATGATTTCTACAAACTGATGTTAGAAAAAAAAAAGTCAACATTTTTAATTATAAAGTTAAGAGCTATAATAGTAATGAATATAATCAATACCTGGAAATATAGTTATTTTCTTCTGCTTTATGCTGAACAATCTTTTGAGCATGGATTTGAACAGAATGTTCTCTCTCAAAACATCAAAATGAGAGGCAATTAATAAAACCGTTTCTGTATCTAGTCATAAATGGACCAGTCTCTTTACGAGGTGCTTCATTTACAGATTGTTATCTGCTACTTTATTCTGTCATTAAGGAAGTCCATAAGAACAATAAATCAAAGAAAGTTTGTGAGACAAAAATAATTAGGATCTGAAAATACACTATTTAGATCAGTGTTTAACAGCAATTAAATGCTTCCCTAATTCCATTTTTAACCAAAAAAAAAGTAGATTTAATAGTGTGACATGCAGTAGGAAGAGAATATACTGATTTATTTGAGGCTATTACAGTTGGGCAGAGGAACAAAGGGATGTAAGAGTTATCTGCCAAAGCTATCGTGACCACATCACGGTGGATCATCTGGGATGTTGCTTTGGTCCCTGCACAGTTTCTGGACTGTGATAATGAAATCCCAGATGGTGCTGGATTTCAAAATGTTTCTGAAGGGAAAGAATTTTCTTCACTTCATTCTTTAAAGATCTATGTAAGAACTTTGATTAATACTGGTATAATTTACTGTGACCCCTTTTTATCATCAAACATGTTTCTGCTGGAAAACTTCAAAAGTTTATCTCCTAGCTCTAGTGGCTATTGGATCCCTTTACAAAGCTGTTCAGCCCTGTATGGTTTTGTACATCGCACTGGAATGGAGTGGGTATCTGGTTTTGCTGCTTTTGAGATGGGAGGCATTCATAGGCTTCTCTCTCACCAGAGCATGTGCAGTGAGACAAGGACTTTGTGTGTTCCCTGAATAACAGCAGAACAAGGTACGTTCCTGTCTTGTGTCTGCACCTGCTGCCCATAGACTCCAACAAGAGACCACAAGCAGGTCAGATCCTTTTCTCCAGGGAATGCGCTGTGTGTGTTTATTCCTACTATACACACTGTGCTAGGTAAGAGAATGATAGCATATCCCCACACAAAAGCCTGTTGCCATCAAAAAACCCTAGTTAGCTTAATCAGCAGCAGCTTAACTTAGAATCTATGCAAATACGTAGCTAAACTGTATTTCAGCTCTTGCGCATAGCTACCACTTTAAGTAGTACCTGATCTTTCATCTCATTGTGAAAGTTTTGCTGTTAATAAATAAGATTATCTAATATCATACTGCTGTTTTCACTACTGTCTTTCACCAGAGGAATTAACACTACTAGATGAGCGTCTTCCAGAATCCTTATCCTACTTTTAAATTTTAATAGAAAATGATCTAATTAAAAAAAAATAAAATTGTTAACTACATAGGGTCAAGCGGGAAATTTCTAATATGAATTTTCTCACATGGTAGATTGGAAAATAGTATGAAATAGTATGAAAAGTCAGGACTAGCCATTTATTACTAGCCAAATAATGTCAGCGAGTGTGCGATTATAAATTATTAACCCTTTATCCTATGCTCTGTAAAATTTAGGCTGTGCATATCTGGGCTAAGGTTGTATAACCAACATAGCTGAAACAGCTGGGAGTGAGTTAAGAGTATCCAAGCTGCTGCTAGACAGGGAGTAAGGTCTTGCAAGACCTTAGACAGACATTAGGCCTTGAACATATGAGACAGTAACATCTTGAAAGGGCTATGCTCTTTTAGTAGCAACACAAAGTACATTTAATGTAGGCACTACAATAAATATACTTTTGTCAAAGATGTAAGTGAAAACAATATACAAGATCCAATGATTAATGGATGGAAAGTAAAAAAGCAAGGAGGTGACTAAATTAGAGGAATCCAGGTCCAGAAGCAAACCACACATTTGGAGCCAAATATAGAACATTCAGCTAAGAACTGCTAAGGTAGCTCATATGTTCAGGACGGGCTGCAGGCACTTTGCCTCAGGAAACACTAATTACTGGAGAAGAACACAGAACCATCGTGGTTAGTCAGATAAACCTGATTTTCCAGTCAGTGTTGTTAAAGGAGAAATTACTTCCCTCCATGAGAATACATGGCCAGGGACATACTCTTATATCAAAACCTCAAAAATTTACAGTATCTTTAATGGTTACATTGTAAGCCAAATTTAAATGTTTTGGGTTTTTTTTAAACCCAACAGGGTCAACAGGTAATTGATCATAGTCTATAACTACTCATACAAGAAACTGATAGATAATAATAATAGGCTCTTTGATCAAGTGAGGGAAAATATGGTAACAAGACCTAGAAGGAAGAATTGGAAGCTAAGCTCTTGCATAGTAGAAATACAGTGCAACATTCTTAATGTTTAATTGTGATTGAATTTTCATTAACGAGCATATTAAAAAATAATGGTTCATTGAAAGGAAGCTCAGCTTTAGCCAGAGCTCTTAACTGAAAGGAATTATTTTAGGGAGGTTATATGTGGCCCCTGTGCAAGAATTAGTTAGTCTAGATAGATTTGTGATTTCCTTTTTGCCTAAATCTAAAAATCATTAAAGTATGGTATCATTCAGAGAAGTAATTGCCTAGTTAAAACTGTGCTAGCTTTATTCTAAATGTGTAAAGGACCAATAGCTAAAGACTTCTCCTCACTTTCAAAGTGTATGATTTTTTTTTCTACAAGCTTTTATCATCTCTCCCTTCTTCATTGTATCTTGAAAATGTACACTGCTGCTATTTTTGGACAAGGTTACAAGAGAAAGGAGACAAATTTTCTCATTTTGCCTCTCAATCCTGAAAAAAACCTACCAAAATGTAATTAAAACTCTTGGTAAAGCACTTTAATATGTCTAGTCACATACCTTTAGCATCTGATCGAATGAATCTCCCAAGCTGGTCCATGAGGCTGTGCTTATTTCAGTAAGGAAGGAATGGATAAGTAAGCTGCCCTTATCACTGTGATCATTGCTAGGTAAATGGCTTTTATAGAAAACTAAATGGGAGGTGATACTTGATGACACATAACACTGGGCAATTTACCTGCCAAGGTTGCTATGTTTTGCCTTTAAATAACATGGTCTGTAAAGTAAAAGAGAAGATTAGTTTTATGACAGGATCAGGTGTACATATTTATATATACTTCAAGTATAATAGCAAAAGTGCGGGTTTGTCTTGTGTGTTTCATCATCTTAAAAATTACTCTCTTTCATAATTTTCCCTTTTATTTTAGAAAGACCAGTCATCCTTGCTGCTCAGAACTGAAAAGATTCTCTTTAAGTACATAAGGAGCCCATCCTGCTCTGGAGGGCAATAACTGTCTGCCACTAGGTTCCCACCAGCAGCAGGATGCAGTTCACCCACACTTTGAGTAGCTGTCCTCATAACCAGATTTCATGTTTTTGTGGGCTTTAGCAAAAATGAGCTGATATTCCTGAGAATTAACCCTGTAGGCAAGGATGAAAATGCATGCAGAGTCAATCTTTCCACTAACTCCTTATGAAAAAGGACAGAAACTACTTTTGTGTTAGATGCGTGGTGTGATCTTATTTGAAATTTGTTTCAGGAAAGAACTGAGCAGCTAATAAAAGGCAATAGAAAATACTAGCATATTCAGACCTGGGGCAGGCTTGGTTCATGCTGTAGGAAATAAATAAATATGCCAAACCCTTCACATTCCCTCTCTGGTCTGCAGCAGATAGGAATGGCTGCTGCTTCTTTCATTCGCTCTCCTAGTCATGGTCCAGTTGACTGCCCACAGTGTTCTTGGGCTATCAGGTTTATTGGCTTGGCCCCACAGTGCCCTACTGTCTAGCTGTTTGCCGACTGTTTTCTGGCCGTGTTGCTCAAGGTGCGAGCTGCAAGGTAAAGCACCGAACTCCATTTAGTCATTCCCATGTGTCGGGCAGAAGATTTCTTTGGTCTGCTTCTTGGAAATCTCTGCTCTGTCTGTCACTTTTGCCTCCCAGATGAGGCTCTCTGCCAGGGCAAGCTTTGCATAGCGCTTGCCTTCACTCAAGCAGCAAAACTCTTAACAGTAAACTGGTTTCCAACATCTGTATGTAGCTCAACCATACCTAATGCACTGCCAAGCAGTTATTTGCGGATCCATTGAGTCCTATTAACGCAAAGCACTCTAATTCACAGTACCCAGACAACGCCTCTTGTTTGAGTTGTTTGAGTTCTTTAAGAGAATTATGTTGGTCTGTTATACTGCTATGTGCATAAGATTAAGAAGTACAAACTGTAAGTTGCTCTCTACTCATCACATATAATTCATCTTACTGTTTGGTTTTTTTATTTATTTTTTTTTTAATTCTGTGAATTGATGGCTCACAAAGAATCTTTATGCTTATGTAATGCTTTAGACAAACACAGCTTGTGTTCTCTCATTGTGCTTTAGAAAAGAAATTAATTTATAAAATTTGCTTTCTTCTATGTTTTTTTTACATTAATTCTTAAGCTAACACTAGGGGGCGAAGACCAACCATCTTGTATTAATTTTTCCCAAATACCTCACACAAATAACTTTCTGATTATAAATTGGTCACGGGGAGTTTGGTTTAACCACTCCTTGCAGTGTGTATCTGGTTATCTAAACAGCACATTCCCTAATACTTAATGCAGTACAGTTTAGGAATACCAACCGATGATAGAGGTGGTCCCCATTTTTTGTACTCGTGCATATTGTAGATTTTGTACTCGAAATGTTATTTAAAATCAGTCTTCAGTGCTGTTCAATTTTTCTCTTTCAGTGTTAAATTTAAAAAAATCATGCTGCAGCCAGCATAACTACATAGCTATTTGCTGAGACAAATAGCTAATGTGTTTCTGATGAAGTTATTTCCTTAAAGCCTAGTTGCAGCAGAATATCTTGTAGAAGTTCTTATGAGCCTCTGAGAGAAAATACATACATATACACATGCAGAGAGATATACATTTGGTGCATATCTACCTTTCATTGGACAATTCTTTCCCCCAGAAATTGCTGAAGTGTTTAATTGTATGAGGTTCTTTCTGCAAGTGCATTATAGATATTAATGCTTCTTATAATGTTTTGCCTAGTGCTCTTTTTTTCAGTAGAACCTTTTCAAATGTTATCTCCTTTTAAGACAGAACAAGTAATGCATTTGCCAATGTAGGTGAGTGCAAATAGTTATACTCCATTCATACAAAAATATTAGTAAAAAAGGAAAAATGGAGCAGGAACAAAGGAAGTGATCCCCACCTGGACTGTAACGATGCATTGTCATTGCCATTTCATGACAAATGCTAGGCTATGTGGAAACTGTATGTAATTAATTGTAAATGCAAGCATGTCTTGCTCTTTCTTTCAAAGCAAGTATGCCAGTGGATTCAGCAATAGAGGGAGACTGCAGAAAAAGGGGCTCTGAGGACTCATTTGGCCTGTCTCTCAGCATCAAGGCAGAATCAGGTGTTCCTGGAGAAATTATAAGCTCTCATTAATATTTTCTAGTGCTCTACAGATACTATAAATGTCTTTATGTTTGTTTTCTTATGTCTGTCTTATCTTGCCATAATTTAAACTGGTTACTCCTTTTCCTGTCCCTCTGTATATGGAAATGTATTTATTGTTCTTCCCTCTGAAGCAAGAGTATTTATCACTTTTTTCCCTTCTATTATTCTATTCTATTATTCTATTTCTTCTATTAGTTACACAGGTCAAGTAGAATTCTTCCCATCTCTCTTTTTACACCAAACATCCGTTGTTCTTGACATTCTCTTCTGAGTTCTTTCCAAATGGTCTTCATCTTTCTTGAAGACTGGTCCCCAGGACACAATACAACAGACAAATCCTTTCTGATACTGGAAGGAGAGTAGGGTTTCCATGCCATGTAGAAAATTTCCAGTTTAAAATTTGCTCTTTTCAGTTTTGCCTTTTGTTGCTTAACATGTTATTTTTTAATTACTGAAATATCCAGATAATTTCTAATGAATTTTGTATTTGCTAGTTTGGTTATCACAGCTGAAGTTCAAAGAACTACCCTTTGCATCACTGAAGCTGCACATAATTTACTTCAGTGCATTAAGGTAATTTGGAATTCTAGCCTCCATCTGCCAGCATGCTATTATACCTTCCAGGCTGTTCTTGTTTGTCAATTTAAGACGTGTGCAACCTATTCCGTCATCCAAGCCATTAATGATAATATTGAATAGCATCAGATTAGCAAATTGTTATCAGCGTTTGTCCTGAACCAGCCCTTCACACTTGCTAGCCAGCTGTGCCAGGGGTTAAACAGCAGCACGAATTGAGCCACGTGGAGGCACAGGAGTAGCTTCTGGCTCTGGTCTTTAATTTTGCTGTACCTGACTGGTAATGAGGATCCAGATGTTTAGGAGAGGAAAATCAACAATCTTCCTATACTAAAGCATTGCACCTTGCAACGTGTGGCTGCATGGCATTAAAAGAGGATAGGTTGGCTTTGAGATAACTCTGTGGCATGTAGTCAAGATTTGTTGTTTTTCCTGAGTTTATAGTTTTAGCTGATATCGATACAGGGATTTTTGGCAAAAACAGTGAAAGAACATTTTCTCCATAGTTGGGAAATAATTATCAGTCAGAACATGAGGACGACAAATTGTCCCTCTGGTTGCTTCACTGTCGGAGTACAGCTCGCAGACAACGAGTGAAAGCACAAACAGCACAAGTGCTGTGCAGTTAGAAAATACAGGTGTAGGAGGAACTGGTGGTAATCTAAGAAGAGTTCCATTTTAAGCATATCTCAGAGCAGGAGATTTGGTACCAGCATTAACAGGGTCCGATACTGTGCAATGTGAAAGAAATTCTGCTGCATTCTGCTGAGCCACAGATGATAGACAGCAGGGGAGGGATTGTGCTGGTACGCATGAAATGTAAATGGGAGTTAGAGGTATGCTGAAAAGTGACAACGCAGTTCTTTGTGTTTAAGAGGTAGAACAAATACAATATTAAAAAAAAATAAATAAAATCCTTGCAGCACTATCTCTCCTCTTTGTTTGTAGTTTGCAAGACCTTGAGCTCTGTTCCTCCCCCAGATACAAATGTCTGATTGGATTATTAATATTGCATCAAGCTTAAGCTTGTTTGTTTTAGCCTTGAGTCGCTAAATTTTATTTTCCTTAAAGCAGACTGTTAATTTCAAATGCTACTTAAGTAGCAATTCCAGTTTTGAAAATAACAAAACACTCATTTGAGCAGATGACATGTTTTGGTCCCAAATTTATCTTCTTCTCTTTACCTTCGTTTTATATGTATTGATTCACTTGTCTGTCTCTTGTTATACCATTAAATTGGCTGGGGAAGTGATTTTTGTTCAGTGCCTGTATAGCAAGCAGCACGGTGAGGTTTTGGCTTAAGGTACTAGGTGTTTCACCTGCACAAGTTGACTTGTACCTTGTAAACCAAAACATACCAGCAACTGCCATGCTGCATTTCACTATTATAGCTGCAGTTTTGTCCAAGAGACAAATCCTTCATTACTGTAATTTTATGGAAATAACTATGCTCACATCTATAAATCAAAAAGATATTTGTCTTTTATAGAATCATAGAATCATCTAGGTTGGAAGGGATCTTTAAGATCATTGAGTCCAACCATCAACCTAACACTGACAAAAACCACTGCTAAACCATGTCCCTCAACACCACAAATACCTCGAGGGATGGTGACTCAACCACTTCCCTGGGCAGCCTATTCCAATGCTTGATAACCCCTTCTGTGAAGAAATTGTTCCTAATATCTATCCTAAACCTCTCCTGGCTCAACTTTAGGCCGTTTCCTCTTGTCCTATCATTTATTACTTGGGAGAACAGACCAACCCCCACTTTGAATGCTTCATCTCGAAAAGGTCACAAAAGAATCTGCACAAGTGCAGAAAAGGGTGACTGGGACCATAATGGTATAGTACTATAATGGTATAGTACAGTTATTTTTCATAACTTTACAAGCCATGACTTAGCATCAAATGGAAATTAAAATTATGTGATTGCTTGGCAGAAGTTAGAAACTAGCACAGGGAAATGCTCTTTCACATCATATAGGCTTCAGTTATGGAACTCATTGCTGCAGGCTGTGGATTCACAGACAAGGGATTAAATGCAAGGATACAGGTATCCTAGGAGGTCCTGAACTATCAACGTTGGAAAGTTAGATGGAGACACTGGGGAAATTACCTCACTGCAAGCTTACTTTTTAGTGGTTGTTTTTTTGAGTTTGTTTCTTGTTTCATTTTTTAATGTTTGATTGTTTTGTTCTAATAGCTCTTCCCAAGATATCTTCTACTTTCTCCTAGAAGCTCTTCAGGATGGCATGACCTACTTGGATCTTTTATCAAGTTCACTGCAGCAACTGTTACGTAGGTAGAAACCATCTGTGCTGAATAACTCCTCATCCGTAATTCTGGGATAACAGTGTTGGGAAGCTTCAAGCGTCACTTGTTTGTAGCCAGAAGGTCTCTAAGCTTTTTGTTCAAGTTAATGAACATTGGAAAAACAAATTGATCTGTGATGATTTTGTAATCAGAATGAGAGTTTGAGCAGAAGACACTCTCCAAACCATTTGTGTGTTCATTTTTTCTTCTCCATAACTGATTTCATGTAGGATAACTTGAGATTTGGCTTGGGTGACCAGGTCATTTCTAATTCAGCAGGAGAGAAGACTCTTGTTGGATTCCTGACACTACATAGATCTTTCTTACTTACCTGTCCTCATCAGACTAGTGTTTTAGATGGAGAGGCCCACATAATAAGAATGCGCAAACTCTTGGCTCCAGCTCCATCTACAAAATATGCTACAGGCCACCTCTGCCTTACATCAAACCTCCACTTGGCCAGGCTAGAAGGACACTCCCCTTTCTGTCCTTACAAATCACATTTTCTGTCCAAGTTCAGCTCTTCTCTGCTCTGCAACCTTGCTGCAGTCAAGATGAACAAAGCAAGATGACCAGAACTCTGTGACAATGACTGGGGAAGGGGAGGTAAACAATATAAAAGGCCGAGGACGGATTAAGAAGTGTGCTTAACAATTCCCATGCTTGGTCATGAAGGCCGTGATTGTTTGAAGGCCCCAAAGTGCAGTTCTCAAAAGCTTTGGGGTTTTTTTTCTGCTGTTTGCCTTGTATTCAGCCCATTTACAAAGCAGAATGTTCTCACTCTGATGAAGGTTAGAGTCCCTGATATGGTTCTGGGACGAACAGAAGTCTCTCTGTCTGATTTTCAAGCATTAAAAGTAAATAAATAAATAAAAGTTCAAGGTTGTGCACAAACTCTTAGTTTTCTTAGCCTTGCTCAGTCATCCATGGCATGAACAACAAGCTGTGTGTGTGGTTACATCTGCTCCTATGCGGTTCTGAGCGTTCAGCATGAAAAAGGGAAATGATGGTGCATTTTGAGAAAAAAATAATACCATCAACTAAAATTAAGGTTATGTTTTGCTTTCAGATATATTCACATGGAAGAGCTATTTCACCAAGGCTCGTTTATGATTATGCTAGTATAAAGAGATGGCAAAGTAGCTGTAAAATCCCTGTCAGGACATAAAAGCCACTCAAACCACTCAAAGGAAAATCAGATCCCTACGATGAGCACCAAATTTGAGCAGCATGTCAGAAGTACATTTATTTCTAAGGGTGTCTGCAGCCAAACCAGAGATGATGGCTCTGAGTTGAGCCAAACCTAAGGGCTCTTTCAGTCTGTACTATCACCTACACCGCCAACACACAATTTCATAACCAGGCAGTACAAGTCACTTTTTAAAAACTTTTTTTAGTACCAAAGTTATTACACACTTGTTAAGCCTTACTGAAATCACATGAAGGTAGGCAGGAAGATGCGTTAATGATAGTTCTGTATTGTCTATGGGGGTTTCAAGTCCTGATTAATGTATCTTTTCCACTGATCTTGGACAGTTTGAGGTCTGTTGTAGTTGGATAAAGATGGTTAGAGAGCAAAACTCAGCTAGCATGAGATTAAATTTCCTTAAAAGAATGGATGCAAGGATAATATTATCCATATTACCCAGCTTTTCAGGAAATGGTCAATCTACAAAGTTTTCTTGTATTCTTTTGCTTGTTTTTGCTTCTCTCTATAAAACATGAATACAGGGGTCTCATTTTGTTTGCTTGTTTTTGAGGCAGGGCAGGGGAGAGGTAAGGCTTTTGCTCAAGAAGTTAGCATGAGGCCACTTCCAACATTTTAAAACAAATTTACGAAGTATTCTTTTTTTCCTAAACACACATTTGTTTTTTTGCTTCTCATAAAAATACAGAACTTTAGCTTACCATCTTTCTTTTTGCGTTGTTAAATCATTGGGGTTTTTCTAGGATGTTGTACAAACATGGCTAGAAGAACATGTTTGTTGCCCACTTGAGGGCTTGAAACAAACTATTTCTGTTTATTGGTTGCTAGTGAAACACAAGAGGAACTGATGGAAAGACAGATATTGGTCATAAAGGAATTGGAGGTGCTTGGGAATGTCCTCTCAGCAGTAGGGTCCTGGGCATAACCAGGCTTTCTAAATGCAACAGCGCAAGAGAATTTAACAGGAGAAAGCGAACATGGTCATCAAGCAAGAGCAATGTGTTCCGGTTGGATTGTCAAGTTTCAAAATGTTGCGAGGCTGGTGTTTTTTAGGATGGAGGTGCTTTGGGACCAATCAGCTATGAGGTCCCTGAAGAGAGGGTTTGAATGTGTTGGAAGTACTGAAAAAGCTTTCTAAATTGTTGTAGACTGAATGATTTATTTGACTGAAGCTTGTCTGTTGCTGAATCAGAAAAGGAAATTGTATAGTATCTTCAAATTTTGAGAGAATTTGGCAATGCTGAACCAATTATGGGTAGTATTACTTCCTAAATAGTTAGTTAATGTTTTGTTAAGCGTAGTTTAAAGGGGCTTTGAGACTTCAAAGTCCTTTGCCTACTGGGTAGACAATACAAAGGGTGAACAACAGAGACCATTGCTCTGGAAATTTATTATTCTCTGTGTGCCACAGAAGAAAATAAAAGTGCACAAGAAAACAGACAGTAACTTCTTTGGTGAGGTTAAGAGTTCAATATTTTTCAACTGTCCCTATTTTTAGTAGGTTCACACTCTTTGCTTGTGCCATAAGAAAAGACAACAGAAAATTTGATTTCACTGTGGAGGCTCAGTCTGGATGTTTCAGGTGAAGGTGTATAGAAATGACAAGGTAAACATTCCTTTTCCATGTCTTTAAGATCTGTGAATGTGAGAGTTTATATTATTACATTTTTAATCGAGTTGTTTGAGTGCAAATGGGATGGCGAAAAGCACAGTTTTCAACATGTATGTACCGGTGCCCACTCTTCACCTTCATCTCTACTTACCTGCATCCTAAGCACATGTATAGATGTGTGTGATGAGAAAATTATTTTACTCTGTCAGGTTTTACAGCATGAAGGAAAGAACACCTTGACCTTGCTGATGGGTTGCCTCAGTGGAGTCCTAGTTTTCTTGTGGCTTAGCTTATTTTTAAGCTAATATTTGTATAGACTAACATCTGGCATCTGGCTTAGAAGAGTATACATCCCATCACCCAGGTACTGCGTATGACTTTTTTTATGAGCCAGCTACTCTTAAGTGACTAGAACAGCTGAAACCACCACACAGACACCAGTAAGCAGTGTAAGTCTTGCAGAGAGAAAGTGGTCTAGGGTCACAGGGGCCCTGCAGCTTTGTTTGCAGTAAAACTGAATATTAACTTTTTTTTCAGAAAAGGCTGGCAAGCAGGAAAGCAGTGCACACTAGTTACATGTTAAGCTGATGATTAAACAGAATTGGGTAACATTTGTCAACAAATGAGAGTGAAACTTTTGTGTGAGGAAATAAAATTAGGAAATTTTCATGAATTAACCCACTGGAAAAAAAATGGCATGAGATGTATGTGATTATTTTTAGTTCTTTTACTTAATCTGTGCACATTTCTTGAAAGTATGTGTGTTACTTGAGATCTCTTACAAGCGTTATTCAGTCTGCTATAGAAATACGTTCTCTTTACCTTCCCCTCCTCCCTCCATGTTTCACTTTTAAAACTTAAAATGTGTTGCTATCTTGATACAAAGGGCTGAAAGTTAAAGGCCTACTTTAACAATTGTTGAATTTGTTAAATATGGCCTTTTTCTCAGATACAGACCTCTTATTGATTTACCCTTTGCATCAGCCTTGGTCCCCAAAAAAGCAGCTGATGGAAACCTTGTAGTGAAAAGCACAAAAGGTGTGTGCCATAGGACAAAGCAAGTATGCCAGCCATTCCTGTTTTGACTGATTGAACAAAAAACAACCCAAAACCTGGAAAGCCAACAAAGCATGGAGTTATTGACCTTTGTGCTGCGACAGTTTCTGTAACTATTGAATAATGGGGATGGGCTGGGGGCTAAGGAAGAGAATTTGGGGGTTGGCCTAGGTGGTGAGATAAGGTTACATATAAGGCAACTGCAGCAGTTTTGGGAACACTAACGGAGTATATTTCCTGGTGCGCAGCTCAGCACGTTCGGATCCTGGAATCATGAGCGGGTGCCCCTTCGCGGGGAACAACTATGTGTGAGTCCCTCATTCCTGTGTTTTGCTACATAACGTTAGTTCAAGGGATATAATGTTAACATAAAATAAGAAAGCTTAAAGAGAAATTAGATAGACAGCTGTAGCTATCGCTAAAGGAAATGAGATTGGACTTGTTGAGCGCTTGTTATTTGATACATTAGATGTAATGCTACCAGCTGCTACTGTGACAAGATGTATTTCAAGTGTACTGTTTTTCTCAAAAGCCTGCTGTAGTAGTTCATTTTCTCCAAACAAAGCATTGTTTGAATTGTAGATCCACCTGTTAGTAAAAAGGCAGGTATATTCATAGCTCTTTAATTAAATAGCTTATATGTTCACCTAATTTTCCTCTTAGATTTAGCAAGCTGTCTTTGGAAGATGAAAAAGATGACAAATCACAAGAAGGGATAAATAAAGCCAGCAGAGGTGGACTTGTCTATGGAGATTACCTACAAGTAAGTTTAAGGATTTCATGTTTACTGCCCTGGTCTCTTTTAAGACTTGAGCAAGGACCTGTGATTGACACTTCTCCCAGCAGTCAGCCAGTCACTAAGACAAGGACTCCAAGAGCCCTTCGTCTACCTGAGCTCACCACATGTACTCACAAGCACAGGTGCCCATCTCAACTATCATGGTGCAGGTGGACTCTGGGATAGCTTCTCAAACTGCTGGGAAGCTGGATATTTGGGAGATTTTGGGAGGGAATTATTTATATTGGTAAACCTAAACTGTAAAGTGGTGCACCACAAAAGGCTTTCTTTGGTCTGGCAGTCAACACTTGGCAATTTCTCCATGTCAGCAGGCCATGTGCAACTTCCCTGAAGTATTGCGTGAAAGCTCAGAATATTTGGCAGGAAAAATATATGAAGAAATTTAGAGGGTGGGATGTTGACTAAGGAGGGTGACAAAAAAACCCCAAACAAAAAACTGCAACAGCTAGAAGTAATTAAGAGAGAAGTAAAAATAAAATGCTATAAGTAATAAGAGAATCCAGACATAGTTTTTTGGTGACAGCATGAACTGAAGTGTGACTAGAATTACTCTGCGCTTGTGAAGAGAAGACTGATTTGTTGCCATATTACATGGAATCTTGTGAAGATTTCTTGTAAAACAACTGTGATTAGATTGTAAATTTGACTCAGTAAAACAATTAGTAATGCTAGAACTGAAATAACTAGTATAGACTCAAATCAGAGTTCTTGTGCAGATGTTAATGTATGATTACACAGAATTTTAATATAGGAACTCTGTTTTCATGGAATACAACAGTACAGATTAAGATATGGAAAACGTGCTGGATATTTTTTTTCTCATTTTTAGAATTGAAAATATCCTTCAAATGATCTTCCAAACTTTATTACTTGAGGTATCTAAACTTTTCATTTTAGGCAAGATGGTTTTTTTTTAATTAAAAAGTAAAAATGACACCTGAGACCATTCAAGTCTAACTTCTCATACAGCCTGGAATACAAGGCCTATATATGTATATTTTTAAAAAAAAAATTCCTTACATATTAGCTCTGCACAGTAGGACTATCATTGCTAATTACAGAATCGAGAACTTTGAATAACAGTCCTGTCTTTATTTTTAAGCTGAACAAAATATTGAATGCTCAAGAACTTCAGAGTGAGAAGAAAGGAAATAAAATCCACGATGAACATCTTTTCATTGTGACGCATCAAGGCAAGTGGTTGGGAGAAATTCAGTGGTGGCTCACCAGCATTTTTGCCACAGAGAGTTATTAAGTCCTGAAACAAGCCATACACAATTTGTTTCCATTTTAGACACAATCTGTACAATTTCTCTGTCTTTTATCTGCATTTATGTTTGTATATATCCCTATCTCATTTTAAGGCTGCAATCAATGCTATGCTTATGAAGCCATAAGTATAACCTTTGGATTTGGCAAACCAAGATTTGGATGGTTCTGTTTCTAGCGAAATTAAGGTGGTGAAATACATCCCCTGTCTTAGGGGCACATTGCTATGTGATTTATTGAAGCCAAATTTTGTGTGTTGGCTTATACTTTCTCTGAAACTTCATTCAAGCTTTAACTACCCAGAGTCTGTCTAGAAGACAACAACATTTTGCAGGCACTGGCCTGATGATATTTTCCTGTTATTGGCAGTAAACTTGTATAGGTTGTAAGAAGCTCTGGGAGTAGCTTTTATTAAAGTGTCAGATCTAGATTTTCTTTCCCCCTTTTGTAGTGAACATTCTGTACATCAAATAACTGTAAGACATGCTTTAAAAAAATCCGACAACATTCTCAATGTTAGATTATTTCACATAACAGTACAGGTAAAGGACAGCATATTGTAACAGGTAATTCATTTGTGTATCAGCATCTTTTTATACACCAGCAGTGCAATTGTAGGCTACTCATTTAAAATCAAAATGTAAGTTTTACTTCTTCATAGTATTGAAGAAAAAACGAAGTAATGCTGAAGCTAATGCTAACAATGCCTTTCTTGTAGCTTACGAACTTTGGTTTAAGCAGATTCTGTGGGAAATGGACTCT
Organism: Tringa solitaria; assembly: GCA_026413425.1. NCBI lineage: Eukaryota > Metazoa > Chordata > Aves > Charadriiformes > Scolopacidae > Tringa > Tringa solitaria. Next base: position 34,716,795 of record JAOXJM010000033.1, read on the forward strand.
GTGCGGGAGATCTTTCAAAATGGCCACGTAAGTTAAAAGCAACTATTAATTTTGGGAAAATGCAGCCCTCTCTTTCTCTTGCCTCCTGCCTTTGAGCCTGATATATTTGGGTTTACTGAAGGAACATGTGCTATTTTTTTGAAAACAGCATTAAAAAAACCCAAACAAAGCAGTGAAATTAGGCTGAGTGGCTCTTATATCCTGATAGTACATACATTTGATCTGCAAAAAATGTAGATACTGATAACGGCAGAAACTTAACTTGCAGAAAAGGCATGCTCAGAGGCAAAACTGGAAAACAGAGGGCAAACAGATATTTTGATGTTGAAAAGTCACTTCTGCTGAACTTTTTTGTTCAACTTTTTGAAGTTTATGTACTATATCCTTCCATTCAATACCTGATATATGAAAGGAAAAGTCTTTTTGGTATTTGTGTATTATGAAATCCAACAGGAAAGCAATAATCAAAATCCCCATGTACAATTTCTGAAAATTACAAATAGAATAGGAATATTTGGAACACCGCTAAACAGTTGCCCAAAGTTAAATACACCTCATAGCAACAGATAACAAAGGAAAATTTGATACTACATCCACAAAATAAAGGTTGACAGCATGTAATGTGAGAAATACCTTGAATAACATAATGAGTATTTTATATGAAGAAAATTTGAAAGTAGACCAGACTGAAAGAAGGAACCTTTTTATCATAATGTCCAAAGAAAATGTTCTTTGTTGTCCTCCACATTCATTATTTTGTTGGCTTTTTAACTGAACAGTATATCAAATTATAACAGATCAAAATAAGTTATTCCTAAGTAGAATAATTTTTCATTATTTATTTTTGTGAAAAATGAAACTTTGCTGATAATCAGAATTTGAAATGCCAATGTTGAGGTTAAGTAGAAAGCAAAACAATTAAGGAAATGGCTATAATCTTTCATTCTTGTGGTTTGATATTTCCTGGTTGTGTGCCCTGGTCTTAGAGAGAAACTTGATTCCATTTAAGCTAGTAGGAATTTTAGCAGAATCCTCTGCAGACAAAGTGTTCAGCTTAGCCAGAAGAGAGCTGCTGAGTTCTCCATTTAATATTTTTGATTTCCCACCAGGCATAGCGTTCTCTATTTTTCTCTGCTTGCAAATGCACATCTCTGATAAACATCTTTTTAGATGTGCTCTCCTGACATATGTCTCAGATTATTCCGCTTCTCAACCTGCCTTATGGCTTCTTCCTTCACAGTAGTAGAAATGATTGCAGAAGTGATTTGAATAGAAAGTATAATATAATTATCAAATGATATCATATATCATTGAAAATAGCAT
>JAOXJM010000033.1:34718154-34728860 GCA_026413425.1 Tringa solitaria
TGATATAAATGACTTTGGTGTATAACTTAATTTCTTGTGGTGACTTCTATTTCAGTCAAAAATGTAGAAAAGAAAAAAAACCCTATATAATTGGCCTAGTTGTAATATATCATCATTCAGAGAAAAACAGGTTTTGATGTTTGAAGATTGTAGTTTCACTTAAAAACAGGGGTCTCTATTCAATATGAGATTCTGTTGCTATGGATTTCACACGGAAAGGACTTAGGAACTACAGTGATGTACAACAGTGAAAAGTCCTGAAATAAATAGGTAGAGTATAAACAGAACACAATTATGTCTGCTTATGGTCTTTATTTTTTCTACAGGTGAGAGATGAGAGGAACATGCTGAAGGTTATTACTCGAATGAACAGAATTTCAATGATTCTGAAATTACTTGTGGAACAGTTCTCAGTCTTGGAAACTATGACTGCATTGGACTTCTTTGATTTCAGGTAGTTACTTATATTCCTCCAGACCAATTCATGAACTGATAATTCCCATCCTTAGAACTGATTGTGAATTTTGCATGTGCCTTGGCAGCTTGTAGTACATGCACCATTCAGAAAGGTGAGAGTCCACCTTAGAGAGGCAACAGTAACCTTAGAGCGCAAGGGTCGATTAAGAAGTTGAGATTGAGTCCTGCATGCTCTGCAACGAGGTACAAGTTAATTGTTGATGTTTATTTCTGGTGCTGCCGGACAGTTTCAGAGTTAAAAGTTGAAACAATAGAAATAGCTCATGGTTCCATGAACAATTTACTTGAAACTTACCTCTGCGTAGTTGCAGCCATGTTCTATGGAAAATTATAGAAATGCTTGAGTGAGAGAAATGCACTCTCCCTAGATTATCGAATAGGTATTTTAGTTGTCTTGGTATGCACAGGGTTTCCTTGCATCATGTTTTCAGCGGGTCTGCAGGGTTCATGTGGATGAAGGAAGCATTGCTGACTCTTCTTTCTCCCCAGTGAGAGAGGGAGTGCTCCCCACAGTGCTGCTCTCCACTAGCTGCCCAATGTAATGCTGGGCTGGTAGTTGGTAGCTCTTCTGCCCAGGCTTTCTTTGGGATGCCTTGGCTTGCCTCACCTCTCCCATGGCATTTCTCTCTCTTCCCTCGCTTCAGCTATGACCTTCTACTACACTACTGTGTGTCACAGCTTCATCCACTGCCTGCCTTCCTGTTCTTGTTCTGATTGTGTCCCTGACCTATCTGACTTGTGACCTCAGTGCCACCCAGCATCCCATCCACTTCTGCATTGTTTTAGTACCCGTTCATTTCTGTCTTTTAATGTTCCCTAAAAAGCACGTGAAACTACAATTTTACTTCTCTTGGAAGTCTGAAACATCTGTATTGTCTAGCATTACACAACAGCGGGGGAAATCCAAGGCCTAATCCTCTGTTTTGGTGCATTCTTGCTTCTGCTTTTCAACAACATACTGTCATTTGATAAGTAAATGTAAGATCAAATCAATTATCTGTTTCTGCCAAATCTTACATTTGCAATTCAAAGTCCGTTACAATTATATAGCAATGCGGAATTTTAGATTACTTTTATTAAATTATTTTTTCAGCATGGTCACACTACTTAACTCTGAAAGAATCCCATTAAGGAATCCTTGCAATGAAACCCACTAAATGTTTTTCTAAACATTGTTCTATTGTATGCATAACAATTATTCTGTATAACAATCCTATTTAAAATGCATTCATTTTCTCTTTAAAGATGGGGAAATTTTTGTAATAGCTATTTGGGGTGAAGCTGCTTATTCCGTCTGGAAAAGACATGTTTCCTCCTGTACATCGCGTACACAAAACTGCCATTTTAAAACACAGTATACACATAAGTATGTATATATATTTGTGTAGGCACAAACACTATGTAGCTAGAAAATTAGAGTATATTATACATCCATTCTAGCTGCATTAAAACTGCTTGGCTTTTTTTCTTAATTGCAATCATAAAAAATGTGCATATATCTATTTGCTATTCTCCAAATGTGAAATATGTAATTTTTTTTATTTTGTTGAGAATCAGAGAACCCTATCATTGTAAAATATCACATATTTTTGTATCTTTTCTTCTGTTCCCAAAGATACTACCTAAGCCCAGCCTCAGGTTTTCAAAGTCTGCAGTTCCGCTTGCTAGAGAACAAAATTGGTGTTCCCCAAAGTCTGAGAGTCCCCTATAACAGAAGGCATTATCGTGATAACTTCAAGGGACAGGATTATGAACTACTGCTTAAATCAGAGCAAGAACCAACACTACTGCAATTGGTGGAGGTAACAATGTCTGTCCTATACCTTCCTTTGTTTTCCCCTGTCTCCTAGAATGTCCTTCATTGGTGTCAGTGACAAATTCCTCTTCCTTGAGAGAAGCAAGCATACTGGCAATTTCCCAGTCAGTTATGTTTTGGATGCTTACCAAATTTTGGATGAAAGAGACTTAGTCATTAGTAAACCAAATGATTTTTCACAGCATTTCCTCTTATCTGACAAGTCTGACTGTTAAACTAGGAAATTGCATTGTGAAAGTATGAGCTCAGAATATAAATATTCTGTTTCATTCAAATAGTTTTTCATGACCATAAACCCTTTTCAGAAAAGAACTTCAAAAATATTTCCACTGTTATTGATGGCTACTAGAGAGGTTAAAAAAAGAAAATGAAAAATGACAACCTAAAATGGAAAGGAGAAAAGATGTTTAACAAATGCTTCATTATCACTTACCTTGATTTAATGACTTTTTCTTAAAGTTATGAATGACTCACAGTAATTTCTCTAGCTCCCTTGTATTTTTCATACACAGAATTAACATAACTTTCTAAAGAATAATGCAGTATAAACCTCAGTAAAAGCATCCACTCTTATTAGCCCTATCCATGTGTCTAGTGACACCCGATACAGAATATAAGAAATTTCAGATGAGAAGGAGCTAAATTAAGTGAACTCTAAAGGCAGTTTGACCATAAAGACTCCTAATCTTCCGCTCCCCCTGTCCCCCTCCGCCCGCAATTTCATTCCCACTATTAAAAGGAAACCAAAGGGAAAGCTTTGCTAAATGCCAAGTAAATTTGTGTCTTGTACCATCACATATTGTGATGAAAATTAATCACAGGCTGCTTAATTGCTATTCACCCTGTCTGGCATGATAAAAACGGATTGTAGAGCTGATTCTATAGATTCCTTCTGAGATTTATCTTTACAATTATCCTATAAATGCCTAATAAGACTGTTTTCCTGTATCTACAAGGGAGTTGGTTTTAAAGCTACTCTTAAAACGAGACAGCTTTTGTCTTCCAACACTGGTCATTTAACCTGGAAGCTGTGGGTGTGTTTGCACAGCACCATTACGCAGGTATAAATCATCTGCATGGACATGCTTACTCCAGCAATAAGCACTTCTATGGGATATTAAACCAGAACAACTGTAGCAGTATAATTTATGTTGCTAGAACTTGTAATTCTAGGGTAATGCCCTTGCGTTGTTAATGTTGGAACACATTATTGTTATTATTAAAGGCATGGCTGGAAAGAACTCCAGGACTTGACGCAGAAGGATTTGATTTCTGGGGACAATTTGAAGTGAATGTTTCAAAAGGTCTAGAAGAGGAATTTGCCCTGCTGCAGGTATATAATGTGCTCTTGATCTACCTATAAGCAAAGACACCTGGCAAAATGACAGCCTGACAGAAATTTGACTTTTGGCCCACTCACAGTTTCTCACTGATTTCACTTAATCTTCAGCAGCCTCCCTCTGCAAGAAGCAGAAAAAATAGCAAACTTTTCCAGGAAATCTGAATAAGTGTAATTTGATATCTAAAATGGTTTAAAGCATGTGATACATGGATTATTTTGATTGCTAAATGAAAGGGATTGTATCAATGGAAGGGCTTAAATTGATTTTACCAAAACTACAACTTCATCTTTAGTTAGTATTTGCATCTCCAGTTTAGAGTAAAACTCCACTACGTCTGGGCCCATGAGCTGTGAGTATGGAGTGTCACTGTAGACAGCCCATTTTTATTTAACAGTATGTGGGGATTTCCTGCTGTGTGAGCATTTGAATTACACTGGCAAATAAGGACAAGAAAATCCGCGAATATTGTAAGACCTGTAGCTTTAAGTAAATTTCTAATGGAAAAAACACCATAATATAAGAATTAAACAACTTCCTAATAATATCAGTTTACAACTTTCTAATTTACCTAGACTTTTTTATTTAAAATTTCCTTACTTGTAGCTGGGCAAGAATGTCTTCTTTTTACCTTGAAAAACATAATAAAATAATCAGACTTCAAACAAATGAAGATTAAGTGTTTTTAAGGCCTCTAGACCTAAGTGATAAGCCACCATTTTGTTAGGACACTCATTCATCTGAATTTTCTTGACAGCAATTTAATTCTACATGTTCTGGTAATTGTGTTTTTTAAAGGACAGTGACTCAGTGACTCATCTATTTTGTTTGAAAATACAGTTCTTACGTTTAAGATGTAAATTTAAAAAGTACTTGTAATGAAAATAGAATTTACATCATGGGTAGTTCAAGAGCTTAATTTTCCTTACTGAATTCTAAAAAGTTTTTTTTTTTTAAATATTAAAGGCCAAACCAGAATCAGAAGAAAAAGATGACTTATTATCTGAATTCCAAAAGCAGAAAGATGTATTACTTTCCTTATTTGATGAAAAACGCCACGAACATCTGCTTAGTAAAGGTAGATAGTATTAATGTATGCCAATATCTACTTTTTATTTTTTATACATGATATATGTAATCACATAATAGCATTAAATTTGCAGGAGACTCACTGACTAAGGAGACTTGTATTTTGCAGGAGAAAGACGACTATCTTATAAAGCACTGAAGGGTGCCTTAATGATCTACTTCTACAGGTAATGTTAGAAGATGTATCTTTAATGCTTACTGGCAGGAGGAGGGGTGATGGTTAAAGACAGCAGCACAGGTTTATTTAGGTTGGAACGGGCCTTGGAAAGTAATCCAGTCCAACCCTCCATGAAACCCCAGCTCAGATCCAACTTGAAGGTCAGATCAGGCCGCTCAGGGCTGGGTCCAGTTGAGTTTTGCGTATCTTTGCAAGTGGAGGTTACACAGCTTCTCTGGGCAGCTGCTTCATTTCTGACCAGATACTGCTCCTCAGATTGAAACTAGCAAATGCATTGTTCAAACTGTTCTACCAAGTGTCCTAGAATGATTTATTTTTCCAAGTATGAGGGAAAAGGCACAAATCGAGACTTACATGGCAGAAGCGTTTCTTAGAACATTGACTGACATTTCAATACCAATTTAGGAAAAATGTACCTTAGGTCACTGTTACACGCTGGTGAAGTGATACTTTGAAAAATATAGTGTATCATAAGGGATCTCACTGTCTTTTCCTTCATTTTGCAAGGGAGGAGCCTCGTTTTCAGGTTCCCTTTCAGCTTCTTACCTCCCTTATGGATCTCGATGTGCTCATGACCAAATGGAGATGTAAGTTTCACTTTTTGATGGTGACACTCCCTCTTTTATGTGCAAGTAAACCGTTCTGTTTCACCCTCTTTGAGACAAGTTATACCCAGTTTTAGAATTGAGCTTCTGAGTTCGTACATTAGGAATGACTTTTTATTTTTTTTAACTTGGGCTAAGAGGAAAGATGAACAGCTGCTTCTGTGATCATCAGATACATAGGTATAGCTATCACTCCTATAATATGCTTTAAGTTAGGGGAACAATTTTGTTTAAGGGACAGGTATGTATTTTCCAACATCTGCCAAAACGTCATCATGATGACTCTTCATATGCAAACATTCCTTCTGTTCCTTCCCTATCTAGACATCCATAAATGAATGTATTCATTCTGTATTAACTGAGCATAATAATGTATAATAATTAGTGTATTCATTCTGTATTAACAATCATTTTATATTAGTTGATTGAAGACTGGCATAGTTAACTCCTGCATTGCTGAGACCGAGTAGTTTGGTACCTCTGTAAAGATCTCTGTAGGATCTTTAGTATTCCAGTGATGTGCCTTGATGTGACCCTTTGGTTATATCTTAACACTGAACACAGGCCGTGTCCTTCTTTTGTGCTACTTAGATAACCACGTGTGCATGGTGCACAGGATGATTGGCAGCAAGGCTGGCACCGGAGGCTCATCAGGGTACCAGTATTTGCGCTCCACAGTCAGGTACCAGTAACACGTTTCCCCCATTACCTCCAATAACACAATTTGTAGATACTCTGATGCCAGGAGACAGATTTCAAACAGTTCACTGAGGCCAGAGGGCTGCTGTTTCTCTTTTGAGGCTCCCGCATTTCCTCCTGGCTGTTGTACATTTACTTATCAGGTTGACATATACACGTTTCATGTGTTTTGAGGTGAAAAGAACTTTCGGTCACTTGTGCAAAGTGCCATTTGCAATTCTCAGCCAAGGGATCTAGGTGTTACTGTAAAAGCAATAATATGAATCCTGCACTGCTTAGTTTGTGTGGAATCTAGCCCAAGTTAATGAGGTGATACGGGCTGGAAGTGAGTCCCGTCTGCTGTGGGACTGATGACAGTTTCTTATTCCTTAACATGACCTCTAATCGTACAACTTGTGGTAAGTCAATATAGGATTGAATACACTCTTAAAGCTGATAGTAATTAATACTCTCAAGCTGTGCAGACAACAAGTAGAAACATATTTCCTTCTACTGGATGAAGCAACAAAGGATCTTAAAAGGGGTGGCTGGGACCTGAGCAAGGAACTCTCTGAACGGGTAGAATGTTTTTTACACCAAATGTGAGGATTCAGCTAGTTGGACAATTCAAGCCTTTTAGCTGCAACTATATCCTGACCAACATTATGTCAAAAAAGGCTATTTAAAGCATCATCTTCCAAGACGACTGTCTTTGAGCATTGTTTTCAAAGAGAAACCGCACGCAGCTACTGACTGTGGGCAACCATTCCCGTCACAACCATTGTCACAGAGGCTGGAATAGAAAGCAGACAGCTAGATTGAATTTGAAGATTAAACGTTCACTGTCTTTTTCAGCAAGCCTTCTTGCTCTTCTTTAATTTCAGGTTAACATTCTTCCTAGATAAATTCTATTTCATACCTACCACATGAGCAGAGGTCTGGAGATCACAGCCTCCGTACCTTGCATTTGCAGAAGGAAGATGTTGACTATAGCAACCATATTTCCTTTAAATCTAATCTGCTATGCCCCAGAAACAGTTAGGATTGTATTTTTAGGAATATTCACGAGGAGAGTTAGTGGAGAAACCTTAATAAAGAAAATAATTCCATTTATAAAATGATAAATAGAAGAGATGGAATGATTCCTGAGGATTTTGAAATTATGCCTTCTCTGGTGATATTGCAGTATTGATTGTTCCAATTGTCTTTTTCAGTGACAGATACAAGGTGTTTGTGGATTTGTTCAATCTTTCAACATTTCTAGTGCCAAGACACTGGATACCAAAGATGAACCCAACCATTCATAAATTCCTTTACACGGCAGAATACTGTGATAGCTCCTATTTTAGCAGCGACGACTCCGACTAGCCTGCCTTTCTAGACTGGCTGCTGTAAAGAACTTGAGGAACTTTCACCTTGAATGGTGCTACGCCTCAAATATAACAGCTATTCTCAGACGGTGTGAGTGTGTAAATATGTATTTATGTATGACAACTATGTGAATAGTTTGATAGGCTTATAGAAGAAACTTAATTGTTCATAGATAAAATAATCTGTATTCTCTATATTAAGACTAAAATGATACCCCAGTTCAGCTCAATGACCAATTTAACTCTTAGTGGGCTTCTTAAAACCTACATCTAGAGAGAGGGAGCAAATTGTACAGACTTACCATGATCATGTCTTATTTGTACATATTTTTATATTTGTTTCTTTGCCTACTGGCTGTTATTAATTTACTTCTGGCTGAGGACATAATTAGTCTCATCACCTTCAGAAGGATATTAGTTTCTGAGCTTTACCGGAATTTCAAAAGGAATTTTGTGTTAAGAGTTTCAAAAGCTTAGATTTAACAAAGCATCTTGAACTTTTACCATCAAGAATCATGTTGCCATCTAAGTGTTACATATGAATGTAAATCCCTTCTGTAGAAATACTTACTGTTAAGAATAGCAGACATAAATAAGTACTTGCTTTGCCCTTCAAATAAAGCAGTGTTAAAGCTCATCTTTAGTTGTCTTCTAAAGCAAGCATAAAGTTCAAACAACAGTATGACAGGCATTTAAAGTGTTTTTTATTCAAAAGATCATTGAAATAAGAATAAAGTGGATATTTAATAAAAGCAAGGCAAATTTGGCCATATAATATTGATAAAGGTGTGTAATCTCAGTAGATGGATTCTCGTCTTTTTAAATGCTTCTCTTGGAAATACACCGTAGGCCTTCGTTTCTGGCGAGTTGCTCTACATCTTAGTGCTTTAGGTACTTATTCCTGGTAGTATCACCTCAAAAACACTGGTGGAACATCTGTGTTTGACTCTGCTAGAACAATATTACTCTTACCAGTGCTAATTAGGAGCTTTGGCTATTGTTTTCCAGTTATGGAAGTGTTCTATTTGTTGTTTGTAAACTGCTAAGGGAAGGCCATACTACAGAAGACTGTAAAACTACAGAAGATATACTTTTTTGTTAATTGGAAGTTTTCAGCCAGTAAATTCAGTAAGCAGTAGAACCTGAAGTAGTAAAACATAGCACTTGGTCTTCCCTTCATATAAAATTATTAACACTTAAAAGTAGAAGGATTGAAATGACAATACTTACAATAGGCAATTATGATTGCATTTGTCATAAGAAGATAATAATACCCTGATCTATAAACATGATACAGTAATTGAATGCAAAAATTACAGAACTGCTTCAATAGTTTTCATGGTAGTGCTTCAGAAAGAATAGAGGTAAAGCATTCCAGGTGAAAGATTCAGAGCATTTTAGAATTACAGGTTTGGTTGTGAATTTTAGCTACATTTGCCTGCAAGTGCAATTTTACAGGTCAGCAGGGCTGGAACCACCTTTTGATTCCCAGAAGTCCCACCTATGAATTCAACTAATGTAGGGACATTTAACATCCACTCCATTTGGAGTATTCTGTAATGGCTGACTTTCTAGAGGTGGTAAATATAAATTAACTATTCTAAAAAACCATTACATAAATTAAAAACCTTACCCATTATAGAAAAAATAGTTAATTTGTATAATGAATAAGGTTTTTAATTTATGCTTTGCAATGGACTTCACTGTTAATTGTGAAGTACAGAAGAGGAAAGGCATGGAACTGATAGAGGTCTCAAAGCATGGAAAGCATTTGCAAATACATGCATCCTGCCAGACACAGGATGTTAAACCACAGGAACTGCCTTGGTTTGTCTAACTACAATTACTTCTTATTTTTCTATCCATTTAACAAATTAATGCAGAAGACTGATGTTCCAGGCACTTTCTAAAATACAGTCCCTGCTCTGAAGTTATATTTACCCAATAAAGGCCTGATGACTGATAGTGGAGAACTGCAGCACTTTAGAGAGAGTGCGTGCTCAGGACACAACTTTGAATCTATTTCCCTCTTCTATTATTCTAGCTGTAGAGAAAAAGTAGGACTTCACAAAAAGGAGGAAGACAAAAGTGTGTGTTTTTATCTTGGCTTTTCTAGCACCTCTGACAGATATCAAAGCAAAACACAGCAAATATTTTCTTCCAACTGCCATTCCTCCCCTGCAATATAAGCAGACCTAATTGTGGTTCTTCTAATATTCAAAGCACTTTGATTGCATTCTGTCATACTATCTATCATACACATATCATTGATTATTTGATCCAAATCCCTTATCACTTGTCATCACTTCTTTCCCTGTAAGATTTTTTTCAAGAAGTAGTATTCAAACACCCGGACAGGGTTCAGATTCACAGTTTCCATCCCTCTTCATAACTTCTTTTTACGTACTCTGAAGTTGATTCTGAGTCTTCTTATTCCAGGAGAGATCTGATATGCAACACACTTTCCAAATAAAAACACTTTTAAAAATTTCAGCCAACACAGTCCTGCACTGCCTAAAAGCAGGAATTGCCCTTAAGCGTAATTTCTTATTTTACAAAACGTTGCTTTGAAGTATATCTTCACATAAAGTGTGTACCAAACTATTATCCAAATGATAATCGTTGCCTTTGGCCAGTAAGCGTCAAACAAATACTGATGAAACTGTATCTGCTATACCTAAAAATGAAACAAAAAAATATTTTTAAGTAAACACCAGAAGCAGAAACTTGCCAGAAATAAGCTCCCAGAATTCACATTCATATGATGTCCTCTCTCCTCCACACCACGCCAGTATGGACATGCATCACTGCTGGGGCAGGCAATCACCTGCAACCCTTTTATCCTTTTATTTCTTCCTTGCCTGACACTATTTATAGATGTGTTCTACACTCCTCCCTCCTTTGCTTTCATTTTTCAAAACTTCAGATCCTTTTTGAGGCCTCAGGATTGTTCCGATCTGGGTGCTGAAAAGCAAGCTAATCTAAATCTTGATATCATATTCATTAATAGATAGACAACACAAAGCTATGTAGCTTTGAAAGCTCACCAAGAGATTAGAGATCACAAATTCCATTACATGACGCATTTCTGAACACTCATACACACACACAAACACAGAACAAACCAGGCTTTTTTATTCGTGCTCAGTCCTT
>JAOXJM010000033.1:34742244-34756130 GCA_026413425.1 Tringa solitaria
TCAGAAAGTCTGGTTTACAATTTTATAATTGTAAATGCTTATTTTAAAATATATTTTAATGGAATTTTACATATCTCTTTACTGTTCTGGCTATTCATTAGAAGTATTTCATGAGCCCAAACAATGCATACCAAAAAAAGGAGTGATAATAAGTATATATTTAGGAACCTCAAAATTACCATCAGATGTTTTCTTTAAATGAAGATATACCTTTATTAAGAGAATTTTTTTCTCATGAGGTGCCAATAACCCATTTCTAAAATTATATGTTGTAACTTATTACAGTGTAATTAGTGGGTGGATTTTCATTATCACAGGGTCAGATTGAGAGAGCATGTTAATATTTAGTAGATTGGCTTTCTTTTTTTTTTTTTTTTTCTCCCCAGGGATTTTTGCATAGCTATTTGAAATAGTTAGCTAAGTCTAGGCACCCTAGCTTCAGTACCCCTTGGCCTCTATGTTTATAATTATCATAGCAAACAAGGGCAAAATACAATAAATTACTTCTGAGTTGAAGACAGGTGTTCCAAGGATGGATACTGGTACTGCTAAGGGCAGTAACGAGATGTGTTAATGGACCTGTGGGGAGGAGGGATGCCTTTTGCTTTGATAGGTATCTACATAGCAGCAGTTTGGACTTCTGCCTTTTGCATACATATAAAAAGTTTAAGAAATGGAAAATAAATCCCTTTGTATTGTGCAGTCCTCAGCGATCTGTAATTTAAATCGGGCAGCAGATGGAGCTGATTGCCTTTTCTTGGAAAGACGGGAAAAATTAATTCAGGGTAAGTTGAAGGATTTGTTTATTTTAAGACCTTGCAGTGGTGGTGTTTGCTAATATAGTTGCACTGGCAACAATTATGTAAGCAAAAGAAGTGTGAATTGCAATCTTGGTATGAAATCTGGTCCTGTTTAAGGCAATGTAAGGGTAAAGTAGCAGCATTACTGCAGCTTAATGTTCAGGAGTTGTTGTTTTGAGCCCAAAGGTACACTTTGAAGTTTATGAGAAGCAGAGAAAATTATGCATGGTAATAGTTGGGTTTGCAGGAATAATGAAGCTGTGGAAGGAGTTGCCTTATCTAGATCGTGATAGATGTCTGCATTGACCGTGCAGTCTCTCCTGGTAGAGCTATCTTCCTTTGCAAATAATGAAATAACTGTAGGATCTGCTTCTCAAACCTGACTCTTCTGTATCTAAGCTGAATGTCCTAAACACCAGTAAGTCTCTAGCGCTATTTAATTTTTTTTTTTTATTCAGCCTTGTCAGTAGGGAATGAATTACAAATGAAGAACGTTAGCAGCAGAGCTAATAATTCAAATCAGATAGTGAATCAAAATTTGAAAATGCAGAAAGATGTGGTTAGGCACTACACTTTCACAAAAGGAGCAACACCTGTTCTGAGTGAGAGTGAAGTGAGAAGTCGTGACAGTTTTAAGGATTTGAGAATTGGCTTTTAAGATGGTGACTGTGCCATTTCTTATTTTCTCTGTCCTCATTGCCAGTACCACTTGACAGTGTATATAATAGCTTGACATTAAGTATTCTCAGCTGAGAAAACTTCTCAGATCCAGGTCACTCAAATTTTTCTGTTAGCTTTTTTTTTTTTTTTTTTCCAAATATTTAATTTTCCCCAGAAAGTGGGGCAGCAGTCAGCTTTTCAGGAAGAAATTCAGTCACTATTGGGTACAGCCTGATTTAAGGGCACAAGCATTGATAAACATTTATTCACTTTAATTTTTCATATTTCTCCCATCACACTTTGATTGTGGGAGGTGGACAGAGTGCTCATCGGTAGAAGTAATGCTGTTTTGCAGAATTCCTTTGCACATTTCTGCAAATTCTCCGGTTATTTTGTTTATACATTCCTTATGAATTCATCAGTGACTTGTTGGTAGAGCAATCTAGCAAGAGGGTAGAAGGACTTGCCAAATTCAAATAAAAAGAAAAACAAAATTAAAGAAAAAAAGTACCATTCAGGAATCCTAGTATTTCTGTTTTGGTTTTGTAGGATCTAGTTACTGTCTCCACTGGTGATTATAACTCTAAAACACTGTTGAACCGTCCCAACCTTGTATTCTTTCTGTTCTGTATACAGTTCCTTCTACTTTTGTTTTACTGGGGAACTTACAAGGATGGATTTTTCCAATCACCTTGATGTGAATCAGTTGTTACTATTACTGCTATGATTATACTACCATTGAAATGATATCTTGTCCCTATAGTGCTTTATATCAATAGATTTTCAGTGCTTTTTGTGGGAAGGTCATCAATGTAAAACCAATGTCAAATTTGCACCTCGAGCATGAGGTCTATGTCCATGACTAACCTGTGCACAGGAGTAGGGAGTCTGTTTTGCATCAGTGGCCGACTTCAGTCTTGCTCAGATTTTGTTGTTTATGTGCCACATGCTGTTAAGGTCTGGCATAAAGTAAAATCCTTGCAAAAAGTCATACTATTTTTATTGTGTAAACTTTTGGTGGAAGGTTAACTTTTGTTGTTGTTGCTTTAGGCTTTGTTCTAACAGCAGGCTTTTATGCAGAAGGAGTGTCTCTCCTGACTTGCCTACTGCTGCTTGTGCAAAATTCACCCCCATGTTGTCACTGTTTCCATACGAGTAGCTGAAGGTGCTGAGTTTTTCTGAAGTCTTGCAGGTCTTATAATGTAGAAGGGTAGGACCCAGCTGCCTGCTGTGAATGGGAGGATTAATATGCAGGAAAATAGATTTAAAAGGAAAAAGTGAGGAACAGAACTGTGGTTTCCTCTTTTGTTACCTGGCACAGCTGTCATCTTCTTCAGTCAGAATCTACAGCCAGTGTATCGGTGCTATGTCCTTGTCACAGTGTTTTACTTCTCTGATCCTGAGTGGTGGAGCAAACACACCTAGGGACTTTCCATCTTTGTCTCATGCCAGTTTGCCTGTGTATGCAGCATCTAACTAGAAGAGCAATGCTTGAGCTCTTACGTTTGTGATCCATTTTACTTTTGTCCATTTTAACTTTTACTGTGTATTCTAATGTCTCTTTGCTGGCTTTTTTTCTTGATTATGAAACCTTCTACAGGCTTTGGTTAGAATGTGTATATCCATTTGTATAAATGAATTTGTTCAGATCAGACAGTAAATATTGATCACTATTAAAGACTTTACAAATATTTTAAGTTAAAGTAGAATGCACTTAAAGTATGGAGCTGCTAATGAAGAAGATACCCCTTGGATATTTATAAATAGTATGTTGGAAAAAGTTCACTTGTTGAAGGACAGGGAAGTTAACTGGATGACAGACAAGGACCCTTGGCTTTTATTTCTGTGATCCAGTGATTGTTTTTCCACTGGAATCCCTTCCTTATTCTGGGCTATTTGCTGTTCAATTACAAGAACTGATTTGCTATTTAGAAAGAAAAAAGTGCAGTAGGAACGCATCATATACAGTTATTTTGCTGATTAAGAATCTGGAGGCAAGAAAAAGGCAAAAATGCTTTTATTATGCAAAAAGGCAAAATGCTTTAATGTTCGTATAGGTTTCATTTCCCTAAAATCAATGTGATCATTTTATGAATCAGATTTTGAGCATATTTGGAAGTTAGTTATATATGAAAGTAAATTATGCATATGTTAATTAAGTGTCAGCCAAGTAAATTAATTCTGGGCTTATAGTTGTTCATATGTTACATAGCTTTTCAACTTAGAAAGTTATTTTAACATAATTTCAAGTAAATGTTGATTGTTGTATTAAGCTGATGCTTTAAGACTGTAAACAGAAATACAGGTTCACTATTATTTTGTGGTCCTAGTGGTGGCTTTAAATGGTGTAAACCAGGGGGAGTTCTGTTTAAGGGAGTGTGGAACTATACTGATGCAAAATTAATGCCATGGTGAGCACAGCTGAGTGCTGTATATTTATCTTAGTTATGGACCTTGAACTTACCTCTACAGCTTGTCAGGGGGAAGGGAGAAATCCCATTACAGCTTCTAGTTTTCTTCTTGCAAACCAGTACTGTCAGCCCTCTGTGTAAGACCATACATGGCAGTGCAAGTAGAGTTTCCCAGAAGATTAAATTACATTGTTTTGAAAAATTTAGATGATGTCAGGAACTGTTGCACATAGAAACAAATTTCCATTAATTACTCAAATATTTATTGTATTGGGGGTAATTTAAAACATAATGATAGCTTACTTCACCCTCTCTCCATTAGCAAAACTTAATCCTAGTTTTCAAAAGGATACTGCCAAGTCTTTAGGTCTTAAGTTCTGACTTGTTTTGGTTCATGAGGATATGGCACTGCTCTTCTAATTTTCCCAGGAAGTTGAAACTTTATAGGTCATATTTTTATAAAGCAGTTTCTTAATGATACAGTTAGCATTCCCTGTTCTATACCTCATAGCTTCTCACATGCAGCTGAGCACAGAGAAGAACCAGACAGGCAATTTCTTTTGAAAATCCCAATCGCGGCAAGTGTTACGTGTTACCTTCTAAAGAGGAAAACTTTCATTTATCTCAACTTTTCCTTGGGAGGTTGAGAGTTTATGCAATTTGAAGTCTTTCATCCTAGAGATCATTGAAAAGGTCATTCTTTAAAAAGGATTCAAAGTACATTGTGCTTTTACAGAAAGTATTTGACATTTTAATTTTTCTCATATGTTTTTTTTAAACTCATTTTAATTGCCAGGCTAGCCATGTACACAACGTTTATAGTGCTTTTGTTGCCATAGCTGAGTATCCAAAGAGCATAAAAACACAATGTAGCAGAATTTGAGGGAAAGTAATCCTCGTTTAATATTAGATACAAAGGATCTAACATACAATTTAACGTCTATGTGTACGTCTCAGTTAAAATAAACAACATTACTGCAATATTTTTTTTAAAAAACTTCTGTTAAATAGATTGAGGTAATTCTCAAGGGAACATACTGTCTGAAGAAATAAATATTTATATAGAAGATGTGCAAGCTATAAAACTGTGCGAAAGCTATATTGTAGCTTTTTATACTGGGAGCCTGCCAGCCTTATCTGCGTGTCTGTGTTAAGTTCCCAGTGTGTCACTGGGTTGTAATGCTGTTGGTGAAATGTAGCATCTTAACTATGGGTTTTGTCTTTGTGGGGTCATTTCTGGAGAATACACACGTGATATTTGTGGACAGATGTGAATGTGTGCCTGCAATCAGTACGTGCTCTGGATTCTTTGACCAAGAGAAGCAGCTAGTTCTGCTAGCTGTTCATGGCATGCTGCCATCTGCTCCGGAGAAGAGAACTGCTCTTTATTGACAGGTTACTCTGTACAGATACATACCATTTTTATTTTGAGGTTGAGATGCTTATTCTTCCTTTTATGCTTATTCTTCCATGCTTCTTCATTTGGTTGACCGTGAACATAAAACAATAATTTTAGTATTTTCTGTGCTCAGAGACAGCTTGTCTCATAGATTTATTCATACTTAAGTATTTTGAGATGACTGAAAACTTAGTGAAATTGACTGATGTTTAGTTTGAGCTGAGGAGAATTGCAGATGTGTTTGGAGTATGTTTCTTAAATCAATGTGCTTAATTTTGATAAAAAGAAGACAGGATTTTTTTCAGTTAACACCACCATTTATTCCCAGCCAAAATGAATGCAACAAGAGTATAAAGTGCTACTGAATTAGATTTCCTGTTTGTAGACTGCAGAAGGAAATGAGCACTAATGAGTGCTTAGGAGATCGTTATTATGTACCTTTGTGGTCCAGAGTTGGGAAGAATACGCATTACCTTAAATGTGGTCCATATTTAAAGTGCAGACTGGCTGGCCCTGGCAATTAAATAGCTGAGATGCTATTTGCCTTAACAATTTATTGTAATTTGGAGCCAATGTTATGGTGAAGTGTGCAATTAAAATGGAAACTGCGGTGGCAAGAGGTGCTTACCTAAGCCCAGCTTCAAGAGTTTCAGGAACTCATTTTCCCCAGCAGGTCTGCCAGATTACACTCTGCCCTCGCTAATTATACAGGCAGTCTGCCTTAAATCGTGCTGGGCAGCGCTCAGTGCTGAGCTTGAATTACCAGAGGAGTTTCTCTTCCCATATAAAGAGGAGTGTGTAAGGTTGGAGCCTGCAACCACAGTGCCCTAGCTATAACCTGTGACCTCCACTTTACCATGTGGTAGGTGGGCTATGAAGCAGAAATAGAATGCTTATCAGCTAAGCAAAGCCTGGGAGTGCAGTTTTCTTTAAGGCTGGTCTCATAGCAGTGGGAGAACTTTATTTGGAGGTCCTTGGTTTTGAGTCTGTATAGATTTGGGTTAATTTTTCTCCTTTGTTTGAGCTTTATTAAAGGGAATTTAGTAATTCTTATTCTTCCTTTCTGTTCTGAGTGTGACGCTGCATAGTCATAGGTATCCTCTGGGTCATGCAGCAGGTGGGGATTGACAGAGGTAGCCAGCTGGGCAGGGAGGCATTGTAGGGAAGCATGGCCAGGGAAATGGCCATAAAGCCATGATTTCCAGGCTGGCCTGGCCTGGCTGTTTCTCCAATGCATTGCAGGAAAGGAAGCGAACCCATTAGGGTGGGGGTGAATTTATCCCTTTATATACATTAAAAAATACTTTATTGGAGCCAAATGCATTGAAGGGAGAGAGATTTCTGCCTGCCCGGACAGGATATGGCCCCTTCAAGTGTCCTGGTTATATTCCGCAGCAGCCAGGGCTGGCTGCAGACTTGGCAGCCACCTGTGTCCCTGGTGAGCAGCTGGTACAGCCATCCCGTGCTCAGGAGGTATCAGGTGACATGCAGACAAAAATGGAGACATCCATTGTTTTATTTGGATGTTGGGACAAATGGCTGATACTTTCTCATTTTCCTAATAGATTTTCCTTTTTATCAGTGTTGACCCTTTTAAGGACCACAAAGTTAAGGCTGAAGCTTAATGCCATCTCACTTGAAAGCCAATTATGCGGTGTGCTATGTTTTCCTTGCTAATCAGAAGAATATACCATCAGTCCATACTGTTTTGATCACCTTTTTTTCTAGTCATCTTGAAAAGGGAAGTTTTTTTTTCTCTAACCTCTGCTGCAAATCAAAATATGAACCCAAAGACCAGCATCTGGTCTTTTTGCTATAAATCCAAGCATACTTCTTTCCTAAAGTGTGGATATAGTGCCTAACTAGAATAGCAGGAACTACTGCACTATGAAAACTTGTTAAGTCATTGATAAGTTGCACACCCTTCTGGCTTGCCTGGTTAGCCTTCCTTAAATTCATTAAAAACCTCCTAAGTGGGTTTTAGCCTTTGACTTTTTTTTTTTTTTTTCCCTGGATTAATGCTGCAGTTATGGAATTACCACGTCTGGGGACTAGGAAGAGAGTATAACAAGATGATAAAATACTAAAAATGTCTCCATTGCTTGCCAAGTGCAATATCCCTACAAATGCATTTGGTTCATTGAAGCATCAAACTACAGATTGTTGAAGTAGTTTTCAGTAATTGTGAAGAAGAAAGATAAAGTGGTTTGAATACAAGCTCAGCACTTGAATACTCATTAGTCATCAGAGATGACAAATTTTTAATTTCACAACTTAGTCCTTGCCAGTTCAATTTGGTTCTTGTAACCATTCTGAAGACAGAAAATGTTGGGGCAGCAGCTGTAGCACTAACCCAAATGTGGTATGAAATTGAATGCTCAGTGGACTTCAGTCTTGTACTAGCAGGAACAAAATCTTGAAGATACACAGTCCTGCTAAGTTGGGAAAGAAATAATTAAAATGGATGATTAATTTGTGATTTCTTTTCACTTTCATTTTAAATGAATTACTGTGGAGGCAATTAAGAAATTCTTCCCATGTAATAAGTTAAATTGATGAATTTGGTGGAGCAGAAATGGCTTAGATTTATTGTGGGTAAGTACAGTCTATCTAATTAAAGTTAGTAATATATTTTCTAACAGCCTTTCAATAAACAAAGAAGCCTCACTTATAAACGCTGTTTGTAAGTGATTTATCTTTACATCCCTCTTTGAGGGTTTTGTCCAAGAATTAAGTGCAACTTTTACCTGATATTATTTCAGGAAGGAAAACAGTCAATACATATTAGTCAGTGAGTTATAGACAAAAAACATTCCTTTGCTGAAGAGTTTTAGTCCGATTAAAATCTATTTAATGAACTATTTATAGTATTTTAGTTATCACTTTTGAAAGTACTATGAGAAATTTTACTTTTCCTCACTGCAGATACTTAGCAATAGTCACGTGGAGTGATATAAAGCATTACGGTAGCTTTGTTGTGAGTTAATTTACAGGAGAAATTTTAAAAATTATATTCATGAAGGATCATTTGAGTAGGACATTAGAGTGGGGACTGAATAACAAAATTTGACCTTAAAGAATCTCCATACGTAACTGTTTGCAAATCATGCTTTAAAGCCTGTGGAGACCCTCTATCTCTTATCACCAATTTCTAGTCCTGAGGACTTTTGCATCTTTACTAAAAACAAAGAAAAACTAATGGTTTACTCTGGAATTAATTTACTATAGATTAATGGGACTATAAACCAAGAAGGATCAAAAGTAAGGCTCTTCTAACTTAAAACAATGTATAATTTCATCAACTGTCAGCTAATTCTAATTAACTAGTAGCTAAAGGAGGACTGAGGTGCTGCAGCTAATAGCTTAGTACCTTGGGTATTTTGGCAACATTCAGGTGTATTCCTGATGTGAGCAAGGAGAGAAATCCTCCAGGGAAGCCAGTGACAGAGGAGAAGGCAGTACAGAGATGCTGTCATTCCCCAGGGATCCTCTTGTTTCTAACCAATCCTTGCCAGCTCATACTGGCCCTGTGATATTCCTTTCCAGTCTAAAAAAGTAATCTAATAATAAAGGACTTAATAGTAATAGAATAATTAATAAAATAGTGTATAGTCATAGAAGAAATGCATGTTTTGAGTGAGAAGAGTGGCATATATATGTATGTAATTAACACAGTACAGTCCTAAACACAAATGATAATTTTTTGATTATAGAATATATACCTACTTCATATACATAACTGTAATTACCTAAAGTTATAAGCTTGAATTACAGTAACTTCATCTGATATGTATGTTAATTATAAAAAAGGCATTTTATATAATTGAAATACAGCAATTATAATGATTTTTAAGCAATATTTTACAAATTGTTTCACAGTATTTTTGAGAGAAAATATTTTAGTCAAAATTTATTCAGTTTGTATTTCAACAGGTTTCTTTTTTTTCCTAAGACATTCTGGGTGGTGATGGTGGTGGGGAAAACCCATGTTTTCCAGGTTGCAGTTACCAAGATAGAGAGGGGCATACTCAGTCTTTACTCAGTACCCACTATTTTAACACCAGAACTTTTTCCACATTTAACTCAATGTTCATGATCAAACTAGAATGCGTTTTCAGCCTAGGAATAAATAAATGATGGAAGCATCTGTTTGTGGAGGATTTGTTGTTCTCTAGCTGTTTAAGCAAGACTGAGAAATTGTTAACTCTTTCTGGCTGATATGACTTGTGCTTTGGTTATAGGAATTTTACAGAAAAGATTAAAAAATGCTTGCACTGACAGTCAGTAATGCTGGTTTGATTGTTTTTTAGTTCTCTACCTCTATGGAGCAAAACCTTTTTTTTCTACAAATTTGTGTTTTAAAAGCCTTTTTTGATGAACCAGGAAAAAAATAATCACAAATCAACAACCAAACTAAACCCCCAAGGCTTTTTATTTTTGATTCTGATTTTGTGGGGTTCCTCCTCTTTCCCCCCCCAACTCCCAGCCCAGTTCCACAAAATTTGATTTTGCCCAGTTTCTGCAATCAGCAAGTGAACTTTGTGACAGTGTTTCTTATATTGTGTCAAGCGTAATATCTGAATTTCAGATTTAACTAAAATTGACATTTTCTTTCCTCTCCTAGGTCTATACTGTACCTATTTCCAGAAGAAAAATCTCAAGTTTAGAGTGGCAAGTCAAACTTTCACTGTCAGTTTCCTCTGTGAAGTGGGAACAGATTTCAAAGAGACTGATGCACCTAGAAGTATGAACAGACTAAGAACAGACAGAAGGCACTATTTCCAGTTGCACTTCCTCAGTCTCACAGGTAAGTATGATTATTGGAGAGATTTATCTAGCTGTGTAACTTCTTAACGTGCCATGTGCCAAGAACTATCAGTTGTGACTTCTACTGTTATTCCCTGTGCTGCCTGCTGACCCAGAGAGTTCTGTGTGGGTAGGACTCTGAAGACTCTCCTGACTCAGCAGTCTGGAGTATCACATCTCAGATGCTTCCTGGTATCCTTTTCCATATTCCTCTGTTTCACTTAGTCTTGTTCTGCTGTTATTCTAATGAGGCTGTGAAGAGGATTCCTAAGCCTATACTTCCCTCCTTAAGGGCAACTGTGTGAGTCAGGCTGGCAGTACTGTAGCATCTGCACAAATAAATGTTTTGCATTATCTTTCAGTGCAGCAGTTCTTAAAATGGATTCTCTTATTAAATCAACACCACAGAAAGAAGTGCTTTAACGACTGCCATAATCTCATTAACTTTTCTTGCCACTGGAATAGACACAGATATTTACAGTTCTGAAATAGATAAGCAAGTTAACAGAAGGTAAAAGTAACAAGAAAGCCATAGAGATTATTAGTATTTAACTTCCTTGAAGTGTGATTATCTGTAGAACCCTGCTAGCTAAAGCAGATATTGAAACAAACAACTGGCATTAAGGAGGTGCTTTATAATGTATGAAATGGATGTAGTGTGTCTGGTCGTAAAAATGGTAGGTGAGGGAATGACTTAAAGCTGTGTCAGGGGAAGTTCAGATTGGCTATTAGGAAAACGTTCTTCACTGGAAGGGTGGTCAAACATTGGAACAAGCTGCCCAGGGCAGTGATCATGGCCCTAAGCATCTTGGTGTTAAAGAAGTGTTTGGACAATGCTCTTAGATACATGGTTTAACTGATATGTTGCCGTGTGTGGATTCAGGAGTTGGATTCAAGGATCCTTGTGGGTCCCTTCCAACTCAAGATATTCTATGATTCTATATGTGCGTACTCTTGAATTTTCTCCTGGAACTCCGTCTTCTTAAATCCTTATGTGTGTATCACCAGTCTCTAATACACTTCAGAGTATTGAATGTGGGGATTTTCTGCTGTCCTATTTGTGATTCTGTAACATGTCATAGTTAATGCAGAGTTTATATTAACTTATACACTTATGTATAAAATGGCAATTAAGAAAGAGTAATGAGCTTTTTTTCCTTTCTAAATGCATTAGTAGAAGAGGAGGTAAGAGGTAGGAGTCAGCACCGTGTGACCATTCTTCTGTTTTTCAATAGCTGATGTGTCTGTAGCTTATTCTTGTGATTATTCCCCAGTGCTGTTTTAGAATCATTTTACTAAGTCTTCATGGCAGCTCAATTATGATCTCAAAAAGTTATGTTTTAGCATTACAAATCAGTTGTGAGACTAATGGCTGGAACAAATACAGATCAAAATCTCAGGGAAACTCCTTGAGATATTTGACAGATTTCTGTCTTTGCTAACAGTGGGAAACATAACCTACTACAACAGTAGTGTTTCACTCCCATTGTTTATAATGTGTGGGAATACACAGGCTACAAAGGAGTAGAGAATTAGGTGTTCAGGTTTGAGACCTGGCTGATATGATAGTTCTACTCCTGTTTAGCTATATCAGGAAATTACAGCATCAATTACTTTGCAGCTTATATTTATTTTCTAAAATAAGGTTTTCAGTATGTTATATATCATTCAAATTTCTGCTTCCAGGTACAATGATATTCATATTGAGGTAAGCAGTGCAAAGTGAATGAAACTGAGATTTGGTGTCTGCTCATAATGAAGTGCTACTTCCAGCCTTTTTCTCCACAGAATAATGTGATTTAATTTAGTGGTCAGACACTTAATGGCATGCAAGAAATTATTTTTATGAGCCAAATGAAGAATAAGAAATATTAATTTCAGTACATCCCATTTCAAAGGACTAGAAGAATGAAAAGAGGAAGTAAATGATAGTATGTTAAAAAAAAATCCCAAATTGCTTATTTTATCTCCTAGCTGTAAGGTGACAATACAGAGTACCCATAGCAATCTTCACCTAGCTTCCTACCAGTGTGAAGAGAGCCCAGGATTTATGAGGTGATACACAGTAACATTGCTTTCAGCCAGCACTGTCTTGGCCATGGTTGAAAATCCAGGTTTTTCCTTGGCTAATTAAAGGCGCAGTTGGCCTCCTGTGCTTCCATTTTATGCTAGAGTAGAGCAATAAACAGAACTAGCCTGTTTTGCTGTGAAGAGGTATGATGATGTGGAAGTGCTCAGGTATGAGATATTATCATAGTCCAGGTGCTTTTAAAACATATGCAATGAAGATGAGCTTGTTATCTACAGGAATCAAACTACAACAGTGCAGTCTGACGAGCTGAAACTTTGCAGAAAATTATCTGGGTGACCCCATAGACAAGCTGAACATGTGAAAGTTTACCTATTTTCTGGTAATACAACAGACCAATTGGAGTTTATTCCTATGTTTTGCATTAAAATTTATGATAGTCTCTTCTATCAGGCAAGATGTTCTGCAGTTAGTGTTTTTTTAGAGGTAATAAGGTATTAGTAGCACTTAAGGAATTTGTAGAGTTTTTTAAATCTTTCTCCATTTTGTAGATTAAAATGTGAGGCTTAAATTGGAATACATTTGTTATTTGTCCTTTTCAGACTGCCAAGGACAGAAGTGAATAACACTTCTGAGTTAATTCAATAGTAGATGCATAACACAAATGGGCTGATGGTGAAACCTGTCATGTAACTTGCTACCGTGCTTCAGCCCATCAGAAACTCTCCCATAGGAGAAGAGAACTTCTGTGCTGGTGCCTTTCTTGGTGAAGACTCCAATCTCAGTGAAAAAGTTACCAGATTCCTATGTTAGAAAGCAATGAATTTCTTGCATACAAAGTCAACTTAATACTTTCTAATGCTCATCTAAATAGTAATAGTACATTTTGACAATAATAGGATTATTTAAATTGTTGTTTAAAGCTACAGAGATTAACTCCTCTGATTTTTTTATTCAGCATTCATATGCACATCTTCAATTTCAGTCACTATTTTTTCACACCAGTTAAAATCAGGGCAGGGAATAGCTAAAAGACAGACAACTGTTTCTTTTTTTTTCTTTTTTTCTTAATTATTTGCTTACATAATTTTCTGAAGAGAGTTGGAGGTACTGGTATTCATCATAGAGATGACAATCATGCCCACATCATTTGTACTTGTGATGGAAGATCTAACAAAGATGAGGAAAACTAAATGAGCAAAGGGACAAAATTCATTAACTTATTGTAGCAAAATAATGAAACCTGGGTTAGTGAACAGGTTATCACAGTGTCATCAGATGTAATGAACAATTTGTCTTGTAACCACATTGAATACTAATTCTGTATTCCTTTTGTCCTTGTTTGTGTTGACAGGAAAAGAGAAGCTACTGTAATTAAGTGGAACCTCTTAATCTTGAGTTGCTCAGAGAGCAGTAGAGTTGTTATATATGAAGTGTGTGTGTGTGTGATTTCACCCTCCCCATTCTGTTTGTTTGTTTGCTTGTGTGTTTTCACTAATAGCCTGTTTTGTAGTGGGTGCAGGTTACTGCCTGTGTGCCTGGTTGTGCATCTGTGTCGCTAACTGATGACTCCTGCTTTAACAACAGAAGGCAAACAGTTTATAGATCTAGGAATGAAATACTCTTAAAATTCTTAGCGTCCTTGTTTCCAAACTGTCAGAAATCTTGTCGTGGTTTCAGCCGAAATCACCACAACCAGACCGACAGATGGCCCTTCCCCCCCCCGCCAAAAGAGGAGAGGAAGAGATAAGGAGATTCAAAAGTTTAGAGTGAACTAAACT
>JAOXJM010000033.1:34756230-34773842 GCA_026413425.1 Tringa solitaria
GAAATGTAAAACTACAGAACACAAAATTGGTTCGGTTTTACTTCAAACTGGGACAAATCTATAGCATTTTCATTCATTTGCGTATTATAAAATATTTTTATGGTTATGTAACTGTGAATTTGTTTCACAGAACTTGTCTCTTTTGTTGCAAAGAAAATTGGCACAAAGAGCTTTTTTTGCCAAATCATGCTCCAGGCTGTATTGATTTATTCGGAAATGTAAAATTGTGCAAAGTATGCCTGCATTTAATTCATGATGTTGTAGAACAGTGTGAACCAAATTTACATTGTTGTGCCACAACTTGTGCAAACGTATATACACTAGAGCAGAATTTGGCTTTCAAGAGTAACTTATGTGAAAGGAGTATAAAGAATTTAAGTTTCTTATGGCCAATAAGTACAGATCACGTAATATTTTTCCCATATTACTGTCCTGGTTTGGGGTGGAGAAGAGCCACCCCTCGGTTCAGTGAGAGATGCTCTTGCTTATCCTTGTTGCTGTGGCAACCGGGGCCAGCTGGGTGGGTTGTTTACCCCATAGAGGGGTCCCACCTGTGGGGAGGCGTGGGCAGGTCAGGTGCCCCAAACTGCCCAATGGGGTATGCCAGCCATCTGCCAGGCTCAGTATAAAAGCTGAGGGACCAAAGGCATCATGTTGGCTCTTCATCAATGGCTCTATTTCTTTTATGGTGGACACCCAAGGAGGACCCTGTCATTTCATCTACCTTTGATCTGGATCTGTGTGCTCCTGAAGGTAGGCTCTGCCACTGTTAAGGAACTTAGACTCTTTTCACCCTTGCTGTTGTTCACTTATTTTACCTCAAAATCAATATTAGTTGTCAATTGTGAATTAGCGTGCTTTGTAAACATGCATTTCACATTGTGTTGGCCTTCTGTTAATTGCATTTGTCATTATGTGTAATATTCTATTACTTTGTATGGAATTTCTCAAATTCAGTTCTTATTCGTGACTGAGTCCAGTCTGGAACTTTCCAGGTGCCTGCCAGTGACATCTCCCTGGGAGTTTGATACAATTTTGTGTATATTTATATATATTGCATCTATTTCATTATT
This sequence comes from Tringa solitaria, assembly GCA_026413425.1. Classification (NCBI taxonomy): domain Eukaryota; kingdom Metazoa; phylum Chordata; class Aves; order Charadriiformes; family Scolopacidae; genus Tringa; species Tringa solitaria. Next base: position 34,757,304 of record JAOXJM010000033.1, read on the forward strand.
TCCTCTTTGTCTTATTATTAACATTTCATTAAAGTAGTCTAGTTTTTTCCTAAAATCATCACTCTCTTTATTTCTCTTCTTCTTCTCCTTGGAGTGAGAGGTGGGGAGAGTATCTGTCTTCATGTCATTGGCCAAACCGGCCTAAACTGTCACAATTGATAATTACTTGTATTTTAGTATTTTCTACAATATTTATGTAACACAAGAGGGAAGTTGTCGATTGCAACTTCACAGTCTTAGGCCCAGTTTTGTAACTTTTCATAGACCTACATTTATTTGCTCTAAGTTGTTCATTAGTAATTCTGTTAGATTCTAAAGGTTTCATAGTATATAAAGCATTATACGCCTTAGAGTTATCAATACTATCTGCACTAGAAAGTTTTCCTTGGCTGTCTTAGTCACTTGTTGGGTATGATGACTTCACAGTGTTGACTGGTTGTTAAGTAGCTGAGAGTAGGTGGTATGAATGTTTCATGGTTTCTTGAGATATTTATCTAATTGCTTCAGATTCTGAATTGTATCTTCATCCGTGCCCTTTAAACTGCAATGAGTATGTTAGATAAAAGGGAATAGAAATGTCACAATCTGTCTTCTTTGTTCAAAATTCCCAAATGTAAAAAGAAACACAGGGAGTGCAATTGTGAAAACAGTGTATTTGAGTGTGCTGAGATGTAATGGGTTGACCCTAGCCGGCAGCTAAGCGCCAGCCAGCCACTAGCTTACTTTCCCCACAGTGGGATGGGGGAGAGAATTGGAAGAACAAAAGCTGAGAACTCCTGGGTTGAGACGAAGTAGTGAAGCTGCACGTGCAAGCAGAGCAAAATAAGGAATTTGTTTACTATTTGTCATTGGCAGGCAGATGACTGGCCACTTCCTAGAAAGCAGAGCCTCAGCATACTTTCTTGGGAAGATGAAAGCCATAACCATAAACCCTCTCTTTCTTCCTTTCATAAGCTCTTACTGCTGAACATGTCATGTCGTAGGGAATGTCTCTTTGGTCAGTTTGGGTCTGAAGTGCTAACTGTGTCCCCTCCAAGCTTCTGGCACACCTCTGGCCTACTGAAGGGAAACCACGTTGTTGTGCAAGCCAAAACACTGGCATATTATCAACACTGGTTTAATCACAAATCTTAAATACAGCACTATATGGGCTGTTCAGGATTAACTCCATCCCAGCAAGATCCAGTGCATCAAGGAAGGCATCATTCATTCAGAGGAATAATTTGCTTTTGCCCTGCAATAAAGTTATTAACAACAGAAAATACAAAAATCTGTATATTATAAATATGTCATCTGCTTAAAACTCTGCCTCCTTCTTGCTAAAAATGTGTTAGGCTAAAAGGAGGTAACTGTAAAAACAGGTATGCACTTATTTAAAAATAAATAAATTAAAATTGATGGATTGTCTTGAGCTCTGTGGCTGTGCCATCATAAAGGAACCTAGACTGTTTTCACCCTTGTTGTTGTTTACTTCTTTTACCACAAAATCAATATTAGTTTTCAATTTTGAATCAGTGTGTTTTGTAAACATGCATTTCATATTGTGTTGCCCTTCGGTTAATTTCATGTGTGATTATGTGTAATACTATATTGCTTTGTATGGAATTTCTCAGAAAAACAAATGGAGGTTAAAAAAAAATTATTTATTCATAAATATTTTCCTAAAACTAACCCACTGGGGAATTTCTGGCTTCATGTGAGTACTAGCACCGAAGGAGGAAGAGAGAGAAAATAATGGATAAAATGCTGTGCATACCGTTTTGTTTTTACCTGGATATCCACTGTATGGTAGAATGAAGTTTTGCTTGATTTGAGGGAAAGTTCAAGGATGTATATAGCTCTGACTTTGGACTCTTTCTCTACTAGTTGTTCTTAAGTCCTCGCAAGAGGTTGCTGCGCAGGTTGCTGGCAGGTTGTTGAGACACAGCCACTTTTCATGTCTGTGTGTATTTTGTTCTCTCAAAAAGATGGCTAAATCAGGTAGTTTTAAAATTCTGTGGAAAAAAATTGTCATCTTGGTGATGTAAAGACCGTAATGCAGAGCAGATACTCATAGCCGGTTTTCCTTTTAGCTCCCACAAACACGCTTTCCCACATCACTAAACCATTGTGTGGTTTGACCAGTGATTTTTGCCTGCCGTTTGTAGCATGAAAGTACGGGAAAACAATTATTTTATTAATCTATAACTTTGACTTTACAAGAGGTCTAGTAGTAAAGGGTACATGTGGTCCAGTATTGTTGACTTCAGTATTCATATTTCTCCTGGTTTTGCTTATTGGCTGAATTTCTGTCTGATGCAGTTTTCTGTCTCTGTGAACGGGATGTAATTCAAGACTTATTCATCCTGTTCCTCTCCAGATTGTTGCATGTAAACCAACAAAGAAACCTAAACTGGCTAAAATGTTTCATTTTGATGAAACCTAAGAAGGAGTCTTATTAGCAAAAGTAGTGCAGTGTTTGTCCAAGATAAATGTAATAACTTTCTAATAGTGACTTAAATGATGGTTCCCAGAGATGGTGAAAGTCATCTGAATGAGTTACCATGCAAAAACCATATCTTGCTACTGTGGTAGTAGGTTATGGTTAATGTTACATGTTTTATGTTATAAAACAACAAATAAACACATAGTCCTCCATCTCGTCCTCCATCTAGTCCTCCATTAGTTCACCATTCTAAAATGACTTGTTGCACTGCAAATAGAATGAATAAGCAACACAGTGTGATATTTAGAGGAATGCAAGGAGATGTTTTACTTTTGGTGATGCTTGACGCTGTCTTCAGTTTCAGTTCAGTGAGATGTTTAAATTTACCTTTCTTCATGCAGTTATTTGTGTCAGTGCTTAGGGATGGCTTGCAGAATCTTGGCTCTTGTTTGAGAGAAGAGTTTCTGTGAGATTGGGTTGTAGTAAACCGATGTTTAACCCTTTGACTTGCCTATGTCATAGTAACAGTATTCTTAGAGGCTTGAATTTTGAGCATTACAAGGAAATTCTGTTACACACCATGTAGTCTATTTGACAATCTCTATTACTGCTGTTAAAGCATTGTTTTTCTTTTCTTTCCCTTAAGCAGTTATAATATCTCTTGAATTTCTCTCTTAACATTATCATCAAGGCCACAAGCTAGGGCTCTATCAGGTCAGGCAAATAAAATGTGCTTTTGTACACTGTCACAAAGAGATGAAGAGTCATTAAGCTTGGCCAAATGCATTTTTCCCAGGAGAGAAGATTAAGAAAGAAATGATATCAGAGAAATGTTGGTTACACTGCTCATTTTATTTTTCAGAAAGTTTTTAGAGTATGATAATTTAAGAATAAAGATAGTTTAAGAATCTAAGTAGGACCTCTGTAGCATTTAACAAATGATTGGAGAACAAGTTTGTAAGTGATTTTTCTGTTGTTTTTAAGAACTCTAACCTTTTTAATGATAGATAAACATTGCCTTTTTAATACAGGATCATGTGCCTTATCCCGCACATATGGAATTAAATTTAAATCATGTTTCTTTTAATCTATAATTAAAAAAACTCCCAAGTTTTATACAGAAGTCTTAAAATTTTCACAAAACCATCAAGAGTGTGTCTTACTGAAGTTTACTTTTGAGTTATTGTAGTATGTTCTATTTTGAGTTCCATTAAATCAAGTAAGTGTATAGGAGGAATAAGCTGTTGCCCCAAGTAGAGAATTGGGCCTTACTAACTTGCTGCATATGCAGCATATTGTCTGTATAGCTATTGATAAATATTTGTATAATGTAAATATAATGATTATTTCCCATTTTATTCTCCAATAAAATGTTTTTGTTATATTTTTCTTCTTAGCAAAATTATGAAATTGTCTCATAAGGCTGCTAGAGCTGTGCGCAGGTGAGATGATGAATATTACTCTTCCTACTTTCTGTTCGTTGTAGAACTTAAAGGATGAGTTTAAGGTGGCCATGCTTAATTGAGCCTTCAGTATTTGAGCAAAGAGTTGATTTGCATACTTGAATATATTTTGCACCTTATTTGATCACTAACTAATCAGTTCATACAGATGGCAATCAGATTTCTGATCTGCATACACAAATAGCTTGTGAATGCAAGCAAAGGATTTGAAGCTGCAGATTGGGAGAACTACTCGGTTGGAATTAAAATTTATTAATATATCTCCTGTGATTATGAAAGTGGAGGAAATGAGGGTTTTTTCATTAGTACTTTGTAAGGACTTGCTAATTTATTCACATGTGGAAGGTGTTGGTGAGAAAGTAAAAATTGGCTGAGGACTGGCTCCAACTATGTATCCCATTTTTTTATTTCTAAACTTTATCTACAAGAGCAATAGAAGTCTCCTCACTTACTGAGGAGCAAGTGAATGGGATTAGTACTTTCAAAGTACGTTTCCCCTTTCTCAGTCTTTCATCGTCCCTGTGAAAGGAAAAGTTTTTGTGTGCACTAAGATGAAGGTGCCCACATAGTCTGGTGTATTCCATAGAAGATCATTGGTGTTATAAGACTGTAATTGATTCTTGCTTCCTAATTGCTGTAAGTTTTGTTAGCATTTAAGCAATCTATACGGCTGGGTCTGAAATCCATCTTCAGATAAAACAGCTGATTGCATTTGCTGTTTTCCTGTCTTTCTCCTCATTTTTTTTTTGTGTCAATAGATGAACTGGTAAATTGCATCTGAACAACATGCCATTTTTTCCAGTGTACTCCATTGTGTTGTACCTTGTTACACATGTTCAGTCTTTTAAAATACTTAGTAAGCTGACGGCTCTTTGTATTTCCAAATTTAAGTACGTAGAGCAGCCGTACCACTGTGTAATGTATACGGGTTCAAATAGTGAGATTCTGGGAAAATGCACTGATCTTGGTTCTTTCTAATGTGAGTTATTGGTGCCACCTTGATTTCAGGTTTAGTTCCTTTGCTTACCAGAGCTGAAGAGTCCAGTTTATTGCTCTGATCAAAATTCTTTGACTACTGAATTGCACAATCAGGAATATCTAGAAAAACCTCCAGACAATTTTATATGCTCTTAAAAACAAATTTTAGACCTATATGAAAAAGTCTGTTAGCTGTTATGGTGGAAGAAAGGCCAAGCTCTGGTTTTATGCACTGTAGTGCTCACGTTTCGTTATTTGGGGAAAATTTATGTTTCTTTATTCCAGATAGTTAGGCAACTTTGAAACATTGTAAAAGATTATAGGCTTTGGAGGCAGTGAGGAGAGGAATTTAAGTACAACAGAGATGAGGCCCAACAGCAGTTTGTGTGAGAATAGCATTGATCACGGGATATTTTATAATCCAGATACCTCGTCCAGCCCATTACAATACTAATTTGAGGAGCAGAGGAAGCTCCAAACATTCTACCAGTGAAATGACATTGAACTTTTAGATTACTATTAGTGTCAATATTTCTTCAATATTTCTTCAAACATGTCTATATTCTTTTGTAAAACATGGTATTTTTGCTGTGTATTTCATCAGCTTTTGAGAGTGGCATGTATTAGGCTGCTTTACTTGTCAGTCGTGCAAGTAGAAATTTTTAAAGGTTTCTAAATGATGAGACTGAAAATCTGTCTTAACTTCTAGAGTTACTTTTTTTTCTATTCAGCAGTCAATTCAAACAAGTCTATTCTTGTTCAGCAGTCCATAGCCACTTCAGCCGTGGAAGTGATTTCTTTCCATGAATGTTGTTAGCTATAAAACTCACACTATTGACCTATCGGCAGAGTTCTCCCTGAAAATAATTAAACTTCAGAACCCTGTTCGTTCAAGGAACTTGACCTCTCACTGGCTTGACCTTCGATTGACTCCCCAGCCTGCTTTGCACTTAACTGAAATTTTTGTGATGGTAACATCATTAAGGATGCAATTTCCTTTCCCTCTGAAATATTAGCTACGTTGGCAGAAGCTTTCCTACAAGCATTTTCATATGTGTGAAAAGCCAATTTGTTAAGGGAAAACACTGACATTGCTTGTTGCATTAGGGTATTCTTTAGGTATGCTGCAGTGATGAAATGAAATGGTTCCTGCGTTAGGTCAATCTACTGGCATATCTCCTATGACTAGTGAAGCTGTAATCCAGCATTGTAATCCTGGCCAGCATTTTAATACCTTTACTGTAAAGGTTCCTTTGATATGTAAATTATATTTTTGTAATCCTTTATGTTGCAAAACAAGCTGCTGTTGATTTTTAACTGAAACTACTGCATTGCTGCTGAGTAAATTTCTAGTAATGAAACAGCTATCTATAACACAAGATTGTTTCTCATGTAAAAATTGTAAGATAAATGGATTTTATATGGTATATTATTCAATTTACTTTCCTATTAAATGGAGTAATGAAGTAGAATAAGACAGCTTCTCAAAATAACAAGATTTTCTTTCATCAGAATAGGCATTTGTTTTAAATAAGTCATTAATCATGTAGTTAAGGCACTTAATAAGAATATTCTTTGATTTGCTTTCCTTTGTCTAAATTCAATCTAGGAGAGGGGCTATGATAAAAGAGCTTGATAAAGCTATATATTACAAAGAAATTTATATTGCTGGTATCTTGTATATCCTTTGCTATTCATCGCCTATCCTCCGCTTTACTTATTGGACCTAACTTTTCAACCTCTGAGGTAGACTGGTATAATATTTTCTTTTTTGGTAACTCTCCAAAGGCTTTTGCTGTGGTGATCACATTATATCCAGTCTGGGTAAGTACACATGTACTCCCCTGTGCCTGTACAGGGCACTGAATCTGCCCATAGTTTAGGCTCTGTGTTGTTGTTCGGGCAGGGGGAAGCACCATCTGCACATGAACTTCCTGCTGCCTGGAGCAAAGCTCAGCAATGCAAGGACTTGCTTTTCTAAAGACACGGAGTGGGAGGCTTGAAATTCAGAAACATGAACCTTTAAAATTATGTCAGTGCTGTAGAAAGTGAAATTTAGAAATAAATATAGTTCCAGAAAATTGTCTGTTAGGTAATTAAGAGAAAGTCGGAGACACTAGTATCATGACCATACCCTGCTCTTCCAGCTCAAGTTTGAGCGTGTAGGGGATTGGAGGGGAAGTGCAGTGACTCACAACTACAGCACACAGAAGGTTGATGTGAGGATCCTGCAATGGGCTATGACTAGTCACCAATTGTACGCTGTCCATCTCACAGCCTTCTTTAATTGATGTTGGGGTGCTGTTTACATTTTCAGGATCAAGGCTTCTGCTTATATGCAAAAGCATATTGTTTGCCCTTTTTTCTTTCTCACTTGCGAGCAAACTACCCTATTTTTCCTCTTTGCTTGAGTAAAATAAAACATCTAATAATACACTCCACCCTCTTAGTTCTGGTGACAGGTACAAACCAGAAGTTTGCAAAATGTCTCCCTTCCCCTATCCCCACTTCCCCAGGCACACTTCAGAACTGGAGCTTCTGCTTTCATAAGTTTTAGAAAAATTGATGACTTTTCACTGAGAATTAAAGGCTCAAAATATAACAAATAGTTCCCATATGAAATCTCACAAAGCCACTGCAGGGTGAGAAGATTTTCATGTGACTAAACATATCTTATTTTTTGTGGCAAAGCAGCACAGAAGTATAAGATATTTATTTTATCTCTTAAGCTGTTATCAGCTAAGAAGGACAATCGAATATCTTTGTAGCAGCTGGTCAGACTTTAATTGTATTTTGGAATCATAAGTCTTAAGTGGAATTCTTGTCTAAGAGTCTTAAGCTCAACATTTTAAAGTCTAAATGTAAACTAACACTTCATAGATGTAAATTGTGAAGGGGTTTTTTGTTACTTTCTTCCTTTCCCAGCTTTGAAATTTTACCTCAAGGTCAGGTTAGAAAAGGTCTGTACGTGGACAGGAGTAAGTTTCTGGAATTCAGTGTAAATTTAAAACAGCCCCTGCACAATTAAATGGTGTTTACAGACAGGGTTACTAACATCACTTTGTAAAAGCTTCTGATAAAAAGAATGTGCCACTCCAACACTACAGACCAGGGGAGGATATAAAACAGGAATTTGTCTGAAAGGCAAAACAGCTCCTTGGTGCAAAACTGGACAGTGGTGTGTTACAAGTTAAGATCTTGCAGGTGTTGACACTCTGTCTTCTCTCCTCCACAAACACACAGACCAATTCAAAACAACTGCAGATGTTCTGTGCAGGAATATGTAGCTTTAGGTTGTTTTTTCTGTTGCTTATCACTGGTATGTGTTGTCTCAATTTTGTTAAGTTGCATTGATAGGTCTGACAGTGACGTGGCTGTTTTAGTTCAGCAGGTGTATGCTGGCCTGGATTACATTTTGTTATATGCCCAGCTAATGAGATCCAAAAAGCAGTAGAAATGTGATTCCAAGTCAAATGGTCAATAAATATTTTCCAAGCTATTTTAATACTTCTTTTAAAGATTATCCTGTTTTGTGATAAAGGTGATACTATTACAGTTGGGTAGCAATATTTATTCAAATAATTTTCAGAGCTACAGGAAACCTCTAGGGGGAGAGCTGTAGTTCACCTCCCCTAGGGATGCCTCCCTTGTGGTGGCTTCATCTGGGCTTCTTGTCTGGAACCATGCACTGGACTAGGGCAGTTGTACACCTTGGCTGTAGTTGAGGCTTTTGCTTCCGTACTGGCTGCTGGACTTGGTGATTAAGTACTATTTTTGCATATTATTATGTCATTCTGCTTTTATTGGTATTATCCAGTGTTACAGTCAAAGCTTAGAATTGGATTCCTTTTGTTTGTTAGGTGAGAGAGTTTGGTTTTTTGGTTGTTTTTTTCCCCGAACTCTTCACTGTTGCTTTCATGCCAGGGGATGATCCTTGCTGACGCGTGACCATCTCATGTACAGAGTGGAATAGATGGCAGTGCTAAAGTCTTGTTCTGGTACTATTTGTTGGAGATGGAAGCTGTGCGATGTGTCTTTGTATCTAAGAACTCCCTTGGAAGCACAGAAGTGAGAAGAAACTGGTTGGTCATGGCTCTGCAAGTGTATTTGCAGAGAGCAGAGGGAAGAGCGATGAGGCTACAGAGTCTCTTAACTAAGGGAGACGAGGCCATTAGCTAGTTCAGGGCACACTGATAATTCCTCAGAATTGATGCTTGTGGCAATGCACTGTTTATCAACTGCTGATGCCCCAGCTGTCGCCCTCGTGGTAGAGTGTATTTGCTCTCCAGCCAGAAACTTGTCCTATTAACTTAGCCCCGGATTTCAGTTTACAGCACACTAGTCTTCAAAGATGGCAGTAAATGTTGTTGATGGAGTGCAGAGATTGTGTTCCAGAGACCTGACTCACATCTAACCCCTCCCAACGGGCCTTACTGTGGCTCAGAGCTTCTTGCTGATGCAACACACAGCCCAATTCACTTTTTAAAAAATTATTGGTTTGTTATTGCTGTGCTGAAACAATTCAACTGGTTTAAAAGGAAAAAGGAGAAGTAAATCTACAGCCAGCTTTTTAAAAGTGCAGGGAAAAATGATCTAAAAATAGGAGGACTTGTAATTCTTTTATGTGAACTACTTTTCTGTGGTCACTTCTGTACACTCGCAGGGAATTATTTCTGCCTACAGCTGTTTTGTGATACAGAAACAATTCTTTCTGTAACAGCATCTTTATACTCTCCTGTAAAATAGTTATAAGCAATATTTTTGTACTTTCCTACATCAGCTAGATATGATTCTGGTGCATTGTGGATCTCTTCTTAGAGTGACCTTTAGAAAAATGATAGTTGTGTCTCAGAGTTCAGGCAAGATAGCAAAGTTGGCAGCAGTAGTGGCAGCTTTTTAAAGTGTTGCAGTGGGTATCTCTATAAATGTGTTTGGAGCAAAAAGGATAATAAAATCAGGGAGGGAAAAAAGCAACAGACACTGGTGGTAATACTGTTCTTTGGGAATAAAGAAAAGAAACCTGGGGTAGGACAGGGAGATAAGTTGTTAGGAGTGATAGGGTACTTAAGCCCTCAGTATTCGATCTGGGATAGGTTGGGGCAAGTGGATAAAGGAAGAAAAGTAGTGTTACAGAAGAGAGTTTCTGGAGAGAGATCTGAGGCTTTAGAGCACTTGGTGCCATGAAGCACCGCTGTCTTGGCACCTGTAAATAAAATTCTGCTTTTGGGAGGAAGGAGTGGGGGATTGTTGGTTTAGAGCTTCTGGTGTTAACAGTTCTTTGCAGAGTAACAGGTAAGGAAGGGATCCACAGGGGGATGAAAAACTAGCAAGCTGGATCAATCATCTTTGATACATAAGGAGAAGTTCCTAGGCCAAACCTGAAGAACTGAAAGCAAAAACTGCTTTCCTGAAAATACAGGTATAAGAGCAAGAAATGCCCCATAAACTGCCTGCAAAGTTTCTAGTGTCTAGGTTTGAACTGTACTGGAAAGAGATAGTCTCCTGAAGGACCTGTGGAGAGAGTGTGTCATTCTGATGAATGCTGTGGCTGTCTTGGCTACTTCTGCAGTTCTGTCAAAACCGTACTTGTTGCTGATTGCCTGGGTCCTTTTTCTAAATAAACTTTTCATTTATTTAGATTTTTTTCATTTATGTTGGAATGCAGTATATATAATCATTTCTTGAGAAACAGGGTTAAAGAGGAAAAGGATTTAACTTGTGATGCTGTTTCCTACCTTACTAAATTGCTTCTTTTGTGTACATCCTTCTTCTTCAATAAATATTGTAGAATAGGAATGGTTCATTAATATGCTGGGCAATGTCTTACAAAGACTAATGATACTATACTGATTATTATTCTAAAAATCATCCATGGTGCCTGATTTCCTTCGCTATACTTGACAGTGGATGTGATTGCAGGGAACATTTGCATTTGTATCAGTGTTTGGAGTATAGTTCAAACTTCCTAACTCTTTTACATAATCTGCAAATTGGGTAGGTTTAACATATCGCTTCAATGTCACATCTGTATTTATTATACAATATCCCAAATTTACTCTGAAGCTGTGAGATTATGGAGCCATTTAGGATCTCTGTATTTATATTTCTTTAAACTTTCTTACCTACCTGTCCATGCAGAAATGTTTGTGCCTTTCAGAGTGGATGCTATTTCTTTTGCTTTTCTTTACTTTATGGAATCCAGTCTCTGGGATTTTTGGAAGTTATGAAAAGCATCTTCATTTCAGTGGTACAGCACAATTTCATTCTGATCTGTCTGTAGATTAATATATTTTCATCCTTCTCTGTTAACATGCAATTCAAATGTAAACAATTAATTTTCATCATTTATTCCTTCAAGTGAAAATTTCCTTTCCTCAAAATATTTAGTAGTTAGGATCTTTGTACAGGTCAGGAAAATGCATACATACGTGAATAATACTTGATCTAAATGTGTGTGTATTTATTACTGGAGCAATGTCATGTAGGAAAAGTTAGTCCTCTCTTTTTTTCCAGACAATCTAATTGTATATTAGTATATCAGTACTCTATTAATAACATTCTTTACTCTCTAGGAAAATATTCTGTATGTGCAGTGGGCCCAAAATTCCTCAGTAATTTTGCAACTAGGTGTACTATTACTATTTTCATCCATAATTCCAGACCTGGTAATATTTTTATCTGCTGGTACAAACCTAAAATGAAATTTCTAACATGAAGCCTGCATAGACCAAAACTTTGGCTGCCATTTATAAACAGGCACATGGAGAAGCCAGAGGACTACAGTAGGAAAGTGCTGGTTGTCTGTTCAGTGGCCAGTCTTCTGCAGTGGGAGTTCTGGATAATCATTCCAGTGCAAGATGTCAGTTAGCTTGCATGAAATGATCTTGCACAATCACAGAACTTCATGTCAGCTGAAGATACAAGTTACTAATGTATTAGTGCTCATGGTGCAATAGTAGCAATGTCCGGGTTGAAGGTGGGACTGATGGAGGAATGATCAGAGCAGGCTCATAATAACAGTATGTCAATGGGGAATCTTTCAAGCAAATTCGGCATGTGGGCCCAAAACTCCTATCAGGTGTAATGCATTGTAGGATCCCTTTTGGAGAAGTATTGTCTGAGAGGTATTATTTGCATGAAGGTTGTACTGTTGTCTTAAGCTTCTTTGTTGCTTTCCCTGCTATACATTAGGGTCATGCACACAGGATCACACAAGCTTTGAGCTTTTCTTTGTTGTGCTTGGATATCTAAGTTGTTTATATTGTCCCTCACTGGCTAACCTGGAGATAGTTCTTTGCATTCCAGTACTGGTATTTTCTGGAATTGCTTAATTTGTTGCTGTGTAATTTTTTCTTTGATGGAAGTTGAGAATTCTACTTTATTGTCCGCTAAAGCATATTAAGTGTCGAATAGTTCTGTACTGAAATAGTAGAGTACAAAGGTGTTTGCATAGGAAAACCATAGCACTGTAGCTAAGAAATAAAACCTGATTTGAATTGAAGCGAGGAGAATCGTTCCCTTTGTGCCATGTTATAACATGACAAGTGTCAGGCTGCTAGTGCATCGATCTCCTTGTTTCCATGGTTTCAGATTTACAGAGTCTCGAGAGCATTGGTTATCTCTTGTCCTGTATTTGGACAGGACACTTTTCAGTGCAGATACTGATACTTCATTCTCTATTCACCCTACACCAAGCCTGAGCATGTGACTGCTCATAAACTGTGAAGTGAGTTGATGCTGGTTTATGGAACTGATGTGGAAATTTGTAGAAGGTTGAAAATTGGATGGTAGTGGGGATTTTGTTGTTGTCATTTTGTTTTTTTAGCTCACTGCAGAGAAGCATGTTTGACTTCTGAAAGCATTCAGAAAGCACTAGTCACTCCATTATTCTTAATAAATACGGTAATGCATCAGATCTACGCTAAATTACGCTATTTTGTCTTAAATAGCCATATGAAAATTTACATACTAATTTAATGGTGAAAATTAAAGGTGGAACAGTATTCAGCTTGTTTGTACTGTAAGTGGTTGAGAGTTGGACAGCAGTTAAATTCTGCAGCTACTAGGAACAGGTTCACACAAGCTCATTTGTTTTATGAACATAAGGATTTGATTTCTCAGGGAGTCTCTTGGGAGATTAGCCGTGGCCACAACAGTAGCCTCAGAGAGTGTTTCCTTGATCTTCTTGCATCTGGTTAGTATTAACGTGGATCAAAATAAAGACTTGTTTACACTGTACATGTATATTTGTATCTTACCTTAAAAATGAAAGCAGAGGTTACGGCACGTGCTAGCCTAATGCCTTTCTGTAATGCATTTTCTTCACTTATTCATCTCTTCCACCTCACAGAAAGGTGTAGTGGAGATGCATGCACCCATTTCAAGTGCAAATTTGATATAAAGTGACCGTACAAATACGGTCTTACTTAGGTGACCGTACTTACTTAGAATATATGTAAAATCATTGTAAAATACCCCCTTTGCATTTAAAAATACTGTCATAAGTATGTGGCTCTGACTTTCTGGAAAATTTCTTATGTTTGTTTCTAGTGATGTGTCATCATCTTTGCAGCATGTGTGTACACACACATGTATCTCCCACGTTCACCCTCCCTGCCCCTCCAGTCAGTCCTTGGGAGCACTGTTGTGCTCTCAGTACCTGACGGGTTCCCAGAGCTCTGACACTGACAAAGGCCACGGCAAATGGTGGCCTTTAGGTGTGCCCCGTGTCTTTAGTCCTTCTAATATTAGCACTATGTAGATTGAATGAATTACTGATTATATGGGACTCTGATCCTCCTTATTTGGGAAAATACTCAGTGCTGCTTGGACATACAAGAGGCATAGAATCTCACTTGCAGTCCCAAAGTGCAAGTTCAGTGAAGTGCCTAGCATATTTAAATCTTTTTTGGAAGAACTCTAAAGCTCTGTACAGTGAGCACATTATTAATTTTATATATATGAGTAGCCTCAGCACTTTCAATTAGATTTTAAACATATACTTAAAGTAAGTGCTTGAATACTTAAATGGATTGAGCACCATATAATATTTCTAGTAATCAATGATAAATCTGTCAAAAAGCAATATCTTTTCCTTAGTCTGTGCAGGTGAGCGTGAATATTTCATTATTGTATTTAAGCACTGGCAGACTTCATATGAGGTGTGTTTTTAAGGTGTGATTCACCTATTCACATTACCTTAGTATGAATCCTATTTTGTACACATAGGGATTGAAAGTGATGTAGCTTATTTGTTCTAAATAAACAACAAATGTTATTGTTATCCAGAGTTCTAGGGAGGAGAAACTCTTGCATGTTTAGCTCCCCGCCTCCTACTCCTTCACTGCAGTGCTCAGCTGTTGTTTTCTGTGGCCAGTAAAACTAAGAATTGATATCTATAAAACAGCATTCCTCCAAAGTGTTCCATAGTTCATATTCACGCTGCTTGCTATAATTACAGATTAAAGGCAAGTTCTCCCTCCCCTCTCACAGGCTTCTAAAACATTGCCTTATATGACTTGTAATTTTGAATGGAAATAAGTATGATGTTTTTTTATACCTAAGGGAATGATTTAAAGAGGTAGTGAATGGTAACGAGCTGATAGCTCCACCAGACATAAAGTAAGTGAGAACATACGCATCTAGTTCCAGTCACAAGAGCCTTTATTAAAACAAAATGTTGCAGTGGTAATACCATGAGCAACATGCCTTGATGCTGTTAACTATTAAAGATACAGTGCATCCCCTAAATATCCTCTGAATTAATTTAGTGACAAAGGATAACTCTACTTTTATTATAATTTTAAAACAATAATATACAAAAAGAAGTCATAAAAAGGCTTTGAAAGGGCAACAATTATTGATATTACCACAGGCTTTGCTGAGGAATTTCAATAATTCCGCATGTGTTCCCATCAAGGCTTCTGTGATAGGATTTATTTATTTTTTTAATAAAAACTTTCTTCTTTATGATGTCACATTGGATCACTTTGAATGCTGGTGTTTGAATTATGCAGCATTCACTGCCTATATTTATACTGTCATTCTGAGAGTATCATTCCTAGTTTTCAGGGGGTTTCACCTGTGTTTTCACATTTGTTGAGATTATCATGTAAAGATAATGTAGTGCATATTTTATAAGCTTTAGTAATTTACTTTCTTGCAGTGAATCTCTACCAACCTAAATACTTTGAATGTATTTTATCATAAATAATTGCACTTTTCCCCCCATTTGTTAAATTATTAGATGCACTGTGCAATAATAGTTTATAACATTTTTCTAATGGTTAATTACTGTTTTGCATTAAATGCTGTCTTAGATATATATATCTATTTTCTGTCATGGTAAGTATCTTCAAAACCACGTTAGCATATTTCATGTTTTACTCCATGATTTCTTTGAGATTGAGTCACTAATTCATCCTTTTCACGGTGTTTTACTTCTCATAGCATCAACAGCATCAGTAGCTTTGTTTTACCTCACCTGCTATCATATTTCTGAACCTAGCAAAGGATGAACTATTTCATGTTTTTACCAAAAAAATTAAAACAGCCATCTGTTAGCCTGATGGTTACTTACTTAGGTTACTTACTAAGGTTTTTGGTTTGGGGGTTTGTTTCCATTTTTGAAAATGTCAAAATTTTTGATGGACTAATGTGCAGGAGAAAATACTATACTGGGATTCCTGCTATTACTCGTGCTTGGTAGAAGTTCACCATGTAAATATGGTGTGAAATATTGAGCATGTGATAATTTATTCAAATTTATGATGAACACACAGTGCCAGCTAGAAAAGACAAATAAAAACTTTAAGGTCTAAGACAATACTGCTGAGGCCAATGGGAAAATTTCAGTCAATTTCTTAGATTAGTCTTAATGGAAATGACTCAGCACTCAAATATTAGCTATTTTGACATTTCACCTGACATATGGGAACTTACCATTCATTATGATAATTTTGCAGAGGCTTGTCAAAGCAAATCCTCAGATACCTGGGAATGCCTTATGTGAATTACTGAGGACATGGTTGTTTTTCTTGTTCTGTCCAGGTCCAGATTGCATATGGACCACAGGGAAAATTTCATGTGATTGTCCAGATGAGGTGAATTTTGCTCACTAAAATGTCTTTCAATATTTTTCTTAAATACGTCATTAGAAAGGAACTTAATACATTATTTCTATATGTGATACAATCTTCATTTGACTCAAAGTGGTAATTTTTGTACTGTTTTGTTCTAACATTTAAAAAAAGCAGCTGAGCGATATGTAAAATGTAAAACTGTTACAATTGCTATGATTTGTGTAGTATCGTACTTCACAGATGGTGGTTCAGCACAGAAATAATATTTAAATGATTTGCAAAACATCATGTAAAGCTTTGTATTAAGGGTAGACTACAGTTTTCCAGGTCAGTGTTCAAAGATGGTTCTCATTTAGTGATCCTTTATTTTTTTTTTAGTTTACAGGTAATGCAGTCCATTGTGTTCTCAACCCTTGCAGAAATTAAAGCAGGGGTCCTAGATTTTTATTCATTTTACATCCCTATTTCATTCCTTATGCACCACTTACTCATTTTGTGAATGAAATAGTGGGGTTTGTGCTCAAATAAATTGAGCTGCTGAAGAGTTGGGTTTTTTTAAAAAAAATTGTTGTTTGTTTTTGGTGGCCCCCCC
>JAOXJM010000033.1:34781901-34794093 GCA_026413425.1 Tringa solitaria
GATGGGCGTCACATTTGCAAGGCACCAGTCGGCCGGGACCTCCCCAGTTTGCCACTTAGTTTTAATCCATATGCATGCATATGCTATATAAAGTAGGTGACTGGCCACAAGCTGATGACACCAATTGTGAGACAATTTAACTGTACGTGAGAATAGAAACTAGGTTATGTAAGTATATTAATATACCTTGTAATTATTTAAGTTTTTTAGGCATATCTTCGTAAGATCTTTTGTTAGACTTGCCTTATACCATTTACTGTAGTGTCAATTCTAGGAAAATATTCTGGTCCACCAGAAGCAGCATTTCCTTAAGCATTTCAAGATGTGAGAGGTATTTTTAATAATTAACAGAAGGTTTGTTAGAAAAATGAGAAATGTGAACTTCCTAAGCTTTTTTACTTATTGACAACCCAGATGTTAAGGGAAACTGGTCTGCCCTGATCCATCAAAATCCACGCAGAGGGAATTTGTGTTGATTAGAAGTCTAATTATGGGTCCTTTCTTGAAACCTAATTGCTTGTAAAAGGTACAAGAATGAACAAGTAGGAGGTTGTTACCCTCTGTACAGGTTCAGTAAAATGCCAGCCGGCAAGGCATTGCTATCCTGATCTCATTTATTCTCTATGCATTAGCCCTGATGTGGATATAACAGTATTTTATTTTATTTTCAGCCTGATTTGGATTCCACATTCTTTGAAAATTATTCCTGGTCTACAGACATGTAAGGGAGAGAAAAATAGAACTATAAGCCTCTTAAGAGAGAATTAGGATGTTTTGGAACTATATATATATGTATTTTTTTTTTTCCTTCTGGTCCTAGATCATTCCCAAGTAAAAATGTCTAGGAAAAAAAATCTGCAGGTCATGAGAGCAATGCAGGTGTATGGGGGATATAATCCAAGGTTACTTGTCCGTCAGTTATGTAACTGTGGATGGGCTTCCTCATTTTCATGTGGAAGGGTCTTTTAGCAGAACTGACATGTCACTGAAGATTCAAGGGAAGAGAAAAATCCTGTGAATTCTGGCAGAATTGATATTAGTGCAATAATTTATAGAACCACATTAAGACATCAAGACCACTCTTTCTCAGAAGAGTCTATGAGCATACAGCTGATTGGAAAATGGGCAACGAAATCTGTGACAAAAGTAGTGGCATAAGTATTATTTGTAGATCTTCGGCCCTACCTGTTTCACAACCAGTGCCCTTGGTTCAACCTTAACGTGAGACCAACAGGAATTGGCCAGAGGAAGTTCTGAGGGGAAATTTCTTTTGGCAGTCTCCCCTTACCCTGGCAGCCCCTTTCTGGCCCTATATGTGCTGTAGCTTTGGGCTCTCTCTGCCAACCCTAACACTTGATCCTCAGATAAGTCTTTACTCAGGACCAACAGCCATGACCCAGAGAGAGGCGTTTGGGGGAAATTTCTTTTGGCAGCCATCCCCTTTGTTTGGCAGGCCTTTTAGCCCTACTTATGCCGTAGCTCTAGGATCTACCTTTCTTTTCAACCCTAATTCTAGGCACTCATCTGAGCCTTAACCCAAGACCAAGAGGTTATCAGGAGAATTTTTTGCAGCCCTCCCCTTGCTTTGGCAATCCCTTTTAAGCCTTACTTAGCAGTGTTAGGCTTTCTTTGTTTCTATATCCGAACTCTAAGAATAATTGCAGTCCTTAATGATAGTTTAAGAGATCGTGTTTGGCAACTTTTAATCTTTTTGGAAAACGTATCTGTCTCTTGTCCTTATGCTGAATGCTGTGTAAATTCATATGCTGTATTCTGAGAAGGCAGGCTGTTAGTCTTCTCAGATACTTGTTCTCACATACTAAAATTTCATATGGAAGGGAGATTTTATGGTATGGAACAAATGGAAAGACCTGTCTAAACTCTTTCAAATGAACAAATCTGAAAGTCTGTATAAAGACTGTGTGTAAAGAGGTTTTTCCTCTATTCTCCAACTGCTATATTCTCTTAACCCCCCCAAAGTAATTGAAATGTCTGATTTTGTAGATATTGCATTTATAATGTATGCAGAACTGTTGTGCATAACAAGGATGTAAATGCTTCTATATTTCACTTGAAGGAAGAAGTGGTCTCATGTGCCTTCAGTGAATGTCGCTGTCATGCTTACTTTAAAAACAAGCTTGACTACATCTTTAACTTGAAGATATAGCTTTAAAATATCATAATATCTTTCACTATAACTTCTGGCATAGAAACAAAGATATCTTGTTTTCTGTCTGGAGGAAAAAAACCCACCTTTGCTTATTTAGTAAATGCAGAATGTAATTTCACATGATATGTCTGTTTTTCTGGCATATTTTATAGAATTATAGAATGGTAAGTGTTGGAAGGGACCTTAAAGATCAAGTTCAACCCCCCCTCATATGGACAGGGACATGTCCTGGGAGGGATTATACAGGGACACCAAACACCAGGGAGGAATTTGGTGGGCTTGGGTTTTTTGGGAGAATTTTTTTTTTCTGGGGTTGGGGTGGGTGTTTGTTTGGCTTTTTGGGGGAGTGGATTTTTGGGAGGTGGTGTGTGTTGGGTTTTTTTTGTTTTGTTTTCTTTGTTTACCTTTATATGCATTATAAGAACTCCATCAGATCAGAACACTGATCAGAGGAAGCATTGCACATTCTTGGGAGGTGTTTTACTTAAAGAATATAAAATATTTTGGGTTCCTTAATTCCTTTTGCAATTCCCCCCAAAAGCTTTTGTTGATAACCTCCTGGTTCTGGGAATTCACTCCTAGTCTGAATGTGTCATGTCTGTATATTGGTTTCTATTTATGTATTTCTGTTGTGGAAGCTTCTCATGTTCACTGTGAGTGACTAAGGTATAAAACAATAGAGAATAATGTTTTTTATCTCAGTAATGTGTCCAGTAAAGGGCATTTATGCATGATATTAAAGTAAATTTCCTGCTATTTCATTAAAATAGTACACTAGCATTCAAGATAAACTAAGTAAAATAATCAAATATAAATATGTGTTCTCAGTGGATTTAATATAGGAGTAGATGTCCCTATTTCATTTTATGTTAGAAAATGCAAGACTATACACCCTTGGAAAACATCAGTATCATTTGTGCTTTTTATCTCTGAAACTGCAAACTGTAAATCCCTAGTGTTTGGGGATTTTTTTTGGATTTTAGTTTGGGGTTTTTTGGTTTGTTTTTGGAGGATTTTTTTGCAGGTAATCTTGAAATGAAAGTGGCACTGTGTGAATCCTTTATAGCAAAAACCTTAATACGTCTGTAAAAATAATTAAACATATAAATTTATATAGTTTACTATAATAGAGCACTTGACTGCCTGTTTCTTGCTCTGAAGGCAGGATGATAGAATCAAACTATCTTTTAACTGTGTCCCTTAATAAACCAATGAAAGACATCCTGACATTCAAATGCGAAGTGTGAGAAAGGTCTGTGAGACCACAGAAAAATTTTGCACTGTACTCTTCAAAACAGTGAGGAGTGTAACTTACTTTACTTTTCTGGGAGTGAAATGTGTTATTGAGACTTTATATTGTTAAAAGGAAAATACTGTGATTATCTGCAAGATTAAATAATATATGCTAGCTTTATTGTTAAGGGCTAGTGCTAGGGGGGAAAGCAGTTTCTACTCAAACGAAGAGGGTTATCTCTTGAGGACATGAGAAAAAACACAAAAATGTGATTGAGGAAAAACTTTCTTTCACTTTAATGGAAGACATAATTGAATCTTGACTATTTCTCAAATTATATATTGTGATGATCAGGAAAAATATTTGTCTGTAAAATACCTACAGTCACTCATTGTTACTGTCAATATGACAGACACCATTGGGTTCCAGAATCAAATGTTGTATACTTCTGGTCTAGTATGTCTATATTCAATTAAGTCAGAAAGGAGAAAAAGGAAAGGTTAAAGGAAACAGCCTACTTTCAAAACTGGTTTCTTCATGGGCAGATTGTCTATGTTAACTATGCCTAATTAACTATGCAGGATGCAGAGATGCTGGCATTGCCTTTGCATCAAATAACTTAGTCCTGGAAGACTTATAGGTACTTTTGCTGAGAGCTGTCATGAGACAATTTAATAGGTTAGGTCACTATTATCTCACATATCTCCTCCTGTTTTGTGTTCAGCATAAGCTGATAGAGTTTTCTGGTTGGCTAATTTTCTTTGCTTGGCATCAGTCATTTTTTTACTTCATTCAGGTTCTCCCTCTCCTTCATTTTCCAGGAACAACTGTTAACGACATCTTGCCCTTGTACAAGGTGTATGGAATTGTCCCATGTGTCACCGTTACTGTGCCCTGCTGCTGCAGCAAGCAGAATTTTGCATAGGCATGATGGGGTGTCAGTGTAACAGAGGGAGGCACTGATGCTTCATTTAGAAAATGTGTACTGCAGTAAATAAGCTTTAAGCCAAGTAACTAAACTATTTCTCAATATTTTTCCTTCATTAATATTAACTTTCAAAACGAAACTATTATTGTGGAGAGAGATTAGTTTAGACTGAGACACGTGTATATCTTCTAGAAGCATGTTAATTGCTGAGTGATGAGCCAGTGTGGTGAGATCACATTGATTTGTTTCTTTTTGTAGGCTTAGATTAAATATTTGTTTCAGAAAAGGTCATACTTGTTATTTAATTGTGAATTATTAGACATAATTGAGCATTGCTTACATCCTAGTAAGCACAGCATAATATAAATTTGTCTTCTTAAGCTGCGGTACATTTTTAAAGTTCTTCCATTGTTTATATAGCGGTTGCTTTCAGATTGTCCTTGCATTTTCCAATAGGTTGACCCCAGCGATAACTTTCAGATCCTTTTTACACAAAATGTCCATCTTTGCATTAAAATACATTGTTTCTTTCTAATAATGCTTACCTTTTTGGAAAATGTAAAAGACAAATTCATATGCTAGATAGTCATAAAATGAGAATTTTAATTTATAATTATTTGGGCTTTGGCCAGTTCTCCCTAAAATACTGGGAATCAGGGCTTGATAGACATTTGTATTTGATTCCAAATAGCTCTAAAGTAATCTTTTCCTGTAGAGCAGGAATGATGCTCTATATTTAGTATATTATTTAGTATATTATTATTTCATGCTATGGAAAGTTTAATCTTGTGTATCAAGTTAATATACAATGGAATAGCAATACACTTAGATGCAGAGCTTCAAAAGGACTTGGGTCCCAGTTGTGGTGTAGACTGCCCAACTGTAAGTACTCCCTGACATTGGGGTACCTAACTTGCCTTCAATTGAAGTTTTCTAGTCATCAAAGACCATACAGAAAGTTTGCCTCCGTTGTATCGCAGTGAAATGACTCTGTGCCTATTCTGTGCTCAAGCCTACTTCAGATTCTCTGAAAAGGGTACTCCAACAGTTGATTGACAGATGCTACATTCAGTAAGCCTGTTCTTGGATCCAGCACAGGTGTGTGCTTGAATATATTTTGTTCAATAATGTAGCTCCATTTTGTTAAGGCATGGTAATCTAAAATCAACTCTATTTCTGAGTGTGAAGGATTTTCCCCTATGTTTTCTACATAGGAGAATGTCAGAGCTGGAGGCTTTGGCTGATTTGTTTGGAGACACTTTCCATCCTTTTACTGAAAATTTTCCACTGTGCCATGAACAACCAAATAATTGTTGGATCACAAAATGTGAGGAAAACTGTATGAAGGGAATTGGGAATTCTGAATAGTCCTGTTCTTCAGCTTGTACTTCAAGACAAAGTCCATTTAGAATAGACAGATATTTGATTGAAAGCACAAACTAAGTCTTTAGAGCAGGAGTACTTTTGAATTTATTATTATTATTTTTTTTACAATATGCCTGCCACTCTCCCCCTGCTCTCATTCCCTCCCACATGGTTGGAAGACTTTTGGGCTGCTGCAGTGACTAATGTTCTTCCTGCCTGCCAAAAGCTTTTATGAATACCCAAAAGATAGTTCTTATTCAAGATTAGTTGTTTTCACCTTTTCCTTTAGTGTGTGGACCTCTTTAGAAAACACATTGGTAGTGTTGTGCAGCATATAAGAACTAGTTTTTCTTTATGTACTGTGGACTCTTTTAGAGGCAGTTAGGGGGATGGATTGTATTGTTTAGAGGAAGCAGATTTGCTGCATCTCCATGGTTCCTGTCCAAGAGTACCAATTCTTTTCAGATAGAAAACTGTACTTAGTGCTTGTTTGCTGCTTCACATGACCTAGATTTAGAATAATGATCTCTAAATAAGAAACTTTATCAATGACAAGTAATTAGGTTTAAATCCCGCAGTTCTTTTCCCCAGAGGATCTCCAGAGCTAATAATTACTCCAGAGTAAATGATTTACCTTGAGTATATAGTGTATACATTGTAATATATTGCTCTAGTTCTTCAAATACTCTATTAGCCTGACATACTCAATAAAAGCAGTAAACTTAAGTTTAGAATAGTTTTAGTCTTATTCATGAAGACAAGCTGTCTTTTAAGCGTGTGTATTTACATGCACTGTGGGAGTGGAACATTTAGAGATTGTACCTCTAGGGATCTGGTTCACTTGAAGTTAATTTATTTTCTTATGCAACTTGATTCCTTTCCACTGAGGCTAGGAAAAAAAAATCAATTTCTATGATACGTTGCCCCTTCAAAGTCATAACCAACGCTGCTGATTCATGACAAGATTACCATGCCTTCGAAAGTTCAATTAGCTCAGTCTGAAATAGAATTTCCAAAGGCACTGTTGTCCTTTGAGGTAATATAAATGTCAGGAAAAAATGTACTAGCTGAATAAATATCATCCACTTACAGTTAAATACTAAGACTACAGATGGATTCTACGTATGGCACTTAAACAAATAGTGCCATATTGTAGAAAAGGTTTCAAATACGCATTTTAACCCCGAGCATTCTTTTCAAAAAGAATTGATTATAATAAAAATAGGCTTGCAGAGTTCTAAAGTAAGGTTCTTCTCCAAGTTGTGTATTTCTTTCTGAAACTTTCTGCTTTGTTTGAAATCTAATGCACTAGATTCCATTTCTTTGCTGTCACTGGTTTTTGTGTATTGGTGGTATTATAAGTTCTTAAGTTTCAGAGAATTCTGAATTGAACTTCACATAGAGTTAAAGTGAGAGAAACAACAACTTTTCTGTTCCATGAGAGTTTTTCTGGTTTGGTGCATAGAACTTTTGGTGTCCAGTGCGGCATCCATGGGCCTGGGCTTGGCTCTTAATTTTTGTACATCATGTATACACCTACTGTTTTTTGGAAAGGTGACAATTGCATGCTTTGTGTGGATTTCGCTTCTGTTAATCTTGTAATGTGAAAAATGTATTTAGGATAAAAGTAGTCATTGGAAAGGGAGACTGAGAGACAAAGTGGTTGAAACATAGCCCAACGTAACTTCTCTTCTTCTTTCCTTCTTTTTTTTTATTTAAAAAAAAAAATCTGAAAAAAACCTTAATAAGCTGAGGTGGTCGTGCTTGATTGGCAGTTTTTCTGGAATGGTTTAGTTAAGTCTTTTATTATGCAGTCAGTATTGTGTAGCAATGCTAGGGTTAATGGCTTGCCTGCATCGTCTCAAAGACTTTCAGTCAGTTGCTGCAATAAGAGTTTTTTGTTTTAGAATTTTTTAGTACTGCTCCTTCTCTTCATGGCGCTGGGGAACTTTTGTGTAATGTGTTGTATACAGCTTACTGTTACAGATTTAAGGCTTTAGTATAGGCTTAAGGCTTTCACATAAGCATGTGAACAGTGGAAAACGAGACAGTGGAAGTCCTTACAAAACTTTGCAGAAGCAGTACGGTAATTTGCACTTGGATTTTTGGGGGTTCTGGGGTTTACTGACACTAGATTCTCTGGTTTCAGTAAACTTCCTAGAATATTCTTCCGAGTGCTGCCTAGGTACACAACATTATGCCCTAGGTACACAACGTTATGCCCTCTCCAGGTGTTGTCAACATCTTGGCGTCCTTTCTATATTGCACCATAATTTAAGACAACGTAGAAAGATGTAAGGAGACAGTGGAGGAAAAGCACTTTTTGTAAATTTCATTGCTTCAACTGTGGCCTGAAAATCTACGTGCTGTGAAAAACATGCAGAAAATACTTAGTGTTGTATTTTTGCTTCAGATAGGAGAGAATAGTTTGAGATTCCAGTGTTACAGGTGCACAGCTGAAATATACGGAGCCAGGAGGATTAATTTAGTAGGGATTCTTCTTTTTCTCACAGTAAAGCAATTAAAACAATGGACTGGATTCAACACTCTGATCAGCAAACATTCTTCACTGAGCCCAAATAGATAACTGGACAATCTGTCCATTTTCAGTTCCTGTGCAGTGAAAATGTTGGTGGCATTATGAATCAGTTAGTGAAAGCTGTTAGAACTATCAGGCATAATGGGAGTCCTGCAGTCTATTTTGAAACATTATTCTCAAAATGGCAGATTTTAATATTGCTTGCCATCTTTTTTCTACTGCTGGTTAATATTTCCAAGATGCAGAGCTGTAATAATGACCTACTGAATCTGGTGTAATAGCTCAAGCGTTTTTCCAGGTAGTAATGGAAGGATTTCATATGAACAGCTTGGTTTTAGGTTTAGTGTTGAGAGAAGTAATTACTGCAAAGTAATTGCACTGCTGCTGTTTTCATTTAGAACGTTAAGTGACTATTCCAGCACAATTTAGGATGAAATCTGCTCAGATTTTGATAAAATCCCAAGTAATTATTCACATGTGAGAATCATGATCTATCTGATAAACATCCTGGATCCATAAGTGAAAATGGTAGTGGAAAACAAGCCACGCTTCAGATTTCTTGCATGATGATCCTAATGCTGCACAAGACGTGGGTATTGAAGGAAAAGAGCTAAGATGCCGATTGAAAGTTTCATTTTTTTGTTCCTATGACATGTCAGCTTTGAACCTTGTGTGGTATTTGCCTTCATATATATTTTATTTTGCCTTGCTTAAAATATTAAACAAGATTTATGGCTATTATATTTTGTTCTCAGTGGCATCAGTTCTGTTTTTTTTTGTTTTGTTTTAAACCTGAGTGAGAATCCCAGCAGGCCAGTGCATAATCAGCATAAATCAGAACTTCTGGCAGCATTCCTGCGTATCCCAGCTCTGTGCTGAACATGGGGTTTGTAAGTGCAGGTAAAATAACTCTCAGTTGCTCTGCAGTGAGGCTGAGTGCCAACTCAACTAACAGTGTTTGTGTCAGAAACCTGGAAAATGCCCTACAAAGTAGGTATTGACTTTCTGACTATCTTTTGTAATTACTGGATATATTAGAATGAGCACTGGACTACATACACTTTTGTAATATAGTAATGGGCTACTGTGGAAATGATTACAGCGTCCCAAACAGAATTTTGACTTTAAGTGTCAAGTAAGAAGAAACTAATTAACTCTTGAGCAGGAAAAAATCTCACTTTATTAACAATCTCAGGAAGAGGGAAATAACTATATTGAGTTCTTCCTAAAGTAATGTTCTCTAGGTTTTTGAAAATTGTCAGAGTAAGCCCTTCATTCTTGCTTAGAGATGCCTTTAAAGCATGTCACATGTTTTTATGCATAATATATGCTGTACAAGTATAGATATTTGGGAGAGCCTGTGGGACAGGGGAATAAAAAGTATTTGAAAAGAAAATATCCTGTATCAAATATCAGAAGTATTAGCATAATTTCGATTAATATGGAGTTTGAACAAATTTTTAAAGCTACAAATAACCTGAAAATAATGAACTTATTTTAAACCAAGCAAAAATATTCATAAGCCTGCTTCAGGTTTAGAAGTACACTTTTCTTCAGCTTTGAAGTGTATTTTTAATTGAATTGTGACATCAGAGAGTGGTCACACAGATATCTCGGTAAGAGACAGGGAAATTGGAGAATGCTGTAAAACTGATGGTAGTTTAAAACTGTTTTAATTAGTAGGTTTATCCAGAAAAAGCTATTTTGTTTTATAGAGAAAAAGAACTTTTTTCTGTTGATTATTTTGAAGCACTGCTTTCACCAAGGCTGGACTGCTTTCTTGGTAGGCCAGTGCTATTTAAACAGTCTATTTAAAGAGTACACAAAAAGCTATCAAAGGAAATACACAAAGAAAGGACATACGTTTGACTTTTTACTAGAGGTGGCCAATAACAAATTTAGTTTATCTGAAGCTTGTAAAGAATGTGATTATTTTTTTTTAGGCATGGGAAAGGAAAATAGGAACACCTGAACGTGGTAACACTTTGTAACACTTAATAAGCACTTTGTGTGTAATAAGCATCATTTTGAATTGTGAAAGTTATATTCTGAAGCTATTGACTTAAGATATTTAGATGGAAGTTTCAAAGAGTCAAAGATAAAGGGTATGGAAATATAAATATATGCCACGGCAGAGGTTTATTGTAGGATTTAGGACATGCAAGCTGTGAAAAGGGGTTGATAAGTTTTATAAAATATATAAATTGGTAGAAAGACTAGCTTGATATTAGGGTAATAGCAAGGATGACTGGGAAACATACAGCGTGAAATAACTAAGAGAAAGTTGAATGACTTGCAATTAACCAAATCGTATATTCCAAAATTAGTGGTTACTGAATTCTTGTTAAAACCAAAACAAAACTCCTAAGAAACATAAAATGTTATAGTTTTCCAGTTGATCATAACTGACCATATGCAGGTACTATATCTTTCATTGGTTGCTAGAATTATTTCAGAACTTCTAGAAAGTATGCAGTAACTTATAATTGCACTAGTAATATCATGTTGTCCTTGCTCTATGCTGTGGTTAAAAAGGACTACATTTTTCTCTTTTAAATATTGCTTATCATTCCATGTACTCTTAGGCATGTTCTTTCAGCCTGCAACGCTTATATTTTACTTAATTTCATGAGTTATTGTTTACTTTTTAGTTCTGCAGTTTTGCATTTCAGTGTTCTTAGCCCTTGTCAGTACCAGAGATATCTGTATCCTTCACTGACTACATTAACATAGCAGCAGTCCTAAGGCTGGATTTCTGATTATTTCAGGCATTTTCTGAAGTTAAGAGACACATCGGACTGGATGGCTCCAGTTGTCAGCTATTTTCTTACTTTAATAAAGTTAAAATTGAGTTCTGTGGTATTATTTGTATATAATGACTTCAGATTTGATTTTGAAACCTGTAGAATCAATGATTGTGTGAAACGGAGCATCTAATAATATTGCAATCAGAGGAAGCATGGCTAAGTATCAGATTAGAATATAGGGCACCTAGGTTCTCTTTATTCTTAATCTAATGACACGGCAGTGATGAAAAACTATGGTAATATGTGTGAAGTGCACGCATTAGACTTTTAGAGCACTGTAGGTGAAAAGTTGCTATTAAAGGTATGATTCCTGTATTATCTCTCTTCCATCTAGTTTGGGAAATCCCAATCTGGCTGCTAGACATCTATGGTATTTTGAATAATCTAAATTATTGATACATTGTTTTTTCTGTGTGTGGAGGTCTCGATTTATTTCAAAATCAAGAAGTAGGTGTGTTCTTCCAAAGAAAGCCATAGCACATAATATAAAGAAAAGGTAATATACCTGAAAAACCTCATGAAACAAGTCAGATCAGTAGTATAAATTTGGTATGGAAATAAATAGCATTCTTTAATCTAAAAGTATAGAAAGATAAAATGTACATATGTTAACTCACATCCCTAGTTTTTAATCCTTTGTGAAGGTAATTCCCTTTCTCTAAATTTCTGTCTGTATACTAGGAGTGCACTTACAGAGTTAGGAGGGTTGTACAACTAGAAATTAGTGAAATACTGATAATATCCAGTTCTGAGTAAAAGCATTAATAAAAACTTTAATATTCTCCTAGTGAGTAGTAGTAATATGAAATTAATCTATTGTTAATAGTACTCTCAAATATATAGCTCTTCTGTTACAAATAGGGCGGAGGATAGGGAAGCTCTACATAGAGACTTAGATAGGTTGGATCATTGGGCCAACATTAATGGGATGAACTTCAACAAGACTAAGTGCCAGGTCCTGCACTTGGGCCACAACAACCCCATGCAATGGTACAAACTTGGGGACATGTGGCTGGAAAGCTGCTTGGCGGAAAAGAGCTTGGGGGTTCTAATTGACAAGCAGATGATTATGAGCCAGCAGTGTGCCCAGGTGACCAAGAAGGCCAACGGCATCCTGGCTTGTATTAGAAATAGCGTGACCAGCAGAAG
>JAOXJM010000033.1:34795994-34835067 GCA_026413425.1 Tringa solitaria
TTTGTCTAGAAATAGAAGCAGCCACTGTTCTCCATACTTTTTAAGAACTGTTATTTAAATCAGGTTGGGATTTTTTTCACACTATCAAAACATTAAATCCTTGCTTTTAAGATTGGAATGGAAATTTTAGTTAGTCTTCAGGATGCCATTGTTGTAGCATAATATATAGTATACATTAAAGTACAGAGGCTTCCCATGAGAAAAACATTAAATTGTTTTTTTTCATAATAATTGTCACCTTTTTAGACCTATTTAAAATGAGCTTCATAGTTTTTAAATTTTATATCAGACTGTATAAAAGCAGAGTGTTCTCCTTTGGGAAAAGTCCTCCATAACTCAGTATCAAAAGAAATATGTTTTGTAGAACTCCTTCAAATCTCAGCAGTTCTAGCTCATGTGATGTGTGTGTGTGTGATGCTGTCAGCAATTGATGCTACAGTTAGTATCCTGTAATATATTTGATAAGATTCTATACAATTCTTTACATAGTAACCATCTACATTTTTGATAAAATATTGGTAGTATTACATTAATCTTCAGAGGAATCTGTATAATAGGGTTTTCCTGTGTAAATTAAATTTGAGAGGCATTATTCTGCTGTAATCAGGCAAAAGAAGCTTAGGTGATTTGAGCTAACTGTAGTTGATATGATGTTTCACAATTCACATTCAGGAATGTGGGTGGTGTTTGAAGAAAATCTGTAAATGCATCAGCAAAAAAAAATATTAATGAGCCATGGAGTTTGAGTTCAGTTCAGATCAGCTTGGTTTATTTCCTCGTTTTAGAAGCATCAGTACTTCAATTCTGCATTTCGAGTGCATGTGGTAAAGCGACAACTGTCAAAAACAGTGCTTATAGTTGAGAAAGTTGAACTTTTCATGTAGTGCCTACAAATGTAATCTCTGATAAGTGCTATATTACCTTGCTGCAGAATATTTGTGGTGAAAATGGCTAGAATATCTGAAGTGGTTGGAAATCTCGGTGGTTGCTGTAGGTAATTGGGATGCAGGCAATAGAAGGAACAAGGGGGTAGGAGGACCCTCAAGCTGGCCGAGGTTCCCTGTGGACACCCTGGAGTGTGTCAGAAAAGTGCTGGCTGCAGGAAGGGCAGAGCTGGTTAAATTTTAGTTTGCAGCCTGGCTAATGTGGTAGAAGTTTCTGTAGCTACAGTGCAGCTCAAGGAAGCACATATATTCTGCCTATGTACAAGTAAATAATGCCAAGGTCATCTTCAGTCCTTGGGACACTGCAGAGTGTGAAAGGCACACATCCTAAAGTCACTGAACACCTTCCCTTCTTTCTATGAATTGTTTTTGCTATATAATGTATAGTTTAGCGGTATATTTTTAATACTAAGATAAAATTCTCCCTACAGATTTTATGATTCATATATTAACTGAGATGGAGACTATATGTAGACGACATTTCATTTTATATAGGAAAAATGCATTTATTTTCTATCTAATTGAGAATTAGGATAGCTTTATAAGACTGCTGTGGTGTCTCTGAGGACATTGCCAATGAAAATGTAAAACCTACATGGCGTCCACAGCACTCTCCTAAGACCATGTTTTTGTCTTGGAAGTAACACAGTGCAATATGAGATATGGCAGTTGCCAAGGTAACTGTTCTTTTTTAGTTTGATAGCAGCAGGTGAATGATTGCCTGGATATCCACAGTAATTTGCTGGGACTCTAGTAATTCAGTAAGGATGTACACATTTTTCTTAGGCTTGTTTTTCTCTTTGAGTAAAATCCTAAGGTACATGATAATTATTAAAATATTCAATACTATTAAATAATTATTATTCCTGTAGATACGTGTTATTAATATTAATATTTTATTAAGATTTTAAATGCAGAATATTAGGTCAAGGTATTTTTACATTATGATGCTTCTTTTCAGAAAAAAAAGAGAATAATTTCTGATTATTTTTCTTTTAAGCTTAGTTTACTTTTCAACACCTTTCAAAAACTTGTCTAAGTAACTCCACATTTAAATCTGGGAATAGTGAGACAAAAGCTGCAAACAGAATTTCTGGTTTGTTTTTATCATACCATCCTTTAGAAAAATTGTGGTAAAATGTTTGAAAATAAAACTAATCTCCCATTCTAGTTCTGCTGCAACATTCTCCTGGATTTAAAAGAAAATACACCTAGCAAAGAGGTGTTCAGGTTTTATTCATGGGATGCATGGAAAGTTTCTCATGAAGTGTGACAAAATAATTTCCTTGACCACAAGCATGTGGGTTTTTTATGTTGCCGTTTTTCTAAATCCTATCTGTATAATTAAATACTCCAGTTTGGAAGATATAATCTGTTCTGTATCTTGTCTTCTACTGTATTGTGCTGACTTCATATTGCACACTTAGAGTAAAATTTTCAGGGATTAAAACATAAATCTTCAGTGTGTCATAACTGAATTTTAGATTTAATGTAGTAATAAGATTTATAGCTTTAGTCAGTCTAGTGGCAGACCGAGAAAGAGAATCTGTTGCATCATTTATACCCCAGTTTGTTAGCTTATTACATAAACATAATCAGAATGTGAATTTCATTAGTTTTCTGTGAAGAAAAACTTAAATTTGGGAAAATCTGAATATGATTTAAAGGTTTCACCTGTGTATAAAGTTGACCATACAAGCCTCTGAGCACCTGATATATCTCTGGCCTGAATTCTAGCTGTTAAAATACCTCAGAATTGAGCAATTTTTCTCTCATAGCCTCTGAAATTTAGCTCTGTATGTGAAATAGCATTTCTTATAGGAAAAGGAGTCTTTCTTCCTAATTCTGTTACTATTATGAACAATATCAAC
The DNA here is from genome assembly GCA_026413425.1 of Tringa solitaria. Classification (NCBI taxonomy): domain Eukaryota; kingdom Metazoa; phylum Chordata; class Aves; order Charadriiformes; family Scolopacidae; genus Tringa; species Tringa solitaria. Next base: position 34,798,810 of record JAOXJM010000033.1, read on the forward strand.
AACCCCAAAATGACATTACAAGTAGGTTTGCAGTACCTAGGCAACATTGCTAAATAAAACCATCAGCCACATTTATGAAAAGATGGACAAGACTGGGTCAAAGCCGTTCCACCTGAGAATCAAATCCATATTTTCAGTGGAATTATTCTATAAACCGACAGTGATGACACTGAAAGACTTGCTCGAAATCTTGTATGTATTTATTTTCTGTAGGGTTTTTTTTTTCTGAACACCTGATCTCTGAAAGGAAGGATTTGTGCTGGAAACAAATCTTTCAAAGCTGACAGTGGAACTGCTTTATAACAAAAGAGTAGTCTGCTTTGTCTCGGTTACTGAAATAAAATGCAAGGTATGACATTGTGTGGGATAGGCCTTTCTTGGCTCAGAAGTAGATTGTTTCGCCCCCCAGAAAAGGGTTGGGGAACACATAGATTTGTTTTAAGCATCAATCTTAGCCAAGACTACCATCTGACAGGTAGACTCAACATCTTGACGCTATTGTAAATGTTAATGTTAGCTCTGCCTTTGTTTTGATAGCCTTGTCAGACACTTATTCATCAATAGTACTTATTTAAGTAGATCAGACTCCTAAAATTAACAAAACTACTGTAATTCCCTGTCTGAGGACACATGTCTTTGATGGAGGTGTGCAACCCCAAACAGATGTGATAGTTGTTTTCTTCTCCCTTTTATGACTTGACACTAAACCATGTAGTGTGAATATGTAAATGTCCAGCAGTGACCAGAGAACAGCTCTAACATTCTGGGTCAACTCAGAAGTTACATGAAGTGCATCAGCTGGTAAGAAATAAAGCTCTACAAGACCTCTCAAGAAGCTTTTTCAAAAGTTTTTTTTTAATGTTTAATTATTGCAATAAATTTCTCTGCCTACAGTGATTTCCAGATTAAAGTCTGCTATTGAACAAAAAGAAAAAAAAGAATGTCACTTTAGCTGCTAGTAATTTCTGAACAATAGAAAGAAAATGCCTTATTGATATGTATTTACTCCCTCTGCTTCTACATGTCATGCTTTTGATTAAGGAAATCTTCCGTTAGTACAGCAGAATGAAAATAGAGTCCTTTTAAACTGACAAACTGGTACTCCTGGTTATTTCAGTACTGTAAAACTGACTCTTCAGTATGAAACAATTAATTGTCTAGCCTTGAAGGTTCTGACTTCAGTGATGTTAATTGTTAAAAAAACAGATGTGTTTCCTTCAAAATTGATTATTATTGCAAAGGTGTTTCAGTGCAACTGCTTCTGTAAATACTTTTTTCCATATTTAAATGCTACGGAAGCAATTTTACTGGCTATAATGTTTGACAAAGTAAACCAGTTTTGAGGGGGGGGAAAAAGCTGAATATTTGTGAGAAAGCAAGTGCTTGGGCTCATGCAGTCAAGAAGTAGAATTTTATCATTTAATTTATTTTAGTTAGAAGAGCTGAAGTAGTTAACAGAAGTGAGTACTGTGGCTCGACAAATAAGTTGAAATGGATTTCAGCAGGTTTTGCCCAGCTGGCTATACTACTGAAATAGTTGCGTGTTTAAGGGTGGAGTTAATTGAGTCTTGTGAGAATCAGAGCTCCTAATTCTAGAAATTACTATTTCTAGGAATAAGTTCTGAATGCTGTTTGGCAGGGAACGGGAACCCGGTGTGTGGGCTAGGGCTTCGTGCACTGTGGCAATAGAAATAACATTATAGACTTTGTGTGAATTACTGTGCTCTTATTAACAGGAGGATTTATTGATGTAATTTTTTTTTTGAAAAAAAAATTGGATTTTGGATTTTAAGAAGATAGACTTCCTTTCATTTATGAGTACTACAGTGATGTGCCCTTCAGAAAAAGCAAAGCTACAGTGGTTAGAAAAAATGGCTAATCACAGATTAAATGTGTGCTGGTCCAAATGGCCACCATAAAACAAATGCTGGTAAAATCCTACTTTAGCTTATTTTGACAGCATAAACAGCACTTAGGGACTTAACCATTGGATGTGTGCAAATGTCATCCAGCATAATGTAAGCTTCATCTCCAGCTTTCAGTAGCCATTCTCAAGTTCTGTATAGTGTGGCTAAATACAATCCAGGCATTTATGAGTGCAGATGGTGTTTTTAACCAGCTGTACCACTGTGATGTAAAAGGAATTCCTTGTAACATAGAAGGGCACCTCATCAGCTGAGGGGAATGTAAGGAGAAGTGATCTAAATGAGCCAGTAGAAACATCTGTTGCACTCATAAATTTATATGAGGCAGTTCAGCTGTATAGAATTAAAATTATGTTTCACTAACACTTATTTTAATAAACCATAAAAGGGATTGCATTGCAAATTATAGATGCTGACTGAATTTTAAAATCAAGCTAAATGCTTATTTTTGTACAGCATTTTCACATCATGATAACGTTGTGTCTCCCTTAAAGTTAGAAATTAAGTAATTTGGCAAAGAACATTAATAGGCTTATCCTGCAGCTTTTTTGAAGAGTCATAGCTTGAGCTATCAATGATTAAGAGATTTGGAATACATTTTGTATATTAATTTTCACTAAAAAAAATATTAGCGAACAATCTCCTGTTTATCCTAGTTGAAAGTTTCTTTCATATTTCTGCATCTTGGAACTAGCCAAATGGCTTTTTAACAAAGCTCCTCATTGGCTTCAATGTTTATTAAATGCAATTAATTTATAAATTGGGTCAATTATTTTACAATACTTACTTACAGTCTTAGAGAGCTTTTATCAATGCTGGTAAGATCTCTTCTCTCTTCTGGTAAATGTCATCTCTAGTTCAGTGGGTCCTGCCTCAAGGTGGAGCTGTTATATTTTCAATGGAGACAAAGATTTGAAAAGCATTTTCTTTTCTTCCCCCAAATCCTGTTTCTGATTTGAATAGATGTATGGGTTGTGTTGGTAAAGAAAAATGGCAAGCAATCTTCTTCTCCCTCAGCAAAAGTGGGAGTCAGCAATGTGTCACACAGGTGGATGGGCCTACAACACTGACTGATTTTTATTCAATCTGACATTACCTTTCAGAGCTTCAGGAAGATGCATACCTTTCACTTACAGTAGATATCCGGCAGGATTATGACAATATGTGCATACCAACTGTCAAAAGCAGTGCTATTCTTGTTGTGGCTTTTTGTAATTGGGACTGTTTTCCCAGAAGAGAGTATATATATGTGTGTGTGTGTATTGTGTTCTAATTAAGACTATAAGAGACAGTTATGGCAGGCTGTCAAATCAATGGGATGCTGGGTGTATTTTAGTCTCCATGCTATAGCCTAAATAACCTTTTAAGGACTCTATTCTCTCAATGTGGTAAATAAATTCTGAATGTTTTATACTTAATAGGCCTTTGAGTAATGCATTCCACATGGCTTTATTGCTGGAATGAGACCTTCTTATCACTAAATACACAATAGTGACATGAGGTCATTTCAGCACGATGAAATGCATGCATCTATTAGATGAACAAAGTCAGTTTATTGTGAAGTTTATTTAAACAGGAATACTCCAAAGTAAACATTGGTGGCAAATTTAAGAAAAAATAGGGAAATCTACAAGTGCTCACTTACTCTAGTCATCTTTCACCTCTCAGTTTAAATATTGTGAACAACTGTTGTAGCTGGATTTGTGAAAGTGACATCCATTTCCTTCTTGTTTTCCTCTTTGATTTAGAGTCTATTTTTATTCTGGTCACTTTAAAAGTTAACTATATCACGCATTTCAAAAGCTTCTCTCTCCAGAAGCTTTCTCTCTACGAGAGAGAGATCTGGCCAAGCCTCTCTCTTAACAGGTGTAACAAATGACCTGTTTGTAGTTTATTTTTTGGGGGGGGGAAATTCTAGGTGGTCTCAATTTCAACTGGAGATGACATTTACCAGAAGAGAGAAGAAATTAAATCAGGCCCTGAACAGCATGTAAGATATGAATTGGGACCAAGACTGGGGAACTGTCTGATGGGCTGTGTACTTAGTGCCACGCTGGTGCTCTGTGTACTGTTGAAGAGCTTCACAATTAGAAGCCAGTCTTCTATATGGAGTTGGGTGACATCTGTTTTGACAAGACATTTATTCACCTAAAAATGCAGCTTTTAATTGCTAGCAGTATTTGTAAAATTGTGTCAAATTGTCTTTGTCTGGCACAGGAATGGAAAAAGAAATGGTCTTTAATGGTGAAGCATTTCAGGGTTCTAAAACAACATTTTGATCATTTGGGGCTAGACTGGGGACAGGCGGACTTGGAGATAATGTACAAAACTGAAGACATATACTCCCTTTTGAAGGGCAAGTCTTGGATTCAATGGATTTTTTTAGTTACAAGTTAAAAATTAATAATTTTACTAGGGAGGACTGGTCCCTATAATCCCATTGCCTCCAAAGTATCTTATTTTTTTTTACCTCTTACTTAGAAATTTTTTGTGGGAAATGCTTCCAATATATGTATTTATTCAGGCAGGAAGACATTCACTTCAGGGAAGTACCCTTAGCCACTGAAATTTATATTGGTCAAAACCAAAAACAATGCTGATTCATATCTCAGTGATCTAAATGGTAAATCCACTTTAATTCTAAATCTAGTCTTTATTATTAAAAATCACTGGAATAAAAGTATCTCCAGCTAGATAAAACCACTTAGTTTTCCCTAAGGCTATATTATTTTACTTCATTTGGAAAAATGCAAAAGTTCTGACATAATAAAGTTCTGTTTCAAAAAAATTCTCCCTCTTCCCAGGTTACTTCTGGCCTGAATGCTAGTTAAAAATACCTAATGCTTTGCTAATTTAGAAGATCTTATCCGTAGAAAGAAAATAACGAGAATTCTGCACTTTATTCTCTTTGTTGTCAAAAACCAAACCATAAATATCATAAAAATTATCTCTAACTTCTGCTTTCTCAACATTTAGAAGAAATAACTTGATTGCATGATAGAGTGTTATAGGTTTATCTATCAAGAAGTTGAAGAAAATCTAAGTTAAATGTGCTTTACACTGGAAGGTTTATGTTATTATTGTGCCTTTGATGTAAAACTTGTCCATTTGTGTCCAGCTTCTTGAATAGTGAGGTGAATTTCACAATCTTACATTACTGCTTAATAAAAAAGACCTTTTTTTATCTTGGATTGTGGATTAGTCTGTTTACCTTAGAGTGTTGGTTATCTTACCTAGTGTTTTCCAGAGTATTTAGGGGCATGTTTAATATACTTGATGAAAACAGTTGTTGAAATTGCTAATTGGAGTCCCAGGTGTTTTCTGTTCTTCAGCTGTGCAGTCAGTACTGCACTTGTGGCCCTGTTTACCCCCAAGTTTTCTGTGACTTTTAGGCACTCTGAGCCTAGTTTTTGAGGAGTAGTTTTGGTTCCAGTCTCGCGTGCTGTTGAATGGTTCAGGTCTGTTCTGAGAAAGTGGAAGATAATTCTTGATAGCAGTATGCAAAATTATCTGAAACTGATTGCAGGCTAGCTGGAACTCGCAGCACAGTTTGGCAGTTCATCCTAAATTGATGCGAATGACCTTGAGCTCACTATCAGACTAAGAAGCAACTGGACACAGGCTTGCCAGTTGTCAGTACTGGGCTGCATGGAGCTTTATTGCAGGACCATTTAGGATGCCTCTATGGTTGCTTCCTCTTTGTTTTATGGGCAAGTTTCTAAATTTCAGGGCTTGAGTTCAGAAGAATTAAAATAGGTACAATATAAATTGTCTATCCTTGTCCCGTCTTTCTTCTCAGTTTGTGCTGTAGAACTGAATTCTCTGTCTTTCTACTCAGCTTTTCGTATGTACTGCAGATAGCAGCATTTAAAAATCAAACTGCCAGTTTTGGTCCACACTGTTGCTTCTCTACACCAGTCCTAGTTGGCAGCTTCAGCTCAGCTTGGATTCTAGTGGCCGATGTCGTCAGAAGCAACTTTTATTATCCTCAGCAAAAGTTATCAGACAACCATAGCAGAAGGAAGATGAGCTGAATAAGCTTCTAACAGGCTAATAAGGGTAAGTTCATAAATCCAGCAGGGTTTGAATGTCTGAAAAGCATACTAATGTTCACATTTCATGGGAAGGGCTTGCTGTACTGTTCAATCTTTCTGCCAAAACTAAGTAGGTGGATAACCCATTTTACAAAGATACTGTCATCAGGAAGAAAAATCCCTAAAATTTATGAACCGCAGACTCACTTGCGTTTTTCAGTCTTTACTGGTACAGATAAAATAATGAATAGAATATTCAAAGCATGTCCCCATTTTTTTATTGATCTGCGTGACACAGTTTATAGGAGCGGCACTGGTTTCCAGTACTGTAGTATAGTGGTCTAAAGAAATGTCAAAGAGAATAATTTAATAATGTTAAGAGACTAACTGGATTAGAAATCCAGTGAAATATAAATGACAGCCAACTTTTCTGAGGCTTGCCCTGTCCTTCCTCTCTTTTGATCCCATGGTCTCAGTCCCCAGCCTCCTACAAATCATTTTCAGACAGAATGAACTCGGAATATTTCCTTGGAATTTTGGCATGTTGTGACAGCCTACAAATTTAGGTGAATCTGTGCTGGATGAGTAATCATGAAGTTTGCAGAAAGTGCAATATCTGTAAGTACTTGTGCCCATGGAATGGATACACAGTCTGACACATGCTGAACAGATACCACCTGTACAGAAGAGATCTTATACAGAATACTGTTCTATGAACTGATTTTTTCCAGAAAAAATCTTTGCCATAGTGTTCTGAAGGAAGGACAAGCTGTGAAAAAAATAAGCCATGTAAAATGAATACTCTAGTAAAAATGTTTTAATAGATCTTTAAAGGTTTATTTGTGCAAAACACATAATGAGGTTTTTTTTAATGTAGTTCTGAAAAAAAGAAAATTTAACTCGTAAATTATTGTTTTCTATCAGGCAGGCTGTTCTCATAATATCTTTGTGCTTTTTAAAAGTTCTGGAAACCTTACCTTTCCAAACAAGATAACATTTCTTGAACATTGAGTTACCCAGTTCTGTTCATGCTCTTTTACTTTGACCATCACCAAATTATTTGTTTGCCTGACCTGTTCCTATGGGAACCATGTGGTTTTAATTACATGTTATGATGTGGGATTATCTTTTTGCTTTGATAAGATTGCATAATGTCATTCCATTCCTGCAATGAAAAAAAAAACCAAGTATTTTTCAGTTGGCACAAAAATATTGTCAGAGGATAAACTAATGATGATACTTTCCCTAATTTCTGTTAGAGTGGTATTTTGGGGCTTTTTATTTGTTCTATATTTTTTGCCCAGGTATTTCTTGCATGGTTTTAGTCACGTACGCTGCCACGGGCAGTGTCAAAGCAAGAGTTCTGTGAGTGCAGTGCTTGGAAAAAATAGTTATGACCAGCATTATTCTGGAATGCGCTGTCTGAGAAAAACATTAAAGCCTACGGAATCTGAAATCCTTAATGGAACTTGTCTGAGCCTTGTAGTAATGAATAACTTTCAAGGTACAACACAATATATTAAGGTGAAAGTTGATATAATTTCGGGACTATTTCTCCTTATATTGAGAGGACTCTGTGAAGGGTAAACTGCTGAGTAAATTTTGTAAATTACTGCAGGTTCTGAAATGAATTCCAAGCCCTTTTTTCTTTTTTTTTTTTCTTCTCTTGTTTGAAAGATTTTATGGGACCTCAGCATAAACCCCTTACAATAAAAAAAAAATGTTCTGTATTTAGTTTCTAAAGTTTAGATAGTTTAGAAAGATATCATGGCTTTTGATTTGTGTTAAGAAATTGCTGTATTTTTTGTGATAAAGCAGCAACGTTTTTTCTGTCTGTCTTAATGACAGCTCCCAGAGAAAGTAACCTTACTTTTACAATACACAGAGAATAAGGCAGGGGTGGGAAGGGTGCAGGGAGAAATCCTATTTTTAGTGGTTTTAGTTCATTGCTTAATGATATGTTTTTTTCTAACCTGGCACAAACAGAAAATTATAACTGTTTCTAATATAATGCCAATACATGTGGTGTTATCTAGCTAGTGAGAAGAGAATGACCTCTTGGTTCCCATTTTCTGTTAGAAAAACTTAAACTGTGGTTGTGTAGTTACATATTTCTATTTGTTTAACTTGCAGAGTAGAAAATGCTAACATTGTATCCTGGTTGCACCCAGTATCTATATGATTTCATGTCAATCGTTAGTATTTTCATTAGAATACAGATTGGAAAGTCAGTATTTTCTTGCACAGTATTCACAAGAGGATGAAATGGTTAATCTTTTTTTTTTTTCTTTTTTGCATTTCTATTAGTCAAGTGGGACCTAATTACAAACCATCATGTATCATGACTTAAAATGCCGTGTATTTTGCAGTTGCTTTTCAAAACCAAAATATTTCTGACTTGCCACGCTTCTTCGGACAGAGCAATGAATGGCTTAGAATACATTGATTTCTGTGCTGTCACATTTGATTTCTTTGCATTACTGATCTTTTATTAAAGTAAATACTCTGTAGAGATTAAATTTTTGTATTAATAAAATGAGATCGTTTGGTTCCCTAAAGCACTGTAATTATAAAACAAATAATCTAAGCCTGTGGTGCTCATACACACACTTGCTCTGCAAACTCATTTTAACTGCTCTTTAATTGACATGGACTTGTTGAGTATTTGTAACTGCATGTGCGAGAATTAATCATTATTTTCTGTTATTGTGTAATCCTAGACTTCACTGAATTCAACTGTAATCAAGGATATTCAGAATCTCTAAAAGCAGACTTGTAATTTACTTATACTTGTTTATGCACGTGTATGCATGTGTTAAGCATTAGAGTATTCTAATATTCTTTGTTGACTTTCAGAGTAAGAAATAGCAGTTACAGGATAACAATTGTCATATTCTTTTTCTAATCTTACGTTATTCTAGAAATTGGCTTTGTCCATGCGTGTGTTATGAGGAGAACTAATTCCTCTTTTATCCTTATCTTTGTTACTCAATATGTACAGAAAATAATGCCCCTGCTGGTAGTTTGTATTTTGAATCACATTCAAAAAGAGAATGTTTAAAGAAAAGTAACTGCATTATCCCAAATCCCTGTCATTCACCTTTCAGAGTAAGGCCAATGGCAGCTGTTTGCGTTGCATGCTGTTACAGGAGCCTCCAAGAGGGCTTTCCTGCTGAATCGTGAAGTTTGGACTGGACCTTTGGACGTTATTTTCTAGCACACGACAAGAAAAGTAGGCTACTTTCGTTCATGACTGGCAGCTTTCCTTTTCCTTTCCTGATGTAATTAATTGTAGTATTGCAGCATGAACCAGAGAAAAACCTTATTTTTAATTAAATATATGTGTCTTTGTGGGAATAGCATTCCTCTGTCTCTTTCATTGTTTTTGAACATTTGCAAGTAGAGTGAAATGTCTTCTAACAGATTGGATATCATAAGTTTGCATCCATCTTCTTCAATAAGTCAGAGTTAATGTCAGCACAAACTTAATCTGAAATAGTTTTCCACGCTAAGTCTTTTTGTGTGGTTTTGGGTCGTTTGCCTAGTTTTTGCGAATTGCATCTGGTTTTTTTATCAATTTGTAATTTTTTTTTTCTGGAAGATTTTTCAAAACATTGCAAACGTAACAATCTGTTGTACAAAGCGGTTCTGTGCTTATACTTTTAAGTTTATTTTAATTTCGCTTTTTAAAATCAACTTTAAATGCAGTGTTGTTCACACTGAAATATTTCTTTCTCGATGGTGTAATTTCACTGTGTTACTGTTTCACTGCCTAAAGCAATTTAACAGCTGTCCTTAATAGTTTAATGACATCATTGCTCAAGTATTTGCTGTATTTAATTCTGTATTTCCACTCAGAATACAACCTTCCTTTGGAGTAATGCTTAACACTTTATATGTATTTTATCTAGATCAGTATTTTAAGTCTATTTTAACTTTTTTCTAAGGAATATCTTAGTGTATGAGAGTAACAATTTTTGATTACTTACTTTAGGACAGCGTACACACAAATTAATTGAACAAACATCAGAATCTGTAAAGTGCAAGATGCAAACTATCAGACTTGTCAGAAACAATGTAACTTCTTTTTATCACAAACTTGATAAAAATACATCAAGTAAAAGATGTTTAACTTGTTAATTGCTACCTTATTATTACATTAGTGGCCTTTTTATTTTTTATTTTTTCCAGAATTATTGCAAACCCTGAGTGAAGCTTTTTCACTGTAAAATTATTAGATATGGTGATCTATATTAGCTTGGCTAGCTAATTAGCTTTTTTTTTTTAATCAGGAGCAGTTTAATTGGTTATTTTTCTACAGTAGTCACATTAGTGTCACTCCCAGTACCATAGATTTAGTTATGCATTTATATCCTTTACTCTTTCCTGACGTTGGTAGGTTGTACCCAGTTAATCCAAACTCAGGATTGCATTGCATGAGCATCTCTTGTAAATACAGTTTTTGTTTAGTCTTAAGAAAAGCAATAAAGGAAAGGAAAGGCAATAGCAAAAGAAGCAACTTGCTGGAGTTTTGAATTCCTATGAAACTAATTATGCTGATGGATCTTTGAACCTTCAGCTCTTATTTTCTATGGACATAGAAATTTTGGGGTTTTTTTGTTTGTTTGGGTTTTTGTTTGTTTGTGTTTGTTGCTTTGTTGTATAATTAAGACAAATGTCTTTTACCTGCATGTAAAAATAATTCCAGCAGTTTGAATGCCATCCAGATCAATTAATCTTGTTTTAGTTTTTATTTCTTTTTTAATGCAGATAGGACTTCTGCTTTGTTCTCTGGATTCTTTACTAAACATTTCTGTCTCCAAAATATCCAGCCTCCATACTCTTAAGTATATGAATTTTTAGGTATTAGGAAGCTTTTGCAGATTCAAGTTTTTCTCTTTTGGCTTGATAAGTACTCTTTTGTTTTATTTCATCATGGGAATAAATACAATGTTCTTCTGTCACATATTGGACTTAAATGCTTACCCTTGTTAGTACTAGGTAGCTACTTAAGGGATGGATGATGTTTTGGATGTAAAGTTTTGTGAGAGAAATTTGACCCTTTTACTGTTTTAGATTAATCTTTAAATTTTATTATTGCTAAAGAAAAGTCCTACAGTCACTTCTTCATTTCACAATTTCAAGTAACACTTGGTTAGAAATACTATAATCCCATATGCATATATATATATGTGTGTGTATATGTATGTCTGTTTACATATATGCATATATAGTCATGTTACATTTATAGCAGGGTTTTGTCTTGTCTGCCTACCTTGGTATTGTGTTCCCTTATGCCATTTTTGAAAGGGCCAAAATGACAACCATCAGAAAAGCTTCCATCAGATTATACATTGATTCACCTTATGGAATATGTACAGAAAAGTTGATGTGGCATTTAATGAGAGAGTATTCTAAGAGATGCATTTTGCTGTTGAAATGTGAAGCAACTCCATCAAAATCTCAGTATGCCAACATGGTCGCCTGCAATAAACCTCTAAAGCTTCTAAATGTAATGCATGCAATTCCTGCATTAGCACCATTAATTATTGTAGTATATTGCTTGGAAAAGTTTCTTTTTGAAACAGAAAATACAAGTTTTCAATGCAAAGCTCTGCTGTGGGCAAATTCAGAACCCATGACATAAAAGTTCCCATGAAATTGAATTACCAATTGATATCTATATTACTAGGGTTGGGTTTTTTTTGTCCGAATTCAAAATCCAATCTGTCAGAAGTTTTATTTTCAAATTCTCTTTTTGTGTAGCTTAAAAAAAATTTTGTCATTCAGGCCACTAAAAAGTCTTTATCTATCATTTCTTCACTTTAAATCTGATTGAATGTGACTGTGTATCAGTGGAAATAGAAGAGATGGGACATGAAAATGGAAGTAATAATAGGTTACAGATTATTTTGAGGTTTTTTGACAATGTACTCTAGATTTTTTTTTTATATTGAGAGATTGAAAATTCATGTAAGAACAAAGGTGGAATTATCAGATGGTGGATTGATGTCTAAGGAAAAGAAAGAAAAGGGTAGATAAAAAGCAAAATGATCCCATGTTAAGACTCCTACTGTTCTGAATCTGTGTAGTGTAAACTTTACTTCAAGTGTAAAATTTTTTTCTTCAGAATTAATTAAATAGGCATTTCCTGCAGGGCTGCATATTCTTTGAAAGCTGTATGTGCATAATATTTTGGGCTGCTCTCACGCTTCCAGAGCATCTTATTTGCTTTTTGTCTCATGGAAACATTTCTTACTCTTAAATCCCGAATTATCTGATTGAGCTCTGGTTACAAGTTATTGTAGCAATAATCAAGAACAAGATACTGGTACTTCAGTGAATTAAACCCTTTGCAGATAACACTTCCTTTTCCTGCCTTCACTCCCAAGTCCCTGCCTGGGATTGGCTTAGGCGGAGAGGGAGTGTTTTACGTATTTTTCACCAATATTAGGAATTCTCCAGGTGTTTAATACCTATGTGCAAATTCATCCCTTCAGCACTTCTAAAAAACTTGTTACTTTCCTGCGGTGGTAGAAGGAGGAAGTAAAGAATATTGATTTCTCACTGATTGGACTGGATATATATTAAGATTTGAAGTTTGGATTTAAATTAGTAGTATTTGATATAAGAGCTTAAGCTCAGTTGATGAAAACAAGTCTGTCCTATGTGGGGATGAAAAAGAATTGTAGATTTCAGCAGTAATCACTCAAAATAGTTATGTGGCAAAAAAAATTAGAGTGGGAATAAAGAAACTGAAGATTACTTAACCTGTAATGAATATCAGTGCTGTAGATGAAACTGCTTTGGAAGACATCTATATTTTTTTGTTGGAAATATTCAGCATCCAATCTGCATTCAGAAATGGAACCACAATTATCGTGACAGAATGAGATGTTTTATTATTTTTTGCAAATGTCAGACTAGAAATAAATTGTGTCAAAAAGAAACTCTGTCAGAAATCATACCATAGTGATTAAGTGTCTTCTAGATCTACCTTATAATCATCCTTTCAAGGCACCCAAATAGTTTTGCATTGTCTGCTTTCTTAAAAACTTGATTTCATTGCTGAGATGTTAGAGTTGAAGGGAAGCTATAAGAACTCATCTTCTTATGTTTTTTATTTTCATAGGGGCTTTTGGGGAAGTAATCTTTTCTATGTGAGTACTTAAAATCTACACATAAAAAGAAAAGACATCTTTTAAGTGGTTACTCAGAAACATGCAAACCGAGGTTTAAAGGAGAGGGAGGAAAAGAAAAGCATTTCATACAATCACCTTTTCAAATACTGTACAAAGAAATGTGACTCATCAGTAATGGACCCGGTCCTGCTCATCTGCAAAGAAAGAGCTTTTTTTCTTTGTTTAACAGCATGGAGTCTGTGTATTTACAAGGCCAGCATACTTAGGAGTAGATGAGTTTCTAAGTCCAACTTTGAGTTGCTGGCCTTTACAAATGTGATCCTCATTCCTCCCATCTTCTTTTCTCTAAGGTGAAGTCACATCTCTGGCTACTGTGGTTGTCTCTCAACAGCAGTACCTGGAAACATTTCCCTGACACAGGTACATTGCACTTTGCATCCCTCTTTCACGTAAGGGAGAATCATAAATGTGCATCATTCTGTCTCTTACAGCCCCTTCCCCTTCAGATCCCAATGCTACATGAAGGATGTGAGGATTTGGCTGGAGGGAAGCATGACATGTCCCAGGCAGGTTGCCACCCTGGGAATTAGGGGACCAAGGCTGGGGGATGTCCCATAGCACACACCTTCCTTGAAGTCAAGGTGTAGTGGTTGGATTTTGGGTTTCTTAGGTGTGCCTTGTGGTTTTGCTTTTTCTGCTCTGTGTAGACAAAACCCACCACAAACCAGTTTTGACAGTTGTTGCCTGAAGCTTAAGCTCTAGTAAGTATCACAAGGAAAATGCCTTTGTGCCTGCAGGTACAACCAATGTGGTTCGCTCAGAACAAACTTACCTGCCAAAACACCAGGGAGTAGGTTGAAGTTTCTGGGGGTTGCCTCTCATTTACTAGCAATAGCTGTGGAAAGGTGAACAGTCTTACAATATTTCCTGAAGCACCTAGCTATGAAGCGACAATCTCACTGACTAGTAAATACTAAAATATCATGAAAACGATGCTTTCAGGACCTCGTATGCTGTGAATAGGAGATCTAGAATTTTATGCCTTAATCTAAGAAACTGGAGCCCCCCACCCTACACTGACAAAGGGCAAGAAGTAGCGGTGGTTGGGATATGGTGCTGCACTTTGGATCTTGTCTGGAAACATTTTCTTGCTTAATTTGTGCAGCTGGACTTCATAATTAAACTGTTAAGTTCTTCTCAGTTTGACAGGACTTAATAAAAGCTATTAGTTTGTTTATTATTATTTTCACCAAAATAACCAATTCTGAGCTCTTATGTAGTTAATTTAAGAAAAGTTAGGCCTTTTTAAGCACGACCATTGTTTTCCAGAAAAGCATAGAGCAAACTTCTACTATATAAAAATTCTTTATAGGTTTCTTTCTATTCTCTTATTTAAAAAAAACAAACCAACAACAATTTTTTAGTTATTCAAGAAAGTAAAAGTCTTCAAGTCAAAATTCATTTCCATGACAAATAGTGAAAACTATCCTTGTAGCCATCAAATTTCTCACCTCCCTCATAAATTTCATTATATGAATTATAGTTAGTTCAGAGGTACAAAAGAGTAAATTTACTTAATAGGCTTTCTATATGATTTTTAATTATTACTTCTAAAGTGTTTGGGGATTCTTGGCTGAAAGATTTTTTTAAAGGGCTAATACTGTTTTCTGTACTGTCTTATGGAAATAACCATTTTTAAGCAGTCGTATTGCTACAATAGTGTGTTCTACGTTAACAAAAAAATGTTCAAATCCTGTTCAGGTCAGTCTTCTTCATGGAATGAAGATGCTAAAAGCTAAAGCCAGAAGAAAATTAACAGCCAGGTGTAAGGTGCTAAATCTACCTTGCTCATCTGCTGCCCAGTTGCAGAGTCAGTTGTTGTCCTTTTTATCTCTGTTCCCTGGAATTACGTTTGCTTTCCCACGTAGCTAGCTCATTGCCGCAGCTTCACAAACTAAGGTATGATTCTCTTTCACCCCTGCGTGACAAAAAAGGCAGAGTCCTGTGGTTCAAGTTAATGTTCTGTAGATTATTTCTATTTTCATCTGTATATACTTTACTCTATTTCTACCTACCGTGCAATGTAAGACACGCAAACCAGCCTGAGAATGTGGAACGTGGGCATTCTTCTCCCTGGTAGCTGCCAGGCAGTGGTACGAGGATCCCTCTTACCCGTGATTCTGGTCTCCTGAGTTTTATACTGCTGAATGCATGACAGACCAGTTTCAATGAAGGAAATACCTCATAGTTTCACAGTTGGGCCGTTCTTTGGGATTATGGGAAAAGCTGGTTTATCTCCACATGCTGAAGAAAGCCAGGATTTCAGACCTGTACTTTTTGCCTAGATTATCAGAAGGTGGTCACTAACTCATTTTCCAGCATGTTTTGGTTTGGACTTTTTATGCTCAGAGCATGACTAGATAATTAGGTCCTTCAGGAGATGTAGGTAAGGATTTCCAAGTTTCTGGATACCAAATGGGTTTGGGCAGAAAAGAGTAGCTGCCAGATCCACCAAAGAAGCATTGTACAAGGTATTAATGCATGGGTAGATTTTTAAATGCGTGAAAAGATTTCAGAAATCTCCAATGTGTGGGGGTCTTGAGTACTTATACATGCATGTAAGACCTTGAAATTCCAAGGTGTTCCACTGCTGCTTTGGACTTGATTATGACTGCCCAGTTACTTTGTCATAATTGCAAGATTTCAAATATGTACATGGGAATAAGAAGGAGGAGGGGGGAGTCCTGTAAAAACCAAACTGGAAATCTGGCCCATAAAATGTCAATCGAATGCTGATTGCTCTTCCCCAATGTGTAGTTACGTAAAGCGGTTCCCTGCTGTCGCCCCCTCAATAACACTACTTTGTTTCCATTAATTTGCTGGCTGGCACGTGCTGATTCCTCCTTGTAGGTGTGATCCAGCATTGTGACACAAACAGCTGCTGGGTTGGCTCAGGCAGGGCTGTGGGTGGTCTCACGTGGCTTCTAGCTAGACTAGCCATCCAGTCTTGTAATTTGTCACCTTTTGCTGGCAATTTTAGCGAGGAGGTGAAGAAATGCTAGACTTTAAAAAAAAAAAATAAGTAGTCCTCCTCATCTCCCTGGCAGCTCTTCTCAAACAGAGGAGGTGCACTCGCAGCTCAGCAAGAGGCTGGGCTGCCGTTTTTGCTCCTGGCTCTGTGGGAAGTAAGCCCAGGGCTTTAGTACCAGGACTTTAGCACTGTTGCTGAAAAGGTTACTGAATTTCTAAACCTGAAGGAAGCTCACATCACTTTGCCTATTGATATGAGCAAATTGGTAGGGATAAATTTGTATTTGGTCTACCTAAGTAAGCAGGGCGACTCAATAATGACTCAAAGTATTGCACAATAGCCTGTTTAGGTTTTTTTCTGTTTTGGTTTTGTCTGTTTAGCAGACTCTCCCATATTTGCTGGTTTACCTGATTCTATTTGTCACATAAGCTCTAGGAGACTTAATATAGAGCACAGCTTAAAATCAGATGGGAGCACATATGTTCCTAGTTCTGTTTGGATTAGGATGTTTTTTGAAAACTACAGCAAATATCAATTTTCTCTTAATACAGTGGACTAAACAGTGGAAAAAAAAATGTTCTAAGTCATTAGCTATTGAGGCTTTGTTGTTAATCATATCTTTTACACCTTAAAAGTATATATGACTGACTATAGAAACCTTAGCATAGATGCTTCAAACTGCAGATATAGGAACACCGCTGAAATAACTTTTTGGCAACTTTCATTTGTCTGCTAGATGAGGTTGGTTCTTGAGGGTAGCACCAATGATGTGGTGGAAGGTGAGTATTTGTTGGATTTTTTTTGGCGTATACAACTGGTACTCCTGATGTATGACTTGTGGACTTCGCTGGCATGAGCCTTGAAGCAGTACTTGCCTTCTCTAAGAGAAATAAAAGTTCAATCTTTTTATTATTTCATTTTAATGATATTTTATTTTCTGTAGTGTTATGAGATATTGAATATGCTTCTGGCTAGATCACTTGATTATATGGCTGTGGGTAAGACATCTAGTCCAACTGTCCCTTGCTGCCAGAGATAAGAGTTGTTCTCATTTCAGGAAAGCTGATTATCAATTTGACTACAAGAGTAGCCTTACATTACTTTGTTCTTTTTTTACTGCATTTTCTTATTTTTTCATTTATGCATCTTTGGAATTACATCTATAAAAACAGCTGCTTAACAGATGTGGTTTTAATCTAATGTAAGATGAGTTTAATATAACACTTTACTGTAATGAAGTAAATATCAAGTACTAAATAGAAAGCAGTTTCAGACATATTCAGAAATGGCTGGATATTATTTTGCCAGAATGCTTTACAATAGAAAGTTGGTCTTTGGACTAAACTAAATAGTTTTTTAAGGTCACTATTTCCCACTTGAAAATTTTTGAAAAAACAGATACGGAATTTTTTCTTGTGCTTCTCTCTCTTTCCTTCTCCTCCCACTAGTCAAAAGGAAACTGAAAAATTACTACCAAGTATCTCATGTGAATTACTTCAGATGCCTCATGTCCTGCACATTATCCCTAAAGGCTGAGTTCTCAATTCAGATTTTCCCATGATACCCTGCAGAGATCCCGTAAGATCAGAGAGCTTTTTCAGTGTTTTAACAAGGATGAAAAAGCTGAAGAACGTTTGTTTTTTTTTTAAGGGACCATGGGACTGTTTCTTAATTAAATATGCTATAAGTAAGACTCATTAGTTATACTGTGTACTACAAAGTCTTTTATAATTTTCAGAATATCAGTGTTAAAATTGAGTACTATCTCATTATGAACATTTTTGCTGTGGTCAGAGAGAGCTTTTCTTCCTGATGCTTGACTTCAGGCCAGATCTAAAGAATTACTGTTAGAAATTTTAAGTTTTGCTCCTGAATCCATGCTGTTGAGAGTGAACCAAGTGTCATGCAAATTGGCCAAAATGTAAATTGGCAGTAGTCTTGTCTCAGAACAGAAAGAGCCTGGAAAAAGTAGTTTTTGTAGTTTGTTCGGTTACAGGTGAACACATTATATTTGGTTGCCTTTCTGGGAGAGAGGGACTAGTGAGGAAAAGATAAAAATTTTTTAAAAAATTAAAACCCCTAAAACACCTGAATGCATGCCATTTAAATGTGTTGAGTTTATTGACATTAAGTTTTGAGCTGTTGGTTCTGCCCTTGGCTTCATCAAGCAAAAATAGTTTTTCCTTCTCTGTGATTCACGTCTTGGAAAACATATCTGTCTTTAAAACAACTCATGCGTTGTCTTAATCTTCCTGCCATGGTGCCAAAATCAGTTCTCTCAGAATAACTGATCAAGAGACCCCATGAATACTACTGTTCATCCTTAAATTAGAAAAAGAAGTATAATATCAAAAAAGAGTTGTGTAACTTAGAATTAAAATCCAAATCCTTAATAAGTGACTGAAGCAGAATACAGAGGAACGAAGTAAAATGTGTTTAGTAGAAATATAACCACATGCTAACTCTTTTTTATGTCGATCTAAAATATCTCACCCTTTTCAACTTTCCCATAACATTTGCACTACTGAAATGTCAAAAAACATTTTTTACTTTTCCTGATGATCAGAGAAAATAAGCAGACTGAGAGCAGAAAGAGCTGTTTGTCAAAGTATGTCTAATTATTTTGGTAACTTGCATACCAAGTGTTAGCTTTTTACTTTTCTAAGTGATTACAGTGTTTGTACAGCAGCTTGTATTTTTTTTTTAATTAATTTTTTAAACTACTTTAAAGGGAAGAGAACTGGAGAGGGGAGGAACCTAGCAACTGGTCATAATGAGATGTTTGTGTTGATTTGCAAGCCAATTGATAAATACACCACTGTATTTTGGGGCACTGCAAGGTTGCTTCTTAATGTAGAAGCTTTCACAGTAATTTTACTTCTGAAAATTACAGAATACCAAGAATTGCAGAAAAAAAATGTGCATCTGTATTATGATACTGGCAGCTGAACCAGCAGTCCCTAAACTCTGTTAAGAATATTTAATGGTGGAAGTTTTGAAGGAAAAAAAGCAATCACTATTTGTTTTTCTGTCATATAACACCAAGGACTAAAATTTCTAACTGAAACAAGTCATTTTCATATTTAAAATTAATTAATTCCCACCAATTTGCACCTCATTTGTATTGCTCTTAATCTAAAAAGCACTGTAAAATATATGCTCGAAGCATTAGGTTCAGATCTGAAAGATTTTGCTACAGCGAAAGGATGTTTAGGTGTGGTGGTTTTTCTTTCAAATGGCATTTAAAATTTGTCAAAAGTGTGAAACAGACTGTTTTAATGAGAAAATACAGATTGGACAAGAAGGATTTATATAGGAAGGTTCTATTCCTATTCCACATTTTATTCTTGATTAAAAAAAAAAAAGATAAAAATCTAATTGCACGAATTTTAACAAAGAGAGCAGTCATAGTTTTTGGTGGGATTTTTTTTTTTGTTCCTTTCATACTTGTTTTGCTTAGAAGGAAGTACAGCTCAATACGAGAGGGGAAAATATAGAAGGCTTTATTAAGTGTCAGGTCCTGTGAACCCGTGCTAGTAAAGAACATAATTTATGTGTTATTTCTGGAAGAATCTAGAAGTTGTTGAGACAACAGATGAAACGTTTTATATTGCAGGTGCATATGTGAAACAGCAGTTACAGTGACTTAGTGCTGGGAGCAAGTTAAAATTGTAAATCAAAGAACAACAAAGGTGCAAGTAGTTACACCTTCAGGAGAAGCGTGAATGAAGCCTGCAACTGTTCTATCAGCTACTTCTTCCCATTAGGATTCCACCTTTCATTTATTTCGCTTTGTGGTAAGTAAACATGCAGTGGTGTACCAGCATTATCTCCTGAATCACATCCAGAAGCAGAAATAGAGCCCTCACATTTCTGGTCACAATTAAGTGAGGGGGCAAAATGTTGGAAATCAAAACTGATAAATGGCAATTATTGGAAATACCTGACCACCAGGAATACTAGTCAACATAACATTGGTTTTTGTTGCAAATAATATGAATTCAGATTGCGCTATAGGTAATGAGCAAAACTTCCATTATATTAAAACCAATAGTATCTTCCTGAAAACTGAGAGCCCGCTAAACCAAAATTAATTATTAAAATGACATTTAGAGCTAATAAATATTAAGAGGGTTTTGTTGATATTTGAGCATAAAGGAGAGAATAAAATTAGAATTGAATGAGAGTAGCAGGAAGTTAGAAAAAGATTCTTGGCTCTGCAAAAATGAAGCAGAATATTTCCTTCCAGTTTTACAATGTAGGAAGAAAACTGATGTGGATTATTTTGCTATATTTTTGCATCACTTTGCTCCTGATACAGTTTATTGTACGTAAGGGTTTATGTGGAACAGGCTCACCAGGTCAAAAATCTATGTCTCCAAAGCACTTTTTCAGTTACTGTCAAGTTTTGAAAGTCCCAAAAGGCCATATTATCTGAATTTACTAAGATTAAATATCTCTGGGTGCTCCACAGAAGCTGGTGAGCATATCAATATTTGTACTTGATATTGTAACAATAAACTGCACTGAGGCTTTATATTCAGATATTTTGATAAATTGAATTTGTGCCCATTTTAAGGCCGCCTTACCTTGTCAGAGAAGAAATGAAAATCAGGATTTAGAGGCTTTATTGTTGTGAGATTTTTTTTTTTAAAGTTACTGATAATTTCAGCTTTTCCACAAAAAGGGGGAAAATATTTTGTGTTATATAAAAGATTAAATATTGAAACTTGAATTCCTTAATAGACCAGGGTGATTTGAAATAGTTCCCAGCACAAAAACCTCCCGCTGATGCAATTAATCTTATTTCATCTGATTTCTTTTCAGTCTGTAGTGAGCAACATTATTTCAATAGTTTGGTTTTTTTTTTGTCCTTATTTTTTTTAAGGACTTGTTTATGTTATGAACCGTAGGAACTATGGCAAAATGGGAACAGATAAACCATATATTCTGTTAGCCAGTGGATGCTAGAGATGAGATTTATTCTAGATTATGCAGGTACTGCAGCAGTGTGGCATTAATAACCCGACTCATTCAGAACCTTCCTTGAACTCCAGTCTGTGTTTTTGGACCTTAGCTGGGGCTTACAAGAGTGTGATGAATGCGGTAAGGTTCGCTCAGCTGCAAGCTCGGTCTGTTACCAGGAGATGACCTGTTACTGTTTCATTCACTAGCCACACTTTCAGAAATGTCAAAAAATACTTAAGAATACTTAAAAGCGGGAAGATGGGAGATCCAGTGCTTGTTGAAAATGAAAGAAAAGCAATTCCTTGGCCTATTTACAATAACCAATTCAGTGAAGTTAATTGAGCTTGAAGTTTGAAGAGCTCAAACATTCAGAAAGCCTGTGGTGAGGGTCATTTGAAATCCAGCATGGCTGCACTTTTTGAAAAGTAGTCTCATAAATGGAAACGGAAAATGAATGAGAGAGGGGGGGTTTGTATTGTTTTTCTTCCATGAAGTACTCTTTCCCTTCCTGGCAGCAGAATAATTTTTCTTTAATAATAAATTAAATTCATAAATCTTGGAACCTAAACTATTCTAATTACTCTGCATTATGACAGTTGTCAGAAGTTTCCATGCAACATATTAGAACATAGCTCATATGGAAACTTCTATAGAAAATGAGAGAAACTGTTTTGTTGGAGCCATCTTAGTGGGGTTTACTTACAATTTGAATTATTTTAGGAAGGGTATTAAATGCTACGGTTAAATACACATCATTAAACTCGACTTATTTGGGATCTTATGTGCTTATTTTTCTTTTCATTTTTCTTTGGCTTGGAAAACAAAATGTAAGTATGCACCATTTCATTTTCATTATTTAATAAATCCATGTGTTAGAGCAACTTTGTAGCTATCTACTGTGTTTGTTATGCTAGTTATTGAAATATATGTTTCACTTACGCTTAGGGCTGACTGATGGTTGACAAGTGTAACTTAGAAGTCTTCATGGTTTGGAAGTTTTCCATTCTCCATTGTCACAGAGAGCAACACAGAGAATATTTCTGAGGTTTTATTATACATAGTTCTGAGTGCTGCCCTGTGATATAGAACAATGTTTCAAATCTCTGATTTAAAGTTTTTCGTCCTAGATCACCTCACATCAGACAGTCTCTAAGAATAAGGGATCTGAACCTTATCTCTGTTTCATGCCCATTTCAGGTTGAATCATCCAGTAACTAACAGTGTGTGATGTTGGTTATGAAAGGTGTTTCAGGTTTCTTATGAAGTTTTTGATACGTTACCTGAACGTTCATTGTCAGAATGCTCATGCATTGGATTAGTCAACAACAGATTAGAGAGATGAACATGAAAGTTACTTTGCTAACTACAGAGGAAAATAGAATTTGTTAGCATTGAAATACAAATGTTGATGAGAATCATGAAAGCTGCATTTTTATACAATATTGGGTTGGTATATAACTATAATTAGTATAATAAGTATAGTTTTGCAGGTGAACAAGAGCTCTTCATATATGATTCTTTCTAAGACAAGTAAGCAGGTTAAAGGTAAATATGAGGTCCATTTGAAATATGCAGGAATCCCAGATCTTCTTGTGAAAAAATGAAATTGAGTTATGAATGTCATGGAAATATACCAACACAGGAATTTTCAAAGTATTTACCTCTGGCAAAGATGGTACTGATGCCCTACAAAGCTAGATGGGTTCTTGTGCTTCTAGATATCACCCTTCAGCTTTGTTATACATAAGAAGCTAAGGATTGATATTTTTAGAAAAACAAAGCCCATTGTAGCATATTGTAATGCTCATTAGATTCAGTAATCATTTATAGTTTTCCTCCACCACACAATGTTTTCTCTCACTTATTTCGGTAATGGTCATTCATAGGCTCATATTACTCTGAAATGGAAAAAGATCAGATCTAGTAGATTACATCCCTCTTACCTTCTTAGTTATTTGTAAAATATAGTTTTCTAACTGGAGTGGAAAAAATGGGGCTACAACTTCATTTATTCTAGAAGATGCATTGTAGATGTGATTTTAAAGTAGGGGAAGACTTTAAAAAAAAAAAAAAAAAGAAAAGGTAAAAGCTTCCCAAAGCTAGGATGCATTTTGTCTCATAAGTTTTTATGGATAACTTTAAGGTCCCTTATATATTCATATGCTGTCAGGTATGCTTCAACGAAAAAAAAGGAAAGTGCCAAGTTCCTTTAGGATATATTTTTTTATTCCCTTAAAACCAAGAACAACTGTGTTGCCAACCTAATTTCTGTTGTGAAATTGCTTCTGTGATATATAAGAAACAGAAAAAACATTTTACAATCCAGGGAATCTCACTGTTTCTTCCATGGCATGCTGTATTAAAAAAAAAGTGAAAGGAGAAAACAATGCACTTAGTTTTCTTCTCAAAGATATTGCACTGAGAATTATTTATGCAGGCCATATGGACTTTCTTGGAATTTTAATAGCTGTGCTGTTGCATATGCATGAAAGTTCCCTATTTTTCTGCACTAAACTACATACCTACACTTTAAATATTGGCTTATTGATAAGCCTAAAATAAATCAGTTTTAATACAGAAAAAAATCACAACACTCTATAATTACCTCTTTCCACTAATCAATTTAATAGTGTTGGTATTTTATTGCATTTAAACAAATCTATTCTGTTATATGTGATAACAAAGAAGCTATAACCAGTGTTTAAACATGATAGCATTCTAAAATTATATTTTCAAAAGGTTTTTATCTTGTGAGTTCATCTATGTAGTACTAGCAGTAAGTGTGTAAATTTACAGTGTTGAGACTGAAACAGCATTCTTCTAGACCATACCGCTTTGTGCATGTATGCCAAATCTGTTTCAATGTAATTATGTTTAAAATAGTGCCGATGACTAACCATGCCTATACAGGCTCCTGATAACGTAGTTGATGTCAAACAAGGCAAGACTCTGGGATGGGTCTCATTCAGAATGATGTCATGCCATCTTTCCTGAAGACACATTAGTATCTGTAAGTCCTAGAGTTCAGGGACATTACCTTGATCACTGCTCTTGGATTTACTCCAGGGATTCTCACTCTGTATCTCATAGATGCAATACCAGCGGAAAAGAGCAAAGAGGCCTGGGAGTGTGTTAATGGGTGGGCTGAAGAGTACAGAGGTCCAAACACTCAAGAAACTAGGTGTAATAAAATCCTTTAGAGCCTTAAAGTATTGCTTGTTTCTCTGTTCCAGTTCTATAGATGTTGCATCAATGTGAAGAGAAAGTATTAACAAGGCAGATGATATCTTAATGGTTTTCCATTGAAGACTATTGAGCAGTCACTCCATCATTTCAAAAGACAGAAAAGATTTTGTTCTTAATGACAAAGATTCCTCCTACTGAAGTTAATAAGAACGATTATTTGAAAGCATTCTTTAAATGTCTGTCAAAACATGTTCCTGTGTAAGTCTGCTTTTAATATTCTGGTTTTCTTCTTTATGTATTAGTCAATACCAGGTGAAAGATGAACTTTCATATACCTACTTGAATGAAGAGCATTCACCCTGTTTTTCATAATGGAAGGAAAGTGCATAGTTGTGAGTTAGACTGTTTAATGTAGTTAACCTGTAGTACAATTGTGTTCTTTGACTCAGGTGGCCTCTGTGACTGTTGAAAAAAATGTTGCTATTTCCAAAAATTGTGAAGCATCTATATTTGATCTATTTTGTTTTCAAGAAATTAATGAGGAGGAAAGATATCCAGGTTCAGTGTCTGGTTTTAATGAGTTGCTCTGTAGTCTTTGCTTAAATTGGACTTCCACAAATTATCTCAAAAAGAAACAGTTGTTTCTTAGTTAGTAGTTGAATCCATGTGGGTAAGCATTATGGTGAAGAGAGAACTTCCTGACAATGGCAGTGGCTTTTGAAATGCTTTACGCCCATAGGCACAGCTGCAACAGGTACCTCTGGTCAAAAGAATTTAATCTACATGTGCGTTTACATGAACAGAACATATCAAAGTATGTGCTGTGAGATATGATCCATCTGTACATGAAAACACTTTATTTCTTAACTAGTCATGATGTAGGCTCTGAAATGAAAGTTGTTTATGTCTAAAGACCACTTGTGAGTTAAACAGATTTCTCATCTTTAGTCTTTAAGATTTAATTTCAATCTATATTTAGTCTAAATTTAAAGAAAAAATGAAAAAAGTTTGGTTTTATTGACCAGAATTTGTAGATTTGAAAAAAAAGGGGACTAATTACTATTTTCAGGTATTTTTTTTGCATTTCAGGTGTGACATTTTTCTTAATATCTTATAAATAATATAAATACTTCTTACCCTTGTAGTTATCACAGTGGTCTACGTTTTACCTTGTATTACTAATTAACATCTTTTTGGTCCTAGCTATAGTAAGTATGTAAACTAAAGTATTCTCTTACTACAGCTATTTTCCCTGTGCATGCTCGAAGGAGAGTAGTAGTGGATTATGACGGAAATATAATACTTATTGTCCTTTAGATACCTTTCATATAGTATTAAATAGAGTTTCAAATGAGGGAAAAATCTTGTGAGTAATTTTACTGAAAATATCTAATCTTTCCAACTATATTTCTGAAATCCTGTTTGAAATGAAACTGTTTTTTACAAAAAGACAAAGAAAATATTGCTGTAGAAAGGAAAAAAGATGTGTGTTAGGATGTAAATTTCAGTGCTGACCTTCTAATAAGAAGTAAATATGAACAAAAAGACATTGGTAGGACATTCTAGCATGTAATTCCTTGTATTCCTTATACCATTCACTGCCTCATCTTTTTTTGTTTTGATTTCATGCAATAGCTTTTGTAAATGAAAATGCCTAGTCTAAACATTTCTGTTTCATCAAGTTAGCCTGTTAGAATACTATTAGAAGAAGGGAGTAATGATGCATTAAAAAGATTGAATTGGTAATGCAATAGTAATATTTTTTCAGATACAGGGCAACTACAAAATAGGGAAAAGGTTTCATTTCTATTATTAAATGATTGCCAGGTCAGTGAGTGCTTCAGAAAAGAGTAGAAAACTACAGTCATACATTTCAATATTATTTAAGTACATACACAGAAGTGCTATAAGAGCTGCAGGAGACCATGGGTTTCAGACAACAGTTGCACCCTTTCACTTCTGCTTTTAGTTAAAATGGTAGATGTTTGTGTCTCCTCCCACCCGCCCCCTGCACCCAGTACTGTGAATGGAAGCCTGTTCCTAAACCTGGCTTTTTGACGGTTAGAAACCTTCTTTTGATAGGCAGTTTACATCCACTCTTTCTAGCCCCAGTGTTGTTCTCTATAACTATTCCTGCTCTGAATGTGTTTATGAATAACTTTCATAGCTGTTTTCTCAACTTTTATCTTCCTTTCTCAATGTCTATTTGATAAATCTGTTAGCCATTGTATTCAGGATTATTCTACAGTCTGTCTCTGAAAAGCCAGTCTTTTATAATGATGTGATTCTTCATAGTATCAACTTTTGTAATAAAATGACATAGATCTCTAACATATCCAGCATATCTAATATATTTATGCAGGGTATAGGTAAGAGGGAAATGGACCACACTAAACTTCCTTTTTTTAAATTTCCTTCCTGAAACTGATTCTTTTTTTTTTTACTATTTTGTTGATCACGAACAAAAGGTTAGATGTTTTGTGTCTTCATAATGCAGAAGATATGTTTTCCTATTGCCATTTTTTGCCTTTATCAGGTGGCAGCATCTTTTAATTTCAAACTATGTCGTTATATTAAGATGGGTAATATCACTGCCATGGATAGATATGCTTACTGTAGAAAATCAGATACTACTGAGTGAGTGAAAAATGTCTAGAATGAAGAAAGTCATATGCTGGATAGAAAACTTGCGATCTAAATATAATATTGAAAACATGGTATGGAAAGTGAAAACTTCTTGCTCTACATTTAATACCAACATAGATCTTTCTAATGTTGTTATCAGACCTCCTGTTTCTGGAAGTACCTGGTGAGGATACACTGAGAGTATTGAAAATAGGCAAGACAATAAAAAAATTCAGATCTTTCAGAACTGATATAATCTTAGTTAAATATGAGCATTTCTTAATTAGCAATTTTCATTAGTTTAAAAGCAACTGTTGAGTGCTATATTAGAGAGTAATTGGGGTAGAGGAATGACAGCTGTATTTTTGTTAAGGACCACTACATAAAAATGTGTAATATTTCTCTAGTGATGTAAATGTAATTCTCCTTAATTAAGCTGATTCATAGCAATCTAAGAACACAAAGGCCAGTGCAAAGGCGTCAAAGCAGCTGCTTTAGGTTTTATCAGGAAGGGAGCCAGCCTGGAGAATCAGAGTTATAATAGGTTCCCTCATGGACCCCAATTATGAAGCCAGTGAGGCAGAGAGAAAAGATTTTTGCTATTAGTCTTTCTAACAGACTTTAGAATAGGAAGTGTTAGTGCTACGGGAAAAATACTATTATTTTATCATGCTGCCCTCCATTTCAGTACTGCTCCACAGGAGAATGAAATTTCATATAGGAGGAAAAGATTGATTTTGTGCAACTTCATATGATCTGATTATGTTTACTGTTATTGAAAATTCAGTGTCTCTCTCAGAACCACCAGAGAATACAGTTTGTGACTTGAGACAGTTCCTCCTCCCTCACTTACCTTTATCACTTGGCTAACAACTGCAGTTTCACTTCTCATTCTTAACTGGTGAGAAGTAGATCTTAATTTCTGAACTAAACAGAATTTCATAGGTGATATTTTTATTGTTGACAGTAGTTATAATTACTTAGAAATGTTTTCAGGTGCTTTAAGGTGGTGACTTTTACACCACTTTTAGAGAGAATGCAAATAGTTTTAATGAAAACCCAATTAATATTTTTACCGGAGCTCTGTAACATCAGACAGAAGGTAGTTTAAACCTGTATAGTGCAGAGATGAGAAAAAGATCTAAAACAGTTTTGTGGGCTCATTAGTCTCTCCTAAGCCCTAACACAGGGTTGCTCATATCTCTGCATCAGAAAACCTTCCATGGAAAACTGATACAGTGGCAAAGATTCAAATTGTTGTAATGCATTTTCTTGTGTGTCTGCCTTTTCAAATGTATAACTGTTTGCATTTGAAGTTTTATTTTGTGTTTTGTTTGAAGAGATGCTAATGACTTGGGGATCACATAAAATCAATGTAAAAAAAAATTAGAAAAAATGATCCAGATTAAAAATAAAAGTATATCACATGAAGAAGGTTGTAAAGTGGCTAGTGATAGAAACATGTAATATAGTTATTATCAGGAAAACATTTTTTTTAGTGTTTTTAGAACAAGGTAGCATAAATCTCTTAATATCTTCTCTGTCGGCTCACTTCAGCTTTTAAATTATTCATATAATTTACAATCTTTAAACATAGTTTGCAGATGACTTTGGCTGCATTCTGTTTATATCTCTGTGCTGCAATGCATATTGCTATTGCTGTTATTCACAACTATTAATAATAAATGCCTATAAGCATTGCTGTTTATGCATGGTAAGGAAAGTACTTTGAAATTTATGTCATCCTATATATTAAAGCAAGAAAACCAAAGGTGCAGGCACTCTGCCTCACGTTTTGCACCCCTATCCTCTGCAATGTTCTCTGGACAAAGTTTAGGGTAAAGAGTACCCGTGTGGTAACTGAATGTCAGACATTCTGTGCCAGAATGCCCTGTTTCTGATGAGGAAAATTTAAAATGTAGAGCATAAATATATTTATTTTGATTCTAGGACTGTAGTCTGCAGTATAACCACCTCCATTAGCAGCAAAAAGGAAGTGTCAAATAAAGGCACACAGTGAATATAAACAGTGTAGCTTTCAGCTACAAAATGAAGAAAACTCATGCTTTTGATTGTTGTGACCCCATTTTCAGAGTGTCAGACGTCAGACTTGTTCAGACTGTTTCTTATATCTGAATTCTGCACATACATAGGAACAAAAATACTTTTTTTTCGGTTTAATTTGTTTTACAAGAAGCAGCTATTCTTCTACATGAGCACTGATTTCCCAAGAAGTGAAGGGTAAGGGTCCAAGATGTTGTTTTATCTTAGTATTAGGTGAGTTTATTTGAAGGAACCCTCTGCACTTTCAGAAAAAAACTACTTATCTGCTATAAATGCATACAGTCTAGTGCCTAGAAAGAATGTGTTCTGATCTAGTCCAGGATCTCTCTTTGGACTCAGGCCGCTGTAGAACTTGGTAACAGAGCCAGCGTACTTGTGAATGCCAGGGGTGTAATAGTCTATAGCTGAGAGGCCATTAATTAAAAGCAATAAATCATCTATTTTTTTAAATCCTTATAGTTTGTTTAATGACTTCTGCAAAGTTACCAAAATCACATAGTCCTAGTATATTTTTAATGGGTAATTAATAACAAAGCTACAATAATACCAGCTAAATAGTGAAGATACAAAGCATCCATTTATGGAACACTGTTGTTCTTATTTTCTCGTACTTTCACTGTGTTCTCTGTGCAAGTAGCCTGAACAGTTTGCAGTGTGATTTAGAAGATGACCTTAATACTCTAAGATGTAGTTGTTGAAGAATGGCTACTCTTTGCTTTCCATTCTCATGCAAATTAGCCATTCTGAGATGCAAACAAGCTTAGGCAGATCAAAAAGCTGCTACATACATCTTTAAGATTGACTCCATGGAAGAGTCAGCAGCTAGAAACAGGAATTCTGAGTCTGATGGCATATTTCTTTAATCAGCATGAGGATTTATTTGGTATGTTTCCTAATACAGAATATACAGTCTGATAATCCTTAGCCAACAAAACTGGCTATGGCACTCTGATCTTGCTGCTGATGTGCACTGCATACAGATTGCTTAAACTAAATTGATCTCCCCTTCTAGGTTGTAATATGTGCTTCACAGAACTGGAAACAGACAGATTTGCCTTTGCCAGCTGTATCATTCACTTTGTTAGGTATCTAACCAGAGTTCATGATATGATCATTACAAAGTAGAAATGGAAAAAATATTCAAGTTATGAACAATGTAAATACCTCCTAATGAATATTTGAATTGAATCGAGTTAAAACACACTTGTCATTAAACATCACTGTAAATGGCACTAAGTGATCTCAGAAAAAATTATCGCTCCTTCACATTAATATTTTGACCATGTGTAGTCCCTGAGGTAATAAGGGACTCTCTTTCTGAATGTCTGGTGCAACCCAGGACTGGAAATATGTCACAGTCCCTTCAGATCTTGGATGGATTAGAAACAGAAATACTTCATTAACTTTTTTTCTTGGGCATATTCCTCCTTATATTATAGAACTATGTAGCAAGAGAAAGGAAAGAAATGGGAAGTGTTAGAACCTCTGAATTTTCTGCCACAGCTAAGAGCAGCCTGCCTTTGTGCAGCAGGTTCCCCTGAGCAGATTGTTTTCTACTGTGAGGAGATGTCAGGCAGGTGGTCTACTGAGGGCCAATAGTTTCCTCACCTGCTGTAGAATAAATTGATAGAGTTTATCTGTGACAAGCAAGTAAACAAATGGCAATCATGTATTTAGTTTCTTAAAACTACACTTAAATATTGGTTGTTATTATTGGCAGGTCAAAATCCTTATTGCAGGTGATTGTCATCTATTGAATGTGATGCTCCTTGCTATGCAAGGAAGATGCTGTAATTTTTGGTCCCCTTAAAAATTCTGCTTCAATTTAAACATTTTTTCCTACTTCGAACATGGCATTGTGTACAAGCTAGGAAAAAAACATTGTCATGGAAGGAAGATTATCAGTTTGATCAATTAGATAAGTGATTTTTGAGTTCTGATAGCTACGCTCAACTCTGAGATGAATACTGAAATTTATCCTAACCCAGTTATGCATACAGCTCAGGGTGGGAAGCATTTCTACTTGTTACTGAGAATGTAACTTTACAGTGTTTAGAAGACTAATAAATCAGTGTTTGTAAGGTAATAAAAGATGCTATATGAAAATCAAAGGTTATTATCATTTTACCTTTTACAGGTATGTACTGAAGTCAGGAAGACTTAACGCTTTTCATTATATTGCGAAGATAATGTATGTATCTAAATAATAAATCTTGCTGTAGTACTTTGTCACTTGGCAGCCTGGTGAAATAATTAAATTAAGAGTTTAGGAAAACATTTAATACTGAGTGACTATATCCCTAGGTAATAAACTTCCTAAAGCTTCCTAATTACACAAAAATCACTGTGAAGTTGATGCTTTCAAAATTGAATGTTACAATGTAACTCTAATATATGGCTAATAGTATCAGTACATTTCAAAATTATTGTGAAGCATTTTCACACAATGTTTTTGTCTCAACCTCTTCTGTTCTCAGTACTGTTTTATTTTTCCTGCTGTTGCTACCAACAATAATGTCTCAAGTCTAAAAGAGAAAACACATTCAATCTATAATTGAAATTTAAGCAAGATATTTAGCATATGGTAACCAAAACAAAAATTAAATAACTTTTAGAGTATTGGGAGCTAAGACCATTGCTTCTTTCTAGCAAGCAGTCAAGAGTTGATGCACGATTGCATGATTCTGTTCTGCTCATGAGTTTTCTAGCTTACCTATCATTGACCTGGCATTTGGGGGTGGTAGAAAGGGAGGGGTAAAATTAACATGCATTCCATATTCTGCATGAAACTGTTAAGCCTGTGTAATTCTGTGTTGTTACTGCTTGAGGAGCTGTCCTGATGTGAGCATATTACACAGTCCCTCTTTTCCAGTGTTCCTGAACAGTGATTTGGGGGTGGATTTTCTGTTTGTTTATTTTTTGGGTGGCTGTTGTGTGTTTTTTGTTTTGTTTTGTTTTTCCCTTAATTCACTCCAAGGAGAAATCAAAAAGGAATTTTTGGGGAGAGATGTTCTACCGTGTTCAAAACAGAATTAGTAAATTCTGTAGAAAAAACAAGGGTAGATGGTTCAGGAGGTTTTATCCAATTCTTCTTAGGAAAATAATCAGTGTTGTAGATCTGTGTCTCAGAAAGTACTTTAAAATACAGAAAATTTTATGTAATTTCAGGAAGCACTCTTCTCTTCTTCTTAATGGCAACCCCCTAAAATTTAAAAGCCCATAAAATCTTCCATTACAGAGAATATTTAGAAAAGAGAGTAGCGTAGTACTTCTAAACACTGCACTGATAATTAGATATCAGACGGCATAACTACTACTGATTATTGACTTCTCTGGTCTTCATCTACTCTAAGTGCTTAAAGGATAACAGAAAATGTCACTGCTTTCCCTGAAGGTAATTGGAAAATCTAATTTGTCTTACAATCTTTCAGTGAAGCTAAAGATAATAAATTAGGAAGTATATTTTTCTACTCTCCATGGACTCTGATGTGGACTCCAGCTGCTTGGAAAGCAGCTATCAATGAAGGCAACATTTTAAACTGAGTAGTGCATGTGCAAAACAGTGAAGGTTGTTAGTAAAGTTTTACTTCAAATGTAGTCCTGATACAGAGCTGAAATGCAAACTATAACCATATATGTATTAAGTATATTTCATGGATGTTGTAAGTCCTTTCTCCTTATTGAAATAATTCACTCGCCCTGCCCCCAATGAAATCCAAATTCCATAGCACAGAGAAAATTAGTATATTTCTTCCAGCATAGCATTTCCTGGAGCATCGATACCTAATTCAAAGTAGCAATTGTGAGATTTACATGTGTATGATGCCTTCTTAATGAAGGATCCTTAAAGTTTTTCATATAATATAGCAATATTTAAATTAATGTCTGAAATACAGCCTTTTCCAGGAACTGTGACCATTGTCTGTCAGTAAACATAAATACAACTATTTACCTTTTTGTACTAAGAAGTATAAATAGCTGGACTTTTAATAGTAGTTTCGTGGTCTGATGTGATTCTCTCAGGGGCTGTAGAACCTCATAGATTGTCAGCAGCAAGGCTCCCACGGCAATTTGTCGTCAGTTTGAGCCAACAGCAAAGCTGTGTATGTATTCCTGATATGCACAGACACACAGGCCCACAGAATAGAGTCCCTCACCCAGGTAAAGTTAGAAATACAGTTTAATGAGAAGGCAAGACAGACTGTGCTGATCAGGTGCAAGGCACGGCCGAACAATGTATCAACCAGCCCTGTGCGATATACTGCTGTGTGTAGTGTAATGCAAATAGGTGGTTGGGGTTTGGTTTTGTTTTGTTTTCCCCTGTTTTCCATGAAGAGACATGCAAGAAAATTGTAATTAATTTAAGAGGTTGTTCTGGTTTTAGCTGGAACAGAATTGATTTTCTTTCTAGTAGTTGCTGTGTTTCAGGTTTTGTATGAAAGTAGCATATTGATTTAGTTATTGCCTGGTGATGTCTATATTTTTCAAGGACTTTTTTTCAGCTTCCCGTGGAACCTGAGGAGGAGCGTAGACAGAACAGAATGGCCAATGGACTCTCCCATACCATAGATGTTATGCTCAGTATATAATGGGGGTTGGTTGAGGGGCGGGAATCTGCGATCACTGCTCAGGGCAGTGCCAATTCACCAAGAGGGGAGAGTGAATTGTGTCATTATTACTATTTTTGTTATTGTTTTTATTTTCCTTTTCTATTATTGATTCTATTAAACTGTCTTTATCTCAACCCACAAGATTTTTCTTTTCCCCTTCCTCTCCTTTTCTCCCTCTTCTTCCTGCCCTACTGGGGAACAAGGGAGAACTGTGCAAGGGGCTGCGTGGTGCTGGCTGCCAACTGGGGTTAAACCTCCAGTGGTTGGCAATATAGATTAAGCAGAGGATAACTGAAAGCAAAGAATGCTAAAGAAATGATGAAGCAATAAAAGAATTTTTGTTGACCCTTGGAAGAATACCAGGGCTGCAATCTGAAGTATAATGCATTATAGTGTTCTGCAATATTTGTAAAGTGTGGGACCAAAGAGCTAATAATTTGTGCATGTGTGAAATTTGTATTTATCTTGCCCTGCTTGTTTTCTTTTCATATTTATGATTCTGCAATTTCAGGATGCTTTGTTCTACTTGGGGACCTTAACTTTGCAATTTTGTATACAACAAATAACTGTCCTTGAGTATCTCCTTGCTGTCAAATCTCAAAGTACAGACTATGCAGATGCTATAATTATTTGAAAGGCCACTTATCCTAGGATTTGATTTTTCCTTCCTCTACTGAGTGAGAGTAATTTTTTTTATAACTGTTGAAGAAGCAAGAAAATTGTTTTTATTTCCTCCTAATGAGAAATATTCACTATTAGGGTTATA
This sequence comes from Tringa solitaria, assembly GCA_026413425.1. NCBI lineage: Eukaryota > Metazoa > Chordata > Aves > Charadriiformes > Scolopacidae > Tringa > Tringa solitaria. The sequence goes on from JAOXJM010000033.1 coordinate 34,833,161, forward strand.
TTATTCATAATCCAAAATTCTTAGAAAACTTTACACTTAGAAGGCTACTGAACACCAAAAAGTTTTCTCAAAATTTCTTGCTTAAAATCATATATATAATTTAAAGGACAATTTTGCACTGACGCTTTCTACATTTTGTGCTATGTATGCATATATTTTTTTCAATCAATAATCTAGTAACTATGACCATCCACACTGAGACGTGTGCTTGCAATTCATACGTCATTCCTATCGTTTTAGCAGGGCTACATTCTAGTACTCATTTAAGAAGAAATACAGAAATTAGTGCTTTGTTAATAATTTAAATGTTGCCTGGCATATAGTATATGCACAGGACAGCTGAAAGAAAACAGAGATAAGGGATTTTTAACATAACAAAATGTCTTTTAACATAGCTTTGGAAGAAAATCAAGACTGGAATAAAAAGAGTAAAGGATTACAGTTTTCTGCAATATTAATGTTTGGTGCAGAAGGGCCTTGTACTGTGTTCATGTGTGTGGGTGCGGCTATCACAGTGTGCAATGTGATGAGGAGTAGAAGTCGGGGAACAAGGAGTGAGCAGCTCTGGCACCATTCCGCTGCTTTTCCAGGAGACAGAAGTTGTGGAGAGCTGAGCAACCATGGGAAAGATTAGGGCAATCCATGGGAGCTGGCTGGAAAGAAAAGCTGAGATAGAAAGTTGTCAGTGAGATTCCCCTAAAATATAATGTACACTGAAGTCCACCTAGCCAAAATTCAGGTTAATTATGACCTTAGCAATCCCTTCATCCCTGCTGTTCTTTGTATTTCTATACTAATAGATTTACATACATATAAGCTCATGCTATGCAAATAGTTTTGGTATTTTTTCAGTTCTGTTAAAACTCCCCCAGCAAGTACTGTCTGGCTCTGCTGGTGTGCTACCCTTTATTTGCTCTCTGTGTACTCTCTTCTACAGAAGAGTTCCCAAGTTAGGACCTCCACAGTTTCTTCGTGAGAGAACCAATTCGAAGAATTCACTTAGCTTCTTTGCAGTAATCTTGCCCTGTCTTTATACCATGAATATCAATTGGCATTATAGACACTTCAGCAGGCTCTTTCTTTCTGAGGTATTTGAAGAAGGATTTAGAACTAGTTTTGATCCCTGGATCTAGTTGCTCCTCAAATTCTTTTTTTGCCCATCCTAACTGCATTTTTAAATTTAATCTGCTGATGCCTAAGATCCTTTTTTAAGACTTCCTTTCATTAGAATGTTGGTATTTTAAAGTTATCTTCTTATTTCTATCCCATGCATAGGATTCTAGCTTTTGATTGGTAATGTTTCTGAGTGAATTGCTGTAAACCTTCACCTATGAAATGAAAATTCAGGATTTTAAAATAAAACCTTTCTAAAAGCAGAAGACAAGCTCTTTGACACTTACGTGAAAACTTGTCTCAAATTTTATGAACAAAACCCCTCCCTTACCAAAATAACTCTGCAAGTAAAAGTTTTGCAAAGAAAAAACAAAATCTAAAAAGCCATGGGCACATAAGACTAAGAGTAATGGTATAATGTAAAATAATTTTTTATTTAAAAAATTATCTTGAAGGAAACTAACTATAGAAAGTTAGCCAAATCTTCCTAAGTCACTACCTGTGCATTGTCTTTTTCCCAACTTTACCTCCTTTAATATTAGAATCTAAACTTCTTTTTGAATTGCAATTGCTAAAACATCCTAAATCTATTTGTGTTCTTTTAACGGTAAGTAGAGTAAATAAATTATAGCACAATTTCTTTTCATAGCATATCAAAGTTTGCACAGGCTGTTAAATATTTTTCTCAGTATATTTTACATAATTTTTCAAATACTTTTCTGTATACTGGTATTCCCTTGCTTGTTGCTTCAGGATGTTGAAAATTCTCAAATTTATTATAGCTTATGCTTATA
>JAOXJM010000033.1:34837407-34850818 GCA_026413425.1 Tringa solitaria
TTCTCCCAAGGGAATAATGACAGGACCAGAGGAAATGGTCTGAAGTTGCAGTAGGAGGTTTATTAGATATTGGAAGAATTACTTTACTGAGGGAGTGGTCAGGCACGGGAACACCCTGTCCAGGGAGGTGGTGGGGTCATCATCTCTGGAGGTATTTAAGAAAAGTGTAGATGTGGCACTTCAGGGCATGCTCTAGTGGCAGCGATTGTAAGGGGGTTTTTTTGTATGTGTATGGTCGGACTCGGTGATCTCATAGGTCCTTTCCAACCATGATCTTTTCTTTTCATTGTAGTATTTGGGTTATGGGGGCTTTTTGGTTGGGTGGTTTTGGAATGGTTTGGGGGTTTTGTTGTTGGTTGTTGTTGGTTTTTTTTTTTCTCCCAAGACCTAAAAGCTAAGGTATAGCTGAGATGTTTCAGGAGCTTAGTTGGGGTCTGACCATCTTAGAGAGTAGAAGTATGGCATATGGCCCTACATTGCTCCAGGAGGAATCTATACAATGATTCACTATACCTGAGAAAAATTATTACTGAATCATGAGATAGGACAACCGTCAATGTTTTGTTACACTCTCAGTTTTTGTTGTAACAGAATATGCTTTTCTGCCTGCTGGGCTGCAATGTGACTAGATCACGTTTCCCTTCACCCACTTATGTGAAAATGTTCAGAGAGTCACAATTGTGCCTTAAGCCTGAACATTTACTGGGACATGTATTGGTAATGAAAGCTAAAAATGCTAAAAATTAGCTCAAAAGCTAATGAATGCTAAAAACGTAAGGACTGAAACACCAGCGTGACTGAGCCAGCTGCCTGTGCAGTGTTGGATACTGGAAGCCCAACCCTGTGACAGCCTTTGGCATGGAGCTGCATACTGTTGAAATGCAGCTGCTAAGGAACCCAGCAAGCAAGCAAGTGAAAAAAAGCAAAGCAGGATTCTACTGACTTTTTTTTTCCCTGAGGAACCTCATCAGAATCAAGCCATCTCAATGAAATATTGAACTGGAAAACACCAATAAAAAAATATGTCCAAATTTTCCAACTGACTCTACAAACCAGAATTATACCTCTACTAATGTTGTGTTACTTAATAATTGTTTTGGTAACAAGAGCTCAAGGAAGATAAATGACCAACAGTTTACATATTAGAACGAAGGATGGTTGGTTGAACTCTGTGGAAAAGGACCATTGTAATTTTCTTTTCTGGATTTTTTTTTTTGTCTGCAAATTTTGTCAAGCATAACACTGAAATGCAGGAGGAAGTGTGTCCTTTTTCCTCAAAGTCCAGAACTGCACTGTCTTCAGGTGCTACCAGCTCTTTTGGGATGAATTCACTCTGTTGCCCTATATACTGAGGCATAAAATGTTTGGGTGAACTAATAATACCAATAACTAGAGCCCAAAGATGCAAGGTTATCTGTTTTATGTCTAAATACATACTAGATAGGAACCTAGGGATCTATTTAGATCTATTAGATATAGTTAGAAGTATAGACCTATAGCATAGGGGGAACTTCCTTGATCTAAATGAGGATATTAAAAACAACTGTAAATCTTTCTATTATACCTACCTATTCTACCTACAGATTGCAACACAGACAAGCAAGAAGGAAGAACCTTTTGGACATGGATTTCTTTGAAGAATTTGGGACATTAAGACTAAACTGTGTTGCATAAGGAATTTGGAATTCATCAGGCTGGCCTTTGTTCCATAGACCTTAGAAACTTAAATGATACAAGTGTAAAACAATCCTCCTAGGTATTATGCACATAAAATCCAATTGTGAACACTTATCACAAAACACATGATACATGAGTGCCACAGGCAAGAGAGCACCAGTTAAGCAAACTGCCTTCCAGATGGTGCAGCCTCTGATTTTGGATAATTGCTTGAAATGATATAATAAAAATAAATAAAAAAACCCAAACAAAACAAAAAAACCCACAAACAAAAAAAAAGAAAGCAAGCGGAAACCGCGCTGCACTCTAGATATATTGTCTAAAAAACAAAGAGCCCAAATCCATAACAGTTTGCTTGTGCTTTAATTTTAAGGAAGATAATATGTGAGGGAATTCATGATACTGAAACACTCAAGGCAAATGTGCAGTAGGACCAAGTTCTTTCACAACTGTGTTCAAAAGGAGCAACTCAGTAGCAATTGCACAGAACTTTCAGATTGCCTGAATGTGAAAGAAGAATTGCACATCTCTGGAGTGCTTCCTCATCATTACATGATTATAAGACTATACTGACGTGCATCTGTGCTTGTTTTAGTCCTCAGAGAGGCTCTGGCTCTTCCTACTCTTTGACCACTCAGAGTTGTCAAGTGAAATTGTCTTTAGGTGTGGATCTGAAAAGTCCCTTGCTGGAATAAGTGTAGTGGAGAGATTGAATGTCATTTCCCGCCCCCCGCCATTTATCAGTTTCTTGGGTCTGGCAGTGAGGCACGTCAAGTGTGAATGCACATTGTGGAATTTGTGGTTTATTGCATGAAAATTCTTACAGCCCTCTGTTACCTAGCCAAAAACCAAAAAATGTTTAGAACCAATTGTAGAAGCAGACAAAGGGAAGAGATCTTAACTGCTTATATTGATGATATGCTTTAATGGATGGAGAGAGAAACAAACTCACTATTTTCATCCTTGCTCACATTCTGTTCTGTAGAAATGGCATTTTTAGAAGCTCTTCAGTGCTACGAACAACCACTGCATGTAGGCTGGCTCTGTACACTCTTCATGTTTGAAATGTGGAAAACTGTGGCTATGGAGGTGTTCAAAGACAAGCTAAATTTCTGGTTCTGCAGAAATTCATGATCATGTCTCAGTAAAGCATTTTAATGTCTTTACATTTTATGAAAGAAGCTGCAGTATTGGTCTTTCCACTGCAGGAGCAAAGAGCTGAGAACTGGCTTTTTGTCTCCATAGACTTCTGCAGCCTTCGGTTCTTTGGGCTGATATAAGGAATTGGATTTACTTCTACTTCAGGAGATGGGAAGAAGAAATCTGAGTGCTTTTCTTGTTTTCCTTGTCTGACAACCTTGAAGTGAAATTGTAAAAACAGAGCTGATCAGTAGTGCAACATGACCGATGTTCTCATTTTTGCTATCAGAAACATTTTTCCGAACGAGCCAATCTTCCTGTAATATATATCAGTCAGAATGTCTCTCAATCTATAGAGTTTAGAAGTGAGTTTTGATTTTTCAGAGTGTACAGTACTTAGCAAATTGATCACACTATTTCACCAGAAATACCTTTCATTCTGCAGAGTTTGCTGAGTACATCCTCTCAATGCATGGATGGCAGCAAGGGATGGTCAACAAGCCATGTGTTCATCCCCCTCCCTCTTTTTTTGTTTTGATGAGAAAGCAGATGGAATATGATTTTCATCATAGCCATATTCATTGGAATATGGATGTTCCTGTAACCAAAAATCAGTGGGCCAAACTGTTCATAGGCAAAGTGCCATGGAAATGTTCTCTCAGAATATGATCCAATTGATACACAGAAAAGTGCTTGTGACGTATCCAGGGTACAGAGAGCTAGTCTATAGCAAGCTTGTGTAAGCCCTGACTTGAAGAGCTTGATTCTGACATTTGCTAGCATTGTAGAGGGAGGATGCTATCTAAATGGGGAACAAAGCTTAGACAGGGGTAAAAGGTACCTCATGGGACACAGAAGCGCATGGCCCACAAACCAGTACTAAAGGAAATGATCTAAAGCTAGTAGGTCCCTTTTATGTATACTGTATAATATAGAAATTGTTCCCAATTAGGAAGACTTCAATTTAACTTAGGCACTGTGTGATGAACTACCTTTTTTTTGTCAGCTCTGAATCTTGCACCAGCTGGGGTTTTTTTGGTGCATTTTAGTCTTGCATTTGGAGAGGTAGTGAAAAATCACACAGAATCACAGAATCTCAGATCCAATCCGCCTGTCCACATATTAGTCACGTGGCTTTTTGTATCTTTAGGCATTAAAAAAGCTCCATATGTTATTGTCCTTTTTCAATTCTGTATCGTTTTTTCAAGAAATGTAGCCACTGACTTTTGCAGTGTATTTAACCTGGGCAAACCATGAATTGTAAAACAGAAGTCACATTTTATTTCTCTGTTTGTAACCATAATTCGTATCTTCAGCTTTCTGTTGATTGCTATTAAACAGGAAGCTGAAATTTTCAGAGAACAGTCAATTATAACCTTGATATTTAATTTCCTTAGGGGCAATGCTCATCTTAGATCCCATTATTTTATGAGTAGGATTAGGATAGCTTTATATAAAGTGTATCCAATATACAGTTGCTAGCATTAAATTTAGCTGCCTAGTCACTGCCTCCCATAAGGTTTTTCTGCAACTTTTCACACTATATTTGGTACTTAAAATAACTTAATATTCTTGCTAACTGGCATCTTGCTCTTCAGCCTCTTCCCCAACCCAAGTCATTTATGAAAAGTATAGCTCTTCTTCTTTTGTCCACTATAGCTAATTTATTCCCGGTTCTCTGAGTTTTAGCCAAGTAATTGTCAACGCATGGACCTTCTCTGTTATTTCATGGATACTTAGATTCCTTGACATCTGTTCTTAAGGGAACTTGTCAAAACCCATTTAGATGACCAAAATGACTCTGTCAGTCAGAGCTACCTTGTCAATGTGCTGTTATTTTGTTCAGAGAACTTCAAGACTACTCATGCAAAGGCATTTGGGAAGGTGAATTAGATGACAAGGTAGTTTTGTGAGCAACTTCAAATACATCCATTCTGTTTTCAGGATTTGAATATTGTTATGTTATTATATAAGACTGCATACAAGTTTAAACTAGACCTTGATGCTGATTCTGTCTCATCTGTAAATCCTTAAAATGGTAGCAACTCTACAGAAATACTAGTGTCATGATTTAACCCTTGCCAGCAACTAGAACCATGCAGCTGCTCTCTCGCCTCTCTCTTCACCCGCTCCCCAGCCCCCTTCCCCCAAGAAGGATGGGGAGGAAGAGGAAAAAAAAAAAAAAACAGAGGAAGGGAGGAAAAAAAACTCTTGGGCTGAGATAAAGACAGTTTAATAGAAACAATGACAGAAAAGGCAAATAACAATATTAATAATAATGAGAAAGGTCACTCTCACTACCCAGTGAATTGGCACCATCCCAAGCAGTGATCATGGATTCTTGCCCCTCTGGCCAAACCCCATATATATACTAACCATGATGTCTATGGTACAGAATATTTCATTTGGCCATTCTGTCATTCTGTCTGTTCTTCTATGGAAAGCTGAAAAAGTCCTTGAATCACATAGCAACAAGTAAAACCAATAGGTATTATTGACATTCCTTTCACAGCAATCACTAGAAAGAAAATTTACTCTTTCCTTTCTTTCTTGAAACTAGGGCTACTAGCTAACTGAAAACTTGTAAATCAGGAGGCGAGAGGGAATGCTGACTCTGGCTTTTTCTATTTGTCGAGTGCTTGTTTTAATTGTAGGTGTCAGGATGAGACCAGATTTATCTTTACAAAATATTTATACCTGTTAATTTACAAATCTTAATTGCTTTACTTACTTGATGTACCTTTGGGCCTGGGCCTAGTCCTGTCACTGATGATTTGTTTCACCAGGATATCTGAGATGGCCTTGGCTTCAAGAGGCACAAGACTTCCAGAAATTAAGAGGGAGGTTCAGAGAATCTGTGCATTATGACATCCTGATTAAAACAGTAAACATTCCTTTTGTGTACTCTGTTAGAGACTTGTGGTGGAAAAAACTTAGCTCTTAGGATTTCACTCTTTTTGCTGTAATACCAATATGTCTGACAAATGGTTCAAACTTCAGTTATACGAATAATGGAAGCACTATGTCAGCAAAATGACAAATGTATTCCAGTAGCTATTTTTAAGTATTAGTTAATATACACTAGAATCAATGGTCATATATTTTTAGTATATTATTCGGGGTAAATTTGGCCTGGCCTGGATAGAGTTTACTTCATTTTGACTTTCAGTATCGTTTTTGACTAACATTAATGCTGATCTGTCTCAGAACAAACCAATATGTACATGTTGTTATTAGGAGTAATATCTATTAAGATGAAGGGTGTGGAGAGCTGAAAATGAAATTTTAAGTAGAAGACTAAGGTTCCCTGTCAGGAAAATTCTAAGTTTCATTTTACTTGTAATCTCTTGCTTGTGGTAACTTAGCCAAGTACAGTAAGTATCTCTTCAGGCAGCAGTGTAGGACAGAAGCAGAGTACATTGTAGAAAAACATTTTTTTCTTTTTTTTTTTTTTTCCCTATAGTGACTCCATGTCAGAACCACAAATACTTTCATAAAATTATAGTCTTTTCACATACATTGCCAAGGAGATAAGCCCTAAGCCGGGACATGTATATCATATTATAGATACTTGTATATATACCCTGGGAACCTTAGTAAACTTTATTAGGAGGTTGAAGGGTGGACAGAGTCTGTTCTTTGTTCTTGTTAAAAAAGTGCTTGGAATCTTTATGTTCCATATAAGCTTACCAAAGAGAAATAAAATGAGTTATATTGACTTATCTAGTATATGTATCACTCTCACATTTAAGCAGGCAGTAAAAGGCCTGGGAACCAATCATGCTGGGTTTTTTTTTCCACTGCATTTTATATTTAGCTTTAAAAGTACAGAAATAATTAAATGTTTTATTCAATCACTAAAGGGAAAATTGTAGACATTTTAAGGGAATAACAGCTGTATTTCAGAAATAAGCAACTTTAAAAAGTTTATCTGCATGCACACATTTACATATACGTTTCAGGGTTGGGTTTTTTTTTGTTTTCAAGATGGACCTGACATGAAAGAAGGCTTTGTACTCTGCCCAGTCAGGGGCAGAGTTGATGGTCTGTGGTTTAGTAGAAAAAGGGTTAATTTTTGTGGTTTTGAGCACTTATGATAATATTTATTTATTCCAAAGTTCCTGAGTAATTGCAAACACAGGAACTGCATGTACACTAGTAAGTTAGTGAAAGCTGGTTTCATATACAGTAGAAAATTTCATTTATTGTTCCTTTAATTTCCAATGAAGGCTACACTAATTAGACTGTCTCTTTTTTCTTTTAACCACTACAGATAAAGAAAACTGCATTCTTGTGCCAGACTATATAGGCAGAAGATTTAAGAAGTGCTTCTCTCTGAATGAAAGAATAAAATGCTGTTGAAAATAATTATATTGGGAGGATTCATAAGCCAGTTCTTTTTTGTTGTTGTTGTAATTTTATTTTATTTTTTATTCTCCAGCTGGTAATGTCTACCCCTATAAGTAGTGAAAGGTGTCGTTGGTAAAATGAGTGACTCTTTAGGAGCCACAGTGGACAAGTTAGAGATTTTTGACTGGCTGAAGTACAGTCTTTGATACAACATATTTGCTACATAAATCTCTTCAGATAAAATAGCCTTTGCTAATGCACAATCGTCCATCCATCCATGTATTTTAATAGTGCCTGGCCTTATAGTATGAGTGTCTCTTCTTAAACACAAATACTATATCTTGTTCTTGTAAGTTATGCACCTTTCACGATTAAATCTACTATTTTCTATCGTAGATTAAACTGTCTCTTTTTTTAACAGTTACTATTTTAATTAACGGTTAACATATCTTGCGAAGCTTGCTAGTAAACTCTTGAACTTGGAAATTTCTTGTGCACAGCGGCATTAGCAGACACCATGCTTTTAAGCCACAGGCACCATTATTGGGCAGACACTGCACTCCTATGGTTCTCTAAGTGTTTTGCTTGATCCTGTATTGACTTTTCAAGAATGCCTGCCAGGCCCAATTGTTCAAGAGGGGCTATTCATTTAACCTCAATGTAAATTAATTACTTGGCATGCCATCAATCTTGTGCTGATTCCTGTTTTCTTAGTCATGTATAAACAATATAGTTTTGATTAATCTTAAGGATATTTTTTAATTCCTTTTTGTCTTATCCCCATTTCTCGCTCTCTCCCTCTGCTTTCCAGGCAAATAGAGTGATATTTCTTCCTCTCTTGTTAACTCATATACAATCAACTTAAATGAAGACACAACAATATTTTGATTAGTTAACTTGCAAATTTGAGCAATCCCGTTGTCATCAGGTGCACTGGTGATTGTAATTAATTATTGGCGAGTAGTACTAAATACATAACCTCACAAGTCTTGTGGAATTAGTAATGTTATGCTATGTATCTGGATCAAAGACAAGAAAATGAATCTATACAATTCTAGTTCCAAGGCAGCTATGACTATATCTAATTATAGTAGGTTTCAGTGAAAAAACATTATTTTCTTGCCTATTTTCTTCACTCAAGACTGGCCAGGTATTGGCTGGACTCACTGTCTTTGTGGTATGTTTAAAGTGAAGAGAGAGGGGGGGATGTTGGATAATGTTCACTGCAATGAAGAGTGAGAGTTGCATTCTTAACTCCAGATGGCAGACTGGAATTCTTATCTAACCCTGTTCCAATACAGAGTAGGCTCTCTGTAATTCTTAAGGGGCAATACTTTGTCTTGAATGCAAAGACTTTCAGAGGCAGAGATCCTACAATCTCCACTCAGACATTCAAACATTTTCAGCCTACTTAATCTTTACTGATAGGTCTTTCCAGTTAGGCACTAATTTTCTGTCTCAAGCTGGACACACTCCATCAATTGAATTTTTACTAGTTCTAGGTAGAGAAAGAAGGATTGATTACCTCACAAGTCTTGCAGGCTATAGTACTGTTCTTGGATATGGATATTATATTTATACTTATTCCAAATGCTACAATATAGTTATGTTCAGCTTTTGTGACAAATTATAAGCCTGTTCCATTTCATATGGAAGTACCACCTACTTGGAGATGCCTATTCTTTGTACACTTTATTTCTGTCTAATGGAATTTTCACTTGCCTTACTGACTTCCAGTTTTACTAATTTGTCACTATCATTTTAAATTCTATTTTTGTTTTTTAATTCCTGGCAGTGTCACTGTCAACTTTTTTTTTTTCCCCCTTCAATATGTAGAAAACACTTGCTGCATTGCAGCAGGTGCATGCATCCTTCCATTTGGGAGAAGGTCCACAATAATCATTCTCTGAGTTTAGTTTGTCAGACAGCTCTGCAGAGTTTTTACAGAACTTTAAACTAAACCTTTTTTTCTATAACCTTCTTATGAGAATGCAATGAGAATCAGACAAAATAAAGAGAAGGTTAAACTTTAATATATTTAGTGGCTTCTGTATCCATGCTCTCTAATTTTAGAAGAAAATTAGAGTAGAAACATATTATTGACGGATCTGTTCTGAATGTTAGCTTTCATGGTTTATTGTTTATCAATAGTTTGTTTAAATTATTCCAGTGTTTTTCTGAATATTGAACTTAAGCCAATTGGTCTATGCTTCTGTGTCCTTCTTTTCTCTGACCTTTCCTGTGACCTTTCATGTTTGCCATGACTTTAAAAAGAGAACAACTAATGGCTCTGAGATTTCATTGGCAGTTTGGTACAGTACTTTAAAATTAAATCTGTCAGGCCCAGTCACTCTGAAAATATCTAATTTGTCTAGATATGCTTCAAACTGTTCTCTCCTTATGCAGTACTTACCTCTTAGATGCAGGTATGAACACTGATAGCAACCAAATCACAGTTGACTTTTTAATGCAGATTGAGAAACATGAGAAAATAAACACTTTCAATTTTTTACATGGATTAGGAGTTTGGTTTTAAAATGGATTAACAGCCTAAATTTAACCTCAGTTAATTCAGAAGATATTTTTTAGAGTGAAAACCTGGAGTTATTAATTAATGTAGATCATATCACTTCTGTTCCCTTTATACCACAATTCTTTTAACTTAACAGAGGAGTTATGTACTGCTCTTTGGTACATATTTAGATTTTGCATGTAAACTCAGTGTTCTTCTGCAGTCTCAGTAGTAATGCTGGTTTGGATTTTTTTTTTTCCCAATTGGTTGGATCAAATCTGTTACATTTTTAGTTCTGTTTACTATTAAAACTTTTATTTATTTTTTGTTTATTAATTTATTAAAAATAAAAAACCCAAAAAACTACTATTCGTCTTCCTGTATCCATGAAATGGTTTTAGAATACTTCTTTGTAGCATACCAGAATTTGAAACACGAGCTTGTGAACATGAAACTGAGTCTTTCCTATCCTGAATGTTGCACCAATGTTCTCTGCTGGTAAAATTATAAAACGTCCTGCCCCTTTGGTTTTTTAAAATTGGACTTCCATCTTACAGTCCTTTCTTAATGGATGTAAGTGTCTATGTAAGGTACTAAACACTAGAGAGTCAGAGTCTGTCACTTCCTTCTAATCATGTTTTAGTCTTAACGTTCTTGTACTCATGTCTTGCCTCTAAGAAGAAGTTATATTATCTTAGCTAACTTTAGAATCTTCTGTTTTGATCAGGGCAGGGGGGTTAAGAAATTTTCCCAGCTACCTGTAAAAAATCCTTATATTATTCAGCTTCAGTTCTTTTCAAAACAATTTAAGTAAAATCTGTGGACGTTAGACTACAACTTAAATAGTGTTTCCACAAAATTTGCTTGCACCAGTTTCAACTAAGCTGTTTCAGAGCTTAATGAATGCAGATTTTTCAGACCACAACACTTTTGAACGCTGTCCTTGATATTTGATTAGTGTTGAATGATCTGAAAAAGAAGTGCTCTTCATAGCTGTGCAAAATATAGTTTAATATATTTCAAAAACAAAACCCACAAAACAAAAAACCCCAAACCTTTATTCTACTTGCCTTTATGCTCATTGAATTTTGCTTTGTGTTTCTATTCAGCTGGATCCCAGAACTCCAAGCGAAATCCTGGTTTCACCCAATTTCACACTGCAAACCGTGCAAAACCCACAAATTCTGACTGGTTTTGATGTGAAACCATAAAGTAGCTTGGCCCAAGTACATACAAAAAGTATGCGAACCTTTCAGTGAATGTGGGCTAGGTTCCCAGTTTGTAATGAAATGTTAAACCAAGCAGGTTTTTTTGTATGGCTTTGTATTTGTTGTACATGTTTTGTTTAGAACCCATGTAAAAAAAAATTTCAGTACCTTAAAACTAAGTTTGTTCTTCTGTCAGTAGCCTTTCCATTGCTTATTCAGTAAAAACTGGAGGACACTGTTTAATTGAAACCCTTTGAAGGGAGGCTGCTGGCAGAATGCTTCCTATACAGTTACTGTGGATCAGGAACTCATTCTCTCTTTCCTCATCAGTCCATTCGCTTCAGCATTAATCTTTGTTCATGATTTCATAGCAAAAAGGAAAAGATGGGCCTTGGCTATTCTACTGTGGTTTTGGTTCAGCTATTAGCTGAGGCATGTCCCGCTCACTGAGAGTTCAAGGTTTTAGTGCAATAGTTAAAAATTCCTACTTATTTTGAGTCCAGTATTTCAGTAACTAAAATTTTCTTTCTATTGTTATAAATTATGTAATTAGTAATGCTGAATGGAGAACTATTTTGATGGAGGGTGGGCATGCTTACCTTTGTGGAGAATGGTAGTAGAACAAAGGGCTTTGATTTATTCACTGTTTTGCCATGCAAACAGTGTGAGATCTTGCATACAATTTTTAAGTAAGGCAACAGCTACAGGTAGCTTCATCAGTGAAAAAACATGAGACATAGGTCTCATTCTGTGTAGAGACCAGTACTCTAAGAATATATTTGATTATAGAATCATAATCTATGTCATGCATGGCCCTCATTTTTTTTCATGTACTGAGATATGATTCAGCTGATGGTGAAATATGTTGTTTTCTTTATTGTTTGCTTTTAAATCTATGGTAGTATTACATTCCAACCTAAGTACTGATGTTGGGAGTCCTATAGAAAACTGGGCCAATCTCCACACTATACTCATCAAAAATTCTGTGGAACTTGAATTTGATTAATTTGAGTGAGGCTTCCAAAATATCTCACTTTATTCAGTTTATGAAAGCCAATAGTTGTTTTACCTTGCAATGCTGCTATGTTATCTTAGACTCTGAACAGATTTTTCTTTTTGGGGGATTTTTTTGCAAGTTCCTATTGAGCTGAAAATAAATGAAAGTTGTATGCATTTATTATGAAAAAAAAAATTGTTCTTTTTATTTAGGAAAATGTCTTCTCAAAGCTATCACTAATGGCAGTTGTGGCTGGGTGAAGGCTATAAGTCTTGACATTCAGTGCTTTTCAGCTCTAGAAATCCTCAAATACTTTAGAAGTTTTACTGTCCATGTGTGGGACCAACATAGAGCTCTAGCTCATAGAGAAGGTTCTCAGTGGTTATTACCCACTTTAACTAGGCCCTTCACTTGGAGAAGCATGGGGAGGCCTGTCACTTTGCTCTTTCTATACACTGCAGCAAGGTAATTGTGCTTGGCTCAGCCCAGACCTCAGAATCAGGGAAAAAGTGGGCAATATGTTACATTCAGCATATCACAGACACTCATGGAAGCCAGTGCTGTAAGGAGCAGTGAGTGCCCTGTGGGAAAGAGGATTTTTGCTAGAGCAACAGGCCAAATCTTGTAACAAGACACAATTAGCAGGCAGCTTTGGGTGCCATGCTTTGTCTTGTTGGACATGTCAAGCCTCATAAGATGGCATGAGAGAGAAACATCACCAGAGATAGATTTCCCAACTGTAGTCAGGGAAATGCAGAAAATATCTTACAGCAATTTAATAGGAGATACTTAATTTGAGCACTCTTATTTTACTTAGCACTGCTGGAAACAATTTTTCATAATTTCCAGTGTGTCTTTTGTCTCATTTTATGCTTAGATTGTGCACTCTTTGGGGAGAAGACAACCTTGGTGTCTTGTTTCTACGGAATCAAGTACAAAGGATCTCAGCTTGTTACCTGTTCCACACATAGATTTGTAATCGCGTAGTATATCACAATTGCATGTGTCCCTGGAGCTCAGTGAAACAAAGAGTGAGCTTAAAAGCACGCAGCACTGTTTTCTAATGGTTTGAAACATGCAGTGGAGAACACTTTCCTCACCTGTCAGTGAAGCCTACTTGTCTTTAAGTCTCTTAGCTAAGAAAGTCAGCATTGTCTTCTTGTATCTATCCTTTCCACAGCTTTTAAATTAGTTTTATGAGCCTTGTCCATTTGCTCGGAATGTTTTATCTCCTTGTGGCGGTGTACTCTCCCTGTTTTGCTTCCCCCCTTTCCCCCCTCCCAGCTCATGCTCAGGCCTTGGCCACCGTGGCCATCACAGCAGCACTAGTGATAACTTGCACCAGGACTTTGGGGGATGGCTGGCAACATAGTCAAAATACTGTCTGGAGGGGGGACCTGGATATTTTGTTCCCATGAGAATATGACTGTAAGTCAATTATCTTACTGTATAAATAGTGGACAGCCCAAGAGCCTTTTGAGCTCTCCTGTATGGCAGCGGGCTGCACGCCAGGATCTCCCCTTTTGT
>JAOXJM010000033.1:34870358-34898109 GCA_026413425.1 Tringa solitaria
AAATGCTATCCCCACATGAATTATTTTTTCAAAGTCACCAGTTATGTCAAGCTTGCAAAAGTTATAGCCTGAAATGTCTCTTTCTAGATAAAAATAAGTATTAGGAACCAAGAAATAAAAAAATCAAAGGATGATGTTTGTAGTTAGGGCAAAACTGTAACAATAACAGAATATGTAAATGTTGTTGTTTACACGTGTGAAGTAGTGTGAGGAAACCTACCCATCTCTGTAGTGCTGTGGTAAAGATTTAGCTCTCCAGATCTTCACAGCTCATTTTACTTCTGAGAGTCAGTACTGGGAACAAAGAGTGGTACAACAGAGTAATTACTCTATTTTGTATACCACTGTTGAAGTGGGTAGGTAAATGCCCGTTTTACCTCATTAGCACTTCAGAGAGATGTGGAACCTTCTATGGATGGTAATTGGATCTTTTCTTTCTATGAGTTTTTCTGAAGGATCATTTGGGACCTTAGGTTAACTTAAGTAGCATAAGATTTGAGAAGCCAAGCCTATCACCTACTAGTGCAACTGAGCAGAATGTTTTTGTGGCACCTTGTCCTTAGTTACAGTAGTATCTGTAGGTATTAAATGCCTTTTAAAAATCTGGCATTTAAAGCCTTAAGAGTCATCACAAAGAAGTCATGAACGTCTTTTATGGAGATGGAGGGTGTGAAGTTGGCTTAGGAAACATACCAATACCAATTTCTGTCTGATCCCATTTGTTCCTTGGGGTTTTTTTCAGAAGTACGAAGCTGTAGAACCAGATATGTATACTTGTGAATACAGAAAGAAACTCACTAACGAGGGTCTTAGAGTGCTGAAAAAAAGATATTTACCTCACTGTCTAATACTGCATTTGAAGGATTCCAAGAGTGGTACGAGGGCACTGTCTCCTGGTTTCATTTACGCTTAGTCTAGCCAGTGTATATATTGACTCACATTAAATACGTCATCATTTACACACATGTAAATTAAAGCAAACCAAAGCCCTTTATTTCTTTTTGTTAGTTGACGTCACTAGTTGACAGTGAAACAGGGTGGGTGGAATAAAGCCTCTTAATTACTTGAGGATGACAGAACATGTGTTGATGCAGGATGATTTCATTATGTTGTACTGCCCAAAAGACTGTAGCAAAGCATTGAAATCATTCCGGGCAGTTCAGTTAGACTCTGCTGTGCCAGTACTTCACTGGAGAAAACTGAAGTAAAATTATACTACTCTAAATATTAACCTTTTAAAAATATGAAATTTACAAAAAAGTCTATTAATAACTCTGGAATATATGTTTTTGAAATGAATCATTATACACCTCTAGGAGGTTATTGGTTACCATTTTTGCCATATGTTTACACATTCTTGATCCACATCCATCTGGCTCAGAAATCTGTCAGAGTGGGTTGAAAAGTGATTTGAAAGATCCTAAAAGCCAAGAGCAAATTGGTATTCTGGCTTGTGTAGAATGTAGGAAAAATGCTTTTTTCAAAATCCAGTGTAGTATTTTATGCTAAGTAGATTATGCGTCTTTGTAAATTGTCTTAAACAGCTTTCATGCTTTGTATTTCTACTTCCTCCTTCATTCTCAAGAGGAATATGCATATTTTTAAAAAAGAAAAAATCAGTTGAGATTTATATCAAGAGCTGATGGTAAGGTAACTACTGGAGCTAAATTCAGGTGCTAAATGGTAATCACTGCAACTATTTGAAGGGTTCAAAAATTGATGCATTCTAGATAGCATTAAAGATTATTGGAAGGACACGTCTCCAAAATTACAATAGCATTTTTATTTTTTAAGTAGTTTATGAATAAAATACTTATAAACCAATATTCTGTAATTTGGAGAATTCTTGTGTTGTAAAGCTTGTTTCAGAGCTAATGAATCCAAAGTAAATGACCTGCAGTGTTTTTAATTCATAGCATTTTTAAAAATCATATTAAAAGTTCTATTCTTACAGCACTATGTTTTTTGTTTCCTCTTCAGTTACACTTATTTTCATTTCTACATTAGTAGAAACTTAATAAATTGAAGTGATTAATTAGCTATATTCATTAAGTCGCTATTTAAAATGAAAATAACATGAACTCTGAAATAGCAGCCCTGTCTTTCCTTTTAGTTAGTATGCACAAATAATATTTTTATTGAGCTTGAAATATTCAAGAGAAGGGTTTTTCTTTGCAGAGGAATATCAGGATATCAAATTACATATGATCATACTTTTTCCATTTTCTAATTAAGTTGAAACTAGAATTGACTAATTTATATGTAGAGTCATGTTTTAATGGATATGTATTCCAGCACAAAGTTAGATCTTTTCCCCTGTTGGGGTTACACAATGAATACTTTCTTATGGGCAGTTCAAGTTGGTCAAAATTTTGTAGCAGACATGTATTTTGTATTTCATTTTCATATTTACTATTCTGCATAGAGGGATGTTATAACACTAGGTCCATTTAAGCTTACAATGAAAATGAATTTATTGGTGGGAATTTTTAAAAGTTTTCAGGCAGTGTGGCTAAATAAGGAGTGATTTGCAACCCATGCAGTTTATGGTATTAAAGAACTTAAAATTGTCATGTAATTCGTGTTGATATATTTGAATTAAGAATTTTAAATTCTTAATTAAAATTCAGAAGTTTTCCCTATTTGAGTGGTTTTATGCTCTGAAAAACAGAAAAACTGTAGTACATTCATAATCATTAAAATGTTCTTACAGATCTTATGGTTTGCTAAAGAAAGACTGACTCTCTAAGGTACAAAGATTTTGGAATCATAAAAAGAGTCTGAGCCAAAAGGGTGCTTTTTGAGGAACTTGCAGAAGAGGAACTTTCATGATAAACAACTGAATGTGCTTAATATTTGAGAGAGTTTTGTCAGAGGGACTTACCTAATCAGTTTTCCTCTATTACTTTCAGAAACATTGTCTGAAGTATGTAATTGTGCTTATAGGATCCAACTTGCACCTGGCATTCACTGCAAAAGTGATACTAAAAGTAATTACTGGATGACGTGAACATAAGCAGGCATCATTAAGAATAATAAAATCTAAACATAATTTTAGTCCTCCAAGAAATCCGAGAGCTAGAACGTAATATTGTGTATTTACTGGCATAATAGTTCTGCCTGGAAAACAGAAACGCAGATGTCTGCTCCGCTAGCATGCTATTTGTTTGCTCAGAGGACAGTCAGGGCATAGGACAGTAGCAGCACTAGGATTTTAGTTCCCTTAAGGACTATTTATGCCTAGTGTCTGTCATTGCCAGACTTCAAACTGAGGTCAGCAAGAGAGTGAGGCCACATTCCCATCACCACTTCCGAGTTAACAAACGGCTTAAAAACAATGTTTACATTGCTTATGTTCTTCTGAGAAACCAAAATACCTCAGAAATCCTATGTGAATCTTGAAACCAGTGTTAAGAGCATAAGGCAAACGTTAGATTAGCGATGACAACATCTCACTAGTAGTAAGTTGCAAGTATCGCCAGCTGTAGCATCCTAGCACTCTGAAACGCTTTATATGGTATTTATTGTGAGCACAATCTATTGTGGAAAGATGTGTGATGAGTGTATAATTAAAAGTATCTATGCCACCGATGTTCTTATGCAACTCAGAATTCAAACTGTCTCCTCGATTAAATACAAATAATTAAAATGCACGGTATTAGCATCCTGTAATTATAACTCTTAGCAATTCCAACATTATCCACTCCTTTCTCTAGATGATTATACCCACCTGGAGAGAACTTTGTATCTATAGTCTTCACTAACCAGCAGGATTTTGCTTTTTTTCTTTATTTTATAAAAGAATAGAAAATTAATAATTATCCTTCAGATGTGGCTTGCATGTCTTAATTCAGAAACTTCTAAAATTCTAAAACAAACTGTAAGAAAACGAGTTGTATCCAAAACTGATAGATTTAGTTAGTTTTAAATTTCGTTAAATGTGATTTAATAGATTATCATTTTAATAAATTGCCATCCATCTTGATGTGTGCATATTCAGTACTAAAAGAGGATTATTATACTGATAATGATAGGGTGGGTTTTACTGATATAGTAGGCAGTTTAAAATGGTTGAGTACATTGAATTTATCCATATAAAAACTATACTGCAGTAAAAATAAATGCTTAGAATAACCTGAAAAGAACATGATTTTGTTGTTTTTTCCTTCCCGTTGTTAGAATGTTGATAATTAGGGTTTGATTAATATTGCATTTGGTGTATAGAAAATCTAGTTCTGGAATTTGACATTTTCAACCTAGGTTGGTTTCTTATCCTGATTTCAAGTGTTCGGGTGCTCTTGTGGAGTAGAGCATGATAGTGTGTTACTAATCAGGGTCTGTTGACCAGGGAAATGTCTCATTAGCGGTATAGAAAATTACATAGTTCATCTGCCTAATGAACCTTTGAAAATAGCAATCATTAAGCTCAGCTTCAAACTCCTGTTTGCTGGATTTAAACAAGAGACTGCAATGAAGAAGGCATGGCCCTACTGACTGTATTGGTCTTAAGGGACCCAAACAAGGATTCCTTTGTTTCCATCTGCTTATGCTGTCCCATTGGATTTTCTTGGGCAGTGCTTTTCAGGCCATATCTCCTATTACAATGTCCACCTCGTAAGTCTCACATCTGATATTCTAGAAGTGAGAACCTGAAGTCTTTCCCCTTGTTAGCTCATCATCCAGGGTGACCCCACATTTGGCTGGGATAGTGCAGACCTGGAAGCAACTAAGTCCCTCGCTATCCTGTACCATGTAGCCCATGTACTGACATCCTTATGCCACCTTTACCTTTGGTCAGGCTGCACCTGCTCCAATTTGTGACATTTTCCATGATATCCTGGACGGTAGCTCATTGGCAGTAAATCAGGCTCGATATAAGTTCTCAGATTTCCAGTACAAACAAGCCCAGAGTGGAGGCTCTGAAGCTGTATTGGCATGGGAGTCAGTAAGAGAAAACAAAGCAGAGGTTCTTCAGGGCTGGTATCAGCAGGGATCCTTCTCAGAGGAAATGTCATTGCTTATTCATAATTAACAACCTCCTGCTTATTATACCACATAAAAGGTGTTAGATGATCCCACCAGTGGACACTAATCAACTACACCTAGAACTGCTAAAAGTGGTGTGGGTTAAAGCTTAATGAGATTCTTCCATGGAGATTGTTGTAGTAGAGGAGTCCGTCAAGGGGTGGGGGAGACAAAGCCCTGGGCACCGGCTGGGTGGCCGTCCTCACAAGCTTACACCTACCTCTTCTGTTGCCCACCCACTGCTCAGTCTCCAGCTTTTGTCCTACTTAGCCCTGCAAGTAGCACTCTTTCACAGCCTGCTCGTGTGCTCAGTGACTCCTATGGGCACAGCAGGAAAGTGGTAAGGGTTGTTTTTTACGGAGACCTGAATAGGAAGTCAGAGGCTTACATTGGGGTTAGACAGATGGATACACAGTTAACGGTCAACGGCTTTGTGAAGGGTACTGTATATGCTTACAGGGTAACTTGTTTCATGATTTTGCCTCTTTCCCAAATGCAATTTCATGCTGTAGATGAATGTGGGATGCTCCAGCTTGTGGCAGCTCTCAGGAGAGATCTGGCACAGCAGGATGTACACAGTTTTTGTGCCACAACTATTTAAAGAGAAGTACTTCAGGTATTCCAGCATTCATCTTTCTTGACAGCCATAAAAATACACACACACACTCTCATATATATATTTATATATATATCTCCCTTCCATTTTTCACAGGTCAAAGAGAAAGAACTTGCTGTTAGACAGGGGAGTCTGGGGTCTTTTCATAATAGGAAAGTGAGGAGGTTACTTGACCTTTTCTGAAAAAGCTGTAAAGGAAAGGAAGAAGTTTTATGTACAAAGATACTAAAATATATAAATAGAATCAATGAACTTGTGCTATTTTCTTTCTTCCAGTCTTTCTCTTTTCCTTTTTGTCCCCCCCTCTCTCTCTGTCTTTTTTTCCCCCTTATCGGTCTTTGAGTTCCTTTTTTTAATTATTCTTATTCTTTGGTTCCTCTCTAGAAGGTGCATTTCAAGTCATTGCACATATTGAAACATGCTAAAATATAAAATTGCTTGTTGAATTCTGGGAATAGTAATAAATATTTCAGTAGACTGTAGCTGGACAACTGATTGTATAAAGCTTTAGTGTCATAAAATGTACTTTTAAAATAGTACCAAATTGTATGAGTGCCACAATTTCCTAAGTACCTCAGAAAGCATTAATCAGCACAGCCTGAATAGGAACAACTTATTTTTTGTCAGCAGTGCTTTGTCTGCTTTAATTTGCTCTGCACATGTTTCCATGACAACTAAAGGAAAAATAAAGTCTTAAACAAAATTCACTGTAAGCAAGACAAACAACCTGCTTTGATTCATGCTGCTGTGATAAATATGAGTTTGGCAATCAGCTGTGGATCACATAGGAACAGATAGGACTTTTATTTGCATATATTGATTCTCTTAGTTTAAGAAAACAAAAGTGGATCATTTATGGAAATTTGGGTTTGTTTCTTTTTTATTTTTATTTTTTTTTATTCCACAGAGTCTTGTTTTAAAGCCCTTACATACACAGATTTTTCTTCTTTTTAATGCAAATGATCGTTGTCTTGGCTTTAAACTCCTTCCTGCTATTTCTTTTTCTAATCTGCGTTGAAGAGATTTTCAAATATACCTGACCTGAAAAGATGAGACATAACAGTAGAAAGCTTTGTGCCCATGACGTTATATTTCCTTGAAGAGATACATTTTATGTTTGCTGTGATTCCTTACCTTTCTTCAAAATATAAGTAGATCAACACCATCTAGAAACAATGGTGATACTTCTGACCAGGAGCATCAGATCTCAAAACTCATTGGTAGGCTCAGTAGATACAGTTTTATTGTGTCATTATACCAGCTAACAACTCATATGAATCACTGTAGTGTTTGATTCTCTGCGATTGCTATCTATTTATCAAGCTTAAAGTTATAAACTTCTTGTACAAACACAGTTTCAAAACGTTGAAAAGAATTAAAGCACAAAAGTGGTAAGCAAAGCTAGAATCCAGGTATATTTTTCATGGGAGCATTAATTTGAGCTGTTACCTGTCCACTTCTATCGCAAAACTGCAGGCACCTTTGCTACTGACATTTTAGTTATATTTTTGAATTACGTGGTTTGGACACATACTAGCCAAGGACAATAAGTTCCCTGACCTGTGGAATTTCTTGGTCCATTAAAAAAAAAACAAAAAACAAAAAACAAAAACACATAATTTGGGTAGATCCTTTGGTAAATACAAATATTGATAGATTTATGTTTTAGAAATATTTTTTGTTTAAGAATGATGCACTTAAAGTCTATTGAACACATATTTTGGGAAGTGATTTTCTTTCGTCACATAAATGTGACTGCAAACAACTTGTTGTAAAAATGAAATATTGAATATTTGCCATCCTCATTATGCTTGTTAGTTCTGATTCTTGCCTAAATCATATAGTACTTGTACTCTCTAGTTAACCAATGACTTAAAGAAGTAGCTTTCAATAGCTTTTAAGTGTGGTGGTGTTGTGTCTTCCCCCACTAACTTACTTATATGTGCAAGTATCTTCATGCTAAACCTGCCTTGTTCATGTACATAGATACATCTGGGATAAAGAATTCACCCAGGAAGTGGTGCCTATAGTTAAGGAGGTGGAGCAGTGCTTAGTGCAAGAGGCAGCAAAATCCATAATTTGTTCTTCAGCATTTAGAAACTGTTTCCTAGAAGTAAAACTTGATGAGCACTTTGTTTTCAGAAATTAAACAGATGAAGTACGTCCAGGGCCAAAGTGAATTCATTTTTAGTTCAGTAATTGTTATATTGTGTTGTTCACTAACTTCAACAAATTAGTTTGGCTGACTTGGTCTTTGAATATATTTCTCCACAGTCTCTTTCTGCTGTACTTTCTTGTGCCAAATATAACTTTTGTAAATAGTTCAATTTAATCCATGTGAAAAGTCAGAAAATCAATCCACTTTGAGGGTAGCACAAAGTAATTGCAGACCTACATTTGCCATACATTTGAAAGGCAAAGGGCAGGTATTGCTCGAAGCTGAAAGATGCTGAGTGTGCTGACCTATTGCAGCAAGGTACTTGACTATGGGATTGATCTTGAATGTGTGGAGAGTCTGACTATGGGTTTTCTCCAGTGTTTCTGCAACAGATCAGATTCCTATACTCAGGACCACAGTAAAACCAAGGTAATTTAAACATCATGGGTTATTATTTCTGGGTGATGAGAATAGACCTTTGGCTAGTGACCAGATGTAAGAAGATGTTGCTAGGTGCACTCTGTGTAGCATTTCTCGGGCACAAAAGTAAAAATAAACTGTGAGATACTAAAGGCTATAAATCCCTCTTCACAGTGCCTCTTAGGACAATACGATTACATGCTCTCTCTCAGTCTGGGTGATGCATTATCTGCATAATCGGGCTGGGCTTTGCTTACTTAGAAGCTTTTGTTTTAAATAATTCGGGAATTGTGAGGGCACATGGATGGCATCCAAAGTATCATTACCCTTTGTTGCTTTTGGTTCATCTGGAATTTTATTAATAGACACCTTTGGAGTGTTCATTTTAATTCAGGACATAAAACCCCATGATTTATTCAGATTATTTCAGTAGATAAATCTCTATGACTGTTTATAAAATTGGATTTAAATTATATATTATTTTGTACTTCAATAGCATTTTGTATCTTTAAAAATAAAACAGATACTGAAAAGAAACCATATTTTCCTAAAACAAACTTTTGCTTTGTGCCCGTAGTAAATATATGTGAGTCTTAAAATTCACTTTGCTTTCTGTGGCATCATCTATGTAAAGATTATGGCCTAGCATAAAGTTAGGTAAGACACATTTGACAGTATATTTTACTGGTACTTCTGCTAGCCGTAGATTGCAAGATTTCATTAACAGCTTTCCTCTCAGTACAGGTAAAATATGAAAAAAAAAAGCACCCGTGCTGACTCTCCTTCGTAACACCCACCGAACCTGAATCACAAACTGTTCCTGCTCCTGCTTCCTGGCTCGAGCTCAAAGGAAAACTGCTTCCACTTCCATGCAACAAAATGGACAGTTATTCCGGTTGAAACTAGACAGGGAGTAATTTATGGCACATCCATTTTACACCTATTTGTTCTTGTTATTTCTGCTACAACGAGTGTTCTTACAGCAGCCCACTGCATGCACTAGGTACCCTTCGACTCTGTCATTTGCATTCTTGGAATTTAGCTTGGGCAACCAGGCTGTGTTTCAAAGGGTATTGTTTTGATTAGATGTTTGGTTGTGGTCAAAGGAAAAAGCAACAGATAAGGCAGCATCTTGCCTTTTGTTTAAAGCCTTTTGTTTAAACCCTTTGTTTAAAGCGTGTGTAATCACGCGCTGCTTATGAAGGTTGCCTTCTTTTTAACCTGGGATTTATGGAAGACACAAACTTTACCTTTAACATAATTATGGTGCAATTTGGAAGTTTTTATTACTAACAGAAAGACTGGTTAAATTCTGCTCCTACCCTGTCATGGCTGTGTGCATTTGGTTAAGAACAAATGAATTATATCCTTAAGAAGAAGCCATAAAAAAAGCCCTACACCTTTTGTATATAAGGCAGTAGACTGATATAAGCAACTGTCTTGGTCCTACTTGGCAGGTGTTAAGAATCAGGATTTCGGCCATAATCTGCTCCATAGGGAGGGCTAGAAATAGGAAGGAAACTGAAACCAATCTAAAAGACAAGTTGTTTTTCATAAGGTTTTCTGTAGAATATGAAGAATTTTCCCTATAACAGGAATAGCTTGTCTACTTATACCTGATCCAAAGGGAGATCAATGGGGAATTCTCTTTCATGGCTTGGATTGCTTTCTTCTACTGACTTATTTATGTAAAATAAATTTAGACTTAGAAAATGATTGTGAGCTGGAAAATAGAAGGGAACAATGGGGAATGAAGCATATGCGACCTAAAAGAAGACTACCAATGCCAGAATGGAGTGAATTCCATAAAGATTTAAGGCTTAGTCATAATTTGTCTTTCATCCCATTAAAAGGCCAAATGATTTTTTTGTTTTGTTTTGTTGGTTGTTTTTTGTGTTTTTTTTCTGCTGTAAGGCAAAGCTGGCATAATGACATGCATAATATTTTGTACGTGCAAAACACTATTTACAATTTCCTGTGCTGCAGCAGCATATGGACTTCTATTTGGAAAAACAGGGAGAGACCCACATTGACATTATATACAATTGTTAAAATTGTTATGATAGCTAAAAATACAACCAGTTGCTATAGCAACTGGAATATGAAGGCTCACATATTGCTGCTTCTTCTACTCCCTTTCAAAAATTTATCAAACCAAACATTTTCTTGCCCGTAAGTAATAATCTTCAGCTGTCATATTACATGTTTTACCTAATATTTATTTCCTGCCTGAATTACTTTAGGAAGAAAGCACTATAGAACATACTTTAGTAAACTAAAAGCATATACTTCATACAGATTTCTGATATATTTTAGGGTTAAAGACTAATTAACTCCAACAATCCAAGGAATTTCTTAAGCACCACAATAAGCACATACAAATGGCTTTTTGCTATTATAATGTACTTTTAAAATGTTCAATATTAAAAACATGATATAGAGTAAGTGTAAATACATATTAAAAATGTTGGAATTCTAATATTTTATTCCAACATCTGTTCTCTGAGTACTACATGTGGCTGATTTTTATTTTTGAGGTCCACAGATTCACCCAAATTGCTTCTTCGGCATTCTTCAGTTTAGCAAAATCTGATCGTTTGGTTTGTGTCTACCTTTTGCTAGTTCTGTCCTATTAGCTTTTCTTAATTTCTGTCTTATGGCGTGTCAATATTTAATTAGTATCTTTGGCAGTTTCTTTCATTCTGATTTTTCCTGAGACATGGTATTATATAGTAAACTAAAAATAATCTCACTGAAATGTAAACCCATATTATCAATTAATAGGCTTGATTTCTGTAGTGTGGCCACATGTCTATAGTGTCAGTTTCTAGAAAAACAGTTCTCATTGAAACATTTCAACATTTCTTACTGATCAGGATCTTCCTCCACTTACTGTTTCGCACTAGTAGTGTCTGGAATTTCAATCAACTTTACTAGATGTTTGGTGGTATTAAGACTTTGTAGATTGAGGCTGGCTATAAAGACAAATATCAGAAAGGCCAGTGACTAGATGATAGGATGAAGATTCCAAAGCCAAACAACACACTCTTCTTTGTCTAAGATACTCTGGAGTACTCAACCTTTTGATGTAAGATTCACATTTTAGGATGTGAACTAAGCAGCGTACTGTGAAAACAGATAACTGAGCTTAAGGTATCAGAATGGTTTTGAGAATTGCATCCACAGATTTGGATAGGCTCATAAATTTGTTTATTATTTTGGCTGAATTTTTAACAACTGTCAAGTTCATTTCATCCTAGGTGGATTGAACGTAAAACTGCAAATGTCCAAGTTTCCAGCCTTGGACAAAATTCCCTGTATGATCTTTTTTAATACAAAATCTTTTTAAAAACTATTTCATTTGTTTCTATCTGCAAAAGGAAATAATGAATATTGTGCCTGTTTAGGGCATTAAGCTCATCCTATATGTATATAAGAAAAACTGAAGCCCTTTGTCTATATAAAATCCAGAAGTATTTTGCCTGCCTCCTGCTTATATCCAGTTTACTTGGTACATCAGAATGAAATTCTCCCAAGAGCTCAAGATTGACGTGCTGCTGCTCTTGCTGAAGTACTTTTACCACTGACTGCATTAGAACAGATATTATCAAATGCTGAGCCCTTCAGGAGCCATTACAAAAACCTGTTTCTGGCTTCTTCTGCACCCTAAAATGAAGGTATGACTGGTAGCAGGGCTAGGTTTACAGAGGTTGATTTCATTCTGATGTATGGCTTGAAGCAGCGCTGAGGATGTGGTGCTACAGAGAAGCAGGAGGACATGCTGGTGCATGTTGTGTTACTTTCCTGCATCGCAGCCAGCACCGCTGTGTCTTTCCTATTATCATGTTCTATGCCAAGTACTATCAGTTCAATTCTTGTGTTAATATGTTGTATTTATCTGTAATACAGGAACATCATGATTGTGCTGGGTAGACATAAATTACTGTTGAAAGGTATTTGAAGATTGATTTGAGTGTAATACAGAGGAGAGAGCAGCAAGAATATAGTTTTTGTGATCTTGATTTGCTAGTGGTTATTTAATAAAGTTGAAAGAAATGTGACACATTAGAGTGGTGTGCACAGTGTGCTCTGCTTTCAGTACTGGTACAAAAAAGAAATAAAACTGAAATATTTTAACTAGGTTTTGCTGTTGTCTTAGAAATGAAATCCTTATGACAGCTAAAGGAATGTAGGGACCTTAAATATTTTAGCAATTATCAGTAGTGAATTCTGTTTATACTGATTTAACATAGTCTATCTACATGTGTAACTCTCTGTAAACATTAATCTTTATTCTTACTCTTCGTATTTTGTGACTGAGCAATCGTTAAGTGCTTGCTTCCATGAAAGTCATTCGCATATTTTTCACCTTTCTTTATGAAAAAAATAACTACAACAAATCCAATCCCAATCAGGCTCACAATTTAAACCATTTTTCCTTAGCAAAACTCACTTCTAATTTTGAAAAGATATTTCATAAATTGCTATTTTGTTAGCAACCAAGAACTGTTGGATTATTTTTTTATCCCTTACTATGGAATAAATGTATGGTTCGCTAACTATAGTTCTAACTGGATGCAATAATTTTTAAATTATTTTTAAGAAGTTTGTATATATTCAGGTATTTTGGATAAGTTGATTATATGGTTTAGAATTGTGTAGAATTACACTGAATCTGAATCCCTCTACCATAGTGGAAGGAGATTTGGAGTTTAGTCTATCCAAAGCCAGAGGACACTTGCATTTCAGCTTTGGAATCTCACCCAAATATTTCTACAAGCTTTTGTCCCAAGACAACAGTGATCTTCTAGAGATGGCTTATTTTAAGCACTAAGTCTGAAAAGTTCCTCTCCTAAAACAAATAGATGGATACAAATATATCAGGAAGAAATTGCAAAATGTTGTCAGTGGTGAAATACCTATAATCTTTTTCCTCCAACTAATTTAAATCAATGAATGCAAGACCTTAGCATTCAGATACAATTTATTAATTCCCTTTTTAGAAATTATCCTTCTTCCGTGTGTCAGTTTATTTTGCATTTCATATACTTTATTGCACACATGAACTCAATTTTGTTTGAGTGTTTAGTTCCCAGGATCCAGCTAGTATAAACCAAATAGAAGGTTAAATGTTGTCTGACAGGAGGATAAAGTACCTTGTCTATTTTGAGTACCACTGTGGCTGCCATAGTAGCAGAAGAGGAACCTATCAGCATGCAGAGCTTAATTTTCCTTTCTATTTCTGTGTTTTGTACTTATTTAATACATCTTAAGAACAATACTCCACTTGAAATTTTTATAAAGATAAGTAAAACTCAATACTTTTTGAATTGCAGATTAGATTTTATTCCTGCTGTGAGGCAATAGAGAGTCCCAGAATTAGAGCTAGAAATTTATTTATTTGAGTAAATGGTTAATAGCCTAAGAATGTGATTTTTTTCATCATCCTAGGAATATTTGAAAGTCAGTCAAAATTCAGAAAATAGCGAACTGAGTTAAAAAAGACAGGATCTAGAGCCATAAAATGAATGACATGCGTATCTTGAAGGCTGTATCTAACCTGCAGTATCCAGAGTGTTTCCTACGTTGCCAGCCTGTCATTCTGGCACATGATTTCCAGGAATTGAAATTTAGAAACAGAGCAGTGGTTAATTAGGTTTATGGTGTGGACAGTAGGATCACAGGAACAAAGGCATAATATCTTGGAGTCCAGAAATGATTGTATTTAGTTTGCCTAGTCTACCCAATCATCCACTTGTTAGTCTCCTCAAGGATATAGAATAGTTCACTTGGAAGAGATGTACAACGTGTGTTTAATTTTAATTCTTTTTACTCCCTGAGAATATAGAAACCCAAACCATTCCTCTGCTGACAGATTGCCCAAACGTCAGCATCAACATTTAAGCTGAATACTTGCAGTCTGTCTTGTTTTCTGTCTTCTGCTTCTGAATTAGTGACTTAGGATCCTTAGTGGTAAAAACATTTTTTACCTGTTCTATTGCATTCAGAACTTTGGAAGCTTGTGATAGAATAAATTAAGGATTGCCGGTCAGAGAACTAGTAAGTTCAACAATTTCATGAAAAGGATGATGTTACCAATGTTGTTATAATCCAGACTAAGTCTATGGTGGTTAATTTGAAAAGAAACAGAATAACAGTGCTAGTAATTAGCATATGGTATGAGATTATTTTTTTTTTTATGAAATGAACACAAATGAAAAGTATACTTACTTTTTTTCTAAAATATATCTCATCTTATTTTAATTTAGGGAAGGAAACCACATTTTTTTCAGTGTAAGCCATATGTCTGTTAAGTTATAATTTAGTCTGTTAATAGTTGAACTTTTTATTTCACTTTACCTCTTTACCGGTTTATGCATTGTGTCATTGTGTGTATTTTTCAGAACTGACACCATATCTCCCCTGTTTAAATGTTATGACATAGTTTGCTGTTTCCTTGCCTTTATTTCTTAATTGTTAATTCCAGGTAACTTAAGGTAATTGATTCAAGCTTTTACCACTTTGTTTATTATTTTACATGTAGTTCATTTAGTATTTGCTACAACACACTGTTAAAAACTGACACACCTTTTGACCCTGGTCTGTTGAACAAGGGTATCTGTTCCAAGGATGAGCCTCCTTCCAGCTGAGTGCAGCACTGTGCAAGAGCTAGTCTTTACAATGAGTGTTTACAATTGGAAAAATCTGTACTTACAGTAAAGAATTTTACCGTATCTTAAATTGAGATCCCCCTAGAAATTCCACCAATTTAGTTTTTCATTTATCTGTCTTCACTCTCTGCACAGTTTTTTTTGTTTTATTTTGTTTGGGTTTTTTGGTGTGGTTTTTTGTGTGTGTTTTTTTGTTGTTTTTTTTTTTTTTTCATTTTAATGCAATTATTTATATGGACATAAGTAATTTACGAAGGAAAATCCAAACCCTGAACTCCATGTATGCATTTTTCTTTTCATAGTTACTTTCACTCTACTGGACCTGTTAACTTGAGTGCAATCACTTTTGCTGGTTTTGGAAAGTATTCCCAATAATCTTGTGATGCTGGGTATTACTAGGGATAAAAGGTGCATTAATGCAGGCCCTGGCCAATACTGGAAAAGTTTTACAGCCATTACCAATCTGATCAAACTTAAAATTCCTAATCTTAGATATAGATGTTTTTCTGTAAAATATCTATTAGATCACATAAACTATGATTAGGAGGGAAGGAGAATTTGAGACCTATGATGCATCAGTATATTACTAAAGTAACTGCAAAATCACCAGGTATTCTTTATATATTTCTCATCTATACTTTCTTTCAAAGGAAGGGAACTTGAAGTTTTATGTCAGGAATTCTGGATTTCTTAAGATTCTGCATTTGATTATATAGTATTTTTTATTATTAATTCCAAGGGGTTTTTGTGGTATTAAGGGTTGTTTTGAGTATTTATCACAATGAAGAAAGCTCGAAGCTTTATGCATTATCTCTTTTATTATTCTCTAAAAAAAACTAGATGCTTTGTGCTCATGTCATTCATCATTTTTATTTGCTTGCTATATATTTTTCTGGAGGCGTATTTTTCCCAGTACTAATTTAGCCAGGCAAGTCTCATTATTTGGTCTAGGTGAAGTCTTTCATAAACCAGCTTGCTTCAGTTGTGGGTCTGAGAGTATGAAATCAGATGCTCAACAAATGATTGGAATCTCTCTGCAGAGTCCTTTATGTCTGTATATCTTAGTATGCCTGTTTGGCCGTTACAGTTGATAGTTGCCTTTAGTCAAACTACTTGTCTCATGCTGGTCCCATTTGCTGTGTTATTTCATGCTGCCTCAGTATGTTACATGCATGTTACGTTGTATAAGTAATAAGTAGTTTGGGTGAATGAACCCAAATTACATCTTAGTATGAAGCAGCATTTCATATATTTGAATTGTTTAAACTTGACCTCTTAATAGAGAAGGAAGTTTTAACTTTCAGTTTGGAAAAATCTTGTGCTTTCTATCATGTTTCTCACTTATTTTTGTGGGGCTTGTCTGCCCCGTTTTCTCAATGGCTAGTTTTCTGTTTCTTTTAGTAATAGTTGGTAAATAATCTGTTTTTAAGGTAACTTTGACCACAACTGTTTGCTCTGATTTTGTTATTGATTAAGAAACTTAAAACTTGTAAGAACTACGTGGAATTGTTGTGTCATTGAGAAGTGGAAATTTCAGGAAAAAGGGTGAGTCTTTGAAAACAATTCCATATTTATAATTGTGTTTTAAAAAAAAAATTATTGTCCACCATAGAGATGTAGATTGCCTTCCATATCTGTAATATAATTAATGTTGACTGCAATTATTTAGGCATCAGATAAGTAGGACACTTAGAATTACTGGTAAGTCTGTAAAATATATATGTCAAACTACTAGTAATTGCTGTGAGAATTGGAGCTATGCCTGTAAATTGCAGATCAAATTGACAGTCTCCAATATATTGACATCTAAGCCACTGTAATTGGCATTTCTCACTGAACTGTATGACATCTCAGTTTGTATGAAGAAGGAGGGCTTTTAGTTTATAATTTTATCAGTGCCATTCAGTCACTGAAAACCTGTAGGATTACTTTGAGCATGGAGAGACCCATTGTATGCACAGTAGTTTAGTTTTATTACACAAAATTAGAGATCAGGTAAGTTTCATAGGATGAGATACATAAAGCTCGAAACTGGCCAGTGATACAAAATATACTGTACTAATGTACTACACCTTGAAAACTGAAGAAGTTGTTTGAATAAAATATGAGCAAAATTACTCAAAAATGAGCTCCTTATAGAAGGAAAAACTGAGTGAATGGGGGTTATTTGACCTAGAGAGAAAAGATTCTCAGGCAATGCTATTTTGTCAAATACATAAAAGGCTGCAGAAAAATTGAAGGGGATTGTTCATCATAGTGAGGTAAGATTGGGCAAGAATTAAAGGGTTCAGATTGCAGTGAGGAAGCTTTCTACTACATATTATTGGAAATTTGCTGAGGTGAAGATAATAAAGAACTGGAAGAAATTGCCTTCCAGGCTTTGGAGTTTCCACTTTGGAAACATTCAAGAAGTGATTGCATGTACATCTGTCAATTTGATTCCTGCCTTTAGGCACAGTTAAGGACAAAATAAATGCTTTCATTCTTACCTGCTATAATTCCTGGATCATTTTATTTGATCAACTATGAGACTTCTAAATATAATTAATACATTTCATCAGTGAATGCTTCGATTTAAGAAAAAAAAAAAAGAAGAAACAATACTAATGAGAGAAATTAAAAAGAGAGGGGCTGAAAACAGGGTTTCTTTCAGAGCTGTTGTTATACTACTCCTCCAGAAAGTGTAAAGTTTTGCCAGTGAGCTTTCTGAAAGCTAGTACTAATGAAAGTGTACTTTTGAAATGCCCATTTCTAACAATACATGCCATAATTCAAAATAATAATAGGGTATAGAATAATACTAATAACTTTCAAAATCAAAGTCATTAGACAATAAGTCTACTATTTTATTTGGAGACACGTCCCAATTTTGTTGCTATTAAATATTTTAAGTTTTCAACAATGTCTATGTCTAGGCACTTCAGTACAAACACTCCTCTCTTCTCCACAAGATCTTTTATATATAATTAAGTTCAATGTGTGTCACAAATCGTTCACAGATTGCATTGGAAGGCAGCATCCCTCTATTTTGGAATACACTTCAGAGTCTGTACAGCAGACATTGCAGGTTTTGAGAATGAGCCACATTTCAGCCATCATTTAATAGTTATTGACGTCTGCTTCTGAAATCTATAAAGAGATTTCTGTGTGAGTGTTTTTGTCTGTATTTGGAGCAACACACTAGGATCTGAACATGCATATCATCTCCAAATCACACTGTTGCCTCCTCACAAACCCAGCTAAACTAGGTAATAGTAAACCTCTTAGCCAGTTCTGTCCTGCTTAATAGTCCCTGAACAACTCATGGTAGAAGCAATGAATAATAAAACAGCAGAAGAAAATAATTGTCAATCCAAGCAGAGTAACACACATCGAAGTAATAAACTGTAAACTGTGTAGTGCTTTGCAAGGGGTTTCTCTGGAAGACCTTTCTAGCAAACAGAGCAGAGCTGTTCTGTTTTGTTACTAGTCCTAGTTTGTCTGGTTCATTAGAAAACTCTGCTCGTTACCTTGTGCTTGTTTTTGTGCC
The DNA here is from genome assembly GCA_026413425.1 of Tringa solitaria. Taxonomy (NCBI): domain Eukaryota; kingdom Metazoa; phylum Chordata; class Aves; order Charadriiformes; family Scolopacidae; genus Tringa; species Tringa solitaria. The sequence goes on from JAOXJM010000033.1 coordinate 34,888,778, forward strand.
TTGTCTTCAAACAGTATTAGCTTCTAGCTCATGACTGACTCTCTATTGCCTTGATGCATCACAGTCCCAAGGATGTAGAGCTGTCGGGGTAAAAAAGAGAAGTAATGAAGTACACAGAAAAGGAAAGTTTTCTCCCAGACATTATCTTTTTATGGTTTCTGCATTCCCACAATTCATCACCTGGTGACTCAGGCAATGTATATACACGCATACACCGAACATCATCCTTTCTTCTATCCTAAACTTTGTGGATGGTGTCCCATGAAGTTATCTAATTGCTTTAGTCACCATTTTGCTTTGCTAGCTGCTTTTTGCTAGCCATCCATGTTTTCTTCTGTTTTAACCACTTTTTGTAGTTCCTCAATCCTTCTGCAACATACTTTTTGCAGCTGTGGGAAAACCAAGGCATGTCCAGCAGAAGAAGTTAGAAAAGAATAAAAAAAGTTGAAATAAATCAAACATACTACCATGACTGGAGTTTAGATTTCTGTTCTTGATATATTTCAGAGTGTGGTCAGAGAATTGTCAATTATAGTTTGCAATAGAAAAAAGAAATGGTAGCTTTAGTCTAAATTCAGAAATGTGTGATTCTGATTGTATTATGCTTTTATTGGAAGTGACTAGATTCTGGGTTTGAGAACAGGGAAGTCCTTACTAGCACTCTTTAAAGGTGATGTAAAAACTAGTTAAAATCTAAATTGGTTTATTTGTTTTAAATCAATATTTCAGCTTATTTTCCTGTGTCAGTTTTGAGAACCAAATTAATGGTTATACTGTATGGATCTTGACTTCATAACAAGTAACGCTGTCTGCAGAGTGCTGGAGGAATGTTGTTCTAACCTGTGCATTATTGGAGTGTTCAGCAGAAAGGAGGGGAGCGCATAGAATGTGTACATCGTTTCCTCTGCTATCCTTATTATGTCAGAACCTAGAAAAAAGGTAGAGATTAAATAACCCAAGTTTAGAAAATCAGTTGTGCTAGAAAAACATAATCACTCGATCATGTTCAAATACACATATTGCAAGAACACATGAATTTCAAAATATGAGTTGAATTTAAGCTGAAAGCTGTTGGCATGTCTTTAGATTTTGATTGGTAAATATCAGTGCACAGCATATAGTAAGACTAATAAATACTGGAATACAGCATATAGAATTTTTTTCTTGAATTAATGTAAAACAGAGAGACAATGTAATTTGTACAGAAGTAGTTCCAGTATTCTGTATACTCTCAATAAATGCAATCGTATATAGTGAATAATTTCTAGCAATTAGTTCTTAGAAAGGTACTGCATAGAGTTTGATTTCTCTTTTCTTGATAAGTGTGGTTTTCAGTCCTCCAATTATGTTATTTTAGAGTGTAGTCAGTTAAGCCCATATTCATTTAACAATGAAAAACATTTTATTTTTCTCCATCACAAAAACCTGTGTAAAGTGCACATATACCCAGACTATTTTTTGCTTCAGTTTTAATATGCTTGTGATAGTGGTAACTCCTTACCACACTTTTCAAACTTTTCTTCCTTGAATATAGATAAAACTTACACATACTGGTTGCTAATACATTGTAGTATCTGTAACTCATTGTTGCTGTGTACAACGCACCTTAATTAGAAAACACTGGTTCTAGTTAGTTTTTTTTCTTCTCCCCTCCACCCCTTACATATCTTCAACGTAAAACCTCTCTGAAATTTTTTGAGTGGATTTTCTGTATTGCACAATTCAGGACACCAAGCAAACAGGCATAGTAGTGTCATTCTGACCTAATAAAATGAATTGCAAGCAACTCTGAAAGTGAATTCTCCTGTTGTTAAAGAATATTAGATAACAGATTTTGTGGCTTTGTATCATGAGCTGCTTTGAGGCATTAAAAAATGAGTCCATTCAGTGGTCAGTAGGTTTACATCCAGGCAATGATGTGCTTATGATATTAGCACAGCATTGTATATCACTTTATCTACTGAATTTTAGGGGTCACTTTATTGCCAAGACAAGTGGTTACTGTGAAGGAAGATGCGTGGCTCCTTGCAGTTATTCTTTGTCTTGACTGCCTGGAATAACTTTGTATCATTGGCTACTTTTGAACACACTATTCACTGTCATTTTGAGAGTGAGTTAATTGATGAATATTCATTAATAAATATGCTGAACCACATAGGCCCCTTCAGGTGACTTCTTTCCACTAAGAAACTCATCAATTATTCTTATTTTTGTCTCCTGTCTTTTCCTCAGTTATTTATTCAAGTGTGAAACAGAGAACTGGTTTGATACAAATCACTGAAGCAGGATACTTTGTAGTATGGAACCATTACTGCTGTGGTAGAGTTTATTAGAACTACTCACTCTGGCTTCTGATGATCCAGAGAAAGGATTATTACAGACTTGCCTATTATGAAATTTTTGTGCCAAGGCCATATAGGGAAACAAGAAGAAATATTCCATTAACCTCTTCACTGTAGTGCTGCCTAGTATGATCGCAATAACATGAAAAATCACAAAATAGTTAGGAAAGATAAGTAGAAGGAATGGATGTTCACTGAACACTCTTGCCTTAGCTAGTATCAAAAGATTCATTTTGTTAATGGATCAGCAACAGTTCAACAGAACAATGTGAGTCAGGCCAATTAAGGAACTCGTCCTTCTTCAATATTCAAGAATAACTCATGGAAGTTTCTGTAAAAAATGCTACTTTGTTAAAGATGTACTGTTCTGTCTTTATGCTACCACTGAAAATGAAGTGAAACCAGAAACCTCCAACATTGAGACAAATGCTGGTATTGTCACAGTCATTCAAGTGAGATTGAAAAGCCAGATGACTCAAGAGTATTGTGGTAAATATGGTAATTCAACATTAATGCGAGAAGATCACATGTGGGCTAAGACAGGATAAAACAATTTGTTCTTTCAGTTTTATAGTTAATTTTTTTTTTGTTCTAAAACCAGTAAGGTGTTGTTTTGGTTTCTGAGATGGCTTGGAGGCCATTAGTTTTATTGTGGAGTAAATTTATTCTTTTTTGCTTGTTGCTGCTTAAGGGTTAATGGTAAATAAAAATGCTTCAAATTTGTGAGTGTAGATGCTTAAAAATTAAGCTTGTGTTTATATAGCTTATTGAATCAAGAATTAATTCTCAGAATGGAAATAAAAACCATTGTAAAAGAAAAAAGGAAATGATTTAGTTACAATTACAGGCAGAATATTAAAAAAAGTTGAAGGACTACTTTTGCAAGGATACAGATAAAACATGCTGTGTAGAAAAACTATGGATACAAGGAATCATTAACAGAGCAGCAGAAAGAACTCCTGATAGTCAGTAAAAGGTAGATAATTGTAACAATCTGTCCAAATATTTCACTATAAATTAGCTGAAAAGGAGTTATGATGAAGAATGACTAGGATCACAGTTAATTGAACAGTTCAATGTAATTGAGTTTCTGGAGTGATATGATATGGATTAAGGGCTCAACTTTATTGGGTCAAAGGACTAATTGTCCTTTAAAGGTGAAATTTCATGAGGTGGCTGAGCCAATCTAACAAGGAGTGGGGTGAGTGAATGACTGCCACTTTTATCTGCAACGATTGCCTGTTATCTGGTGAGTTCTCCCCTTTCTAAAACTTTAACTATTATAATGCCATACAGCTTCCAGAGGGAAGTGGAAAAACTGTGTAAATCAGGGGAAAAATCCCCACAAGCTTCTAGGGGTAGAACTAGGCAGGAAAAATAAAAAAGGAGAATTTATTTAGCCTAAGTGGACACCATAGCAGTTGAAAAACTCAGATATGCATTACTTAACCAAAACACATGAAAGGTCTTATTATGTTTATAGGAATTTATATCTTACATATAATTGGCTCCTTACTTGGATAAATAACCATCGGGTATAGGTTGAGTAGGGAGTTCAAAATTTGGCTGACTACACATATATGCAAAGTTTCCATGCAAATTGCATAATATAGACAATATGATTGCCTATGACTTTATGGTACTGGGAAAAATATCAGTGGGAGATTTTCCCCACGCTTTGCTTTCTTTTTCCATTAGAGTGGAAATTGTGGAATACTTTTAATTTTCATATTTATCACCTTGTTGAAGTGTCAGTTCCAAACCTTAAAAATAGCCAAAAGCAAAGTGAATGCTGCTGTGAATTGTTCTTGTTTCCAAATGGCAACTTTCTTTTTGCAGGGATAGGGAGGGGAATTGGACTTAACTGGTTGTATTTTTTGTTTGCTTTTGAAAAGTGCTTTAATTTTGTCTTTAAATTGCTGTTTGGGTACGAAATCCATTTAATTCTTCACATTATGTGCACCAATAGACTTCTGAATTGAGGAACAATAATCAACATCTCTTAACATGCAGAGGGATACAACTGCTGCCCAGCTGCCATGAAAGGTGTCAGCTGTACCCAAATCCTCTTTTATTTCCCTCAAAAGAGTTTTAGTGTCCACTGTTGATTTATAATCACATCATATTGTGTGCATAAGAGATATTTCATGCCTTAGAAATATTTGCCAAATTTTTCCTCTCTTTCTGGAGCAAATCCAGAAATTTTACAGAAAGTTCACTAATCAAAGCCTTCTACTTTACTTTTAATATTTTGTGTTGTTGGTGATTCTTAGATGAACATAGTATCCAAATATCATACCCTAGGTTAGGATTCCCTTTTTGGCATCCCTGGTATGAAGACTGCTGTGAAGAAAAACAGTCTTGGTTTCATGAACTTTGCAGCCTAAATAGACTGTGCAGGAGGTAGAGGAGAGTAAGAAACAATAGGAGTGATTTTCCATCTCTCTACCTAACTGTTATACAGATGACCAAAACTTAAGTCATCTCACTGTCAGCCAAGTGCTGTATCCCTACACTAATTTGCTTCTAGGTAAATTTAACAGAATCCCTGTCTGTATGACTGATAGAGGAGCTGCAGAATTCTTTTTTTAAAGTAAGAAATATAACCTGAAGCGAAAGTGCAATTGTTGATAATGGGAACAACAGAAATATAAATTACAAATGTGAATTGCAGTTTTTAGCATTATAAAAATGCATGTCCAGGTGGGGTTTTAAAGTTTACAATGCTGTTCAGGAATACTTTTTTTCTCCTTTCCTTTCTGGGAGCCTCATCTTGTTTAGTGGCATGTATCCTGTGGGTCAGAAGATTCTCTAAGCAATATATGGTGTTTTCAGATCTCCAAGAACATGAAATCTATATATGACAGTATTTGAATCAAAGTGTATCTTACAATTTATTTTTTTTAATATAAATACATTGTGAAAAGCAACAGCCATACTAAAGTGTTAATATCAGAGTCCCTAAAGTCTGGCACCAGAGATATTTTGCTTCTTGAGACCATATCTAATGTTTTTATAAGACTTACCACATTCTTCAGAAACTCTTACCATGAGGTAAATCTTAATGATATTTCTGGGCTTGTGGTGATAGTTTTGTCCTAGCAGGAAGGACCATTTGCAGTAAATGCGTATATTTATATGTCTATTCAGGAAGGAAACACAGGACACTACCCTTCATCTGGCTTGACAAAGTTAAAAGACATAGTGGAAACAGTGCACACAAACAGCTGCCTGCAACCAATCCACAAGTTATTTTGAACGCTTTTTTTGTCTAAAATGTCTGCTCCATAGAAGCACCTTCAGAATTTGTAGTTATGGTTCTGAGAACGTAATTTTATATCTGTTTCAAGATACGCAGCTATTATGTTTTGGTTCAGGGTGTTTTGTGTGTTTTTTGTTTGGTTGGTTTGTTTGTTTGCTGGGTTTTCTTACACTGTTCATTTACTTTACAGTATAGTAATAGTAGTAGGAGAAAATAACTTTAAAGGTCTAATTTGCCTGTCTGAAGGCTATGACATATAAACAATCCATTTTGACCCAACATCTGCTTAGTGTTTTCACCTTTTGAGAATAGGTTATTAGAGTAGCTACAGCATACAAACGTCATTTATGGAGTAACAGGGGAAAATACCAGATGGTATTTTGCCATAACAGTGTAGTTACTTCAAAGCTAGTGGCATTGCTGCTACTGTGTAGTATCCTGGTCATGTAGCTAATGACAACACAGACCCCTGCTGTGCTTATTTTTTCTGATGTTTCTATAAATGGTGCAAGAACTCATTAGTATTATAAGGCTTTGCGCGGGCCTGCAACTTCTATGTTTTTTCTATTTCTTGATAGCATCTGTGTGCATTTTTAATACTACACGTACACATCTTTTTGTACTGTGTGCGCTGTCTAGTGGAGTTACAATATACACTTCCCAAAGTCACTTATTAGCACTGCAAATCAATTAATAACCATACACACTTCTTACTATTTTTACGTTATTGTATCAGAATAGAAACACATAGTCTTCTGACATGTAATTGAGAAACAATCTTTAGTCATCTGAGGAAACAAAAAATTGTTTTCAAAACAGAGGTAATGAGAGGTAGTAGAATCATTGCCAACATTTTCCCCCCTTACAGACAACGCAGAAGTGGGAGGAGTGCTTGGTAAACCAGAGAATTTTGTTGCCATTCAGAGGTGGCTCGACAAGCTGGATAAATGAACAGAGAGAACTCAAAGATTTCAGTAAAGGGAGTGCAAAGTCCTGCGTCTGAGGAGGAAAAACCCCAGTTAATAACTGTCTGAAAAGCAGCTTTACAGAGGAGGTACTGGTGGACAAGAAGTTGACCATGAACCAGCAATGCACTCTCATTGCAAATCACTCCAACAGCTGCATTAGGGCTGCATCAGGAAGACTGTTGCCAGCAGGTCAAGTGAAGTGATCCTTCCCCATTACTCAGCCGTGCTCCACTTAGCTGAGGCCACAACTGGACTGCTGAGTCTGGTTCTAGGCTCTCCATTAAAAGTGAGAATGTACTGGAATAAGTCAAGTAAAAGACACAAAGATGGTGAAGGAACTGAAACATCTGTCATACATGGAGAGACTTGGAACTTTTTAACCTAGAGAAGGGAAAACTCAGGAGGGATCATTTCAGTGTGTATAAATCCCTGATGGGAGGAAGTAAAGACAACAGAGCCAGACTATTCTCTATAGTACCCAGTGACAGAGCAAGTGTCAGTGGCCGTGAACCTGGAATACAAGAAATTCCCCCTGAATATAAGAAAATACTTTTTTACCGTGAGGGTGGTTGAACAATGGAAACAGTTGCCCAGGCTGGTTGTGGAGTCATCATCATTGGAGATACTCAAAAATTGCTTGGACACTGTCTTAGGCAACCTACTATGGGTAATCCTGCTTGAAAAGGAGGGTTGGATTAGAGTATATCCAGAGGTCCCTTTGAACCTTAACTGTTCTGTGTTTGGGCATGAATAAAAAGTCATGGAAGACATGCAGGTAGATTTTAGGCACTACCAATGTTTTTTTTCTTGTTGGATTCTTACTCTTACTGAAATTCTCCTCAATGCTTTACTTGGTGATTTCAGAGTTTGCATAACTTTGTTTCTTACAATTAAACATTTCAATTTTGTGCAAATAATGGAAAGCACCTACACAAATATTTCAAAGGTTGGAAAATCAGCCATACAATGGAAGACCAAAGGAACTCAGTTTCTCAAAGCTACAGTTAAAAGGTGACTTGATCATAACTACTCACGACTCATGCTCACAGTCTCTGTTTCGTATCTTTTCAATCTGTATGCTCTGTGCTATTCTCTGTGCTCAGCCATTAAGGGATATGAGATATTTATTGGTGCTTTGAAACCTGCCTATTTGCAGTAATATAATAAACTATTTTAGCACTAGAGATGGCAAATATTGTCAGCCAATATGGTGGAAATCGTATTCTAACACGTACTATAATTGCACACAGGGTTGGGAAGTAATACCAGATCATCTTATTTTTAAGATGCAAGTGCTTTACAGCTTGAAAATGCCTACGACTCTGCCTACAACTCTAGTGACTTTAGTTTTAGAGATAGGGTCAAATATTCAAGGGACTCAAAAAAAAGTGAAAGCATCCAATGTAAATCTATTCAGAAGCTACATATTCAACTCTCTTAACTTCTTTTGAAGATTTCAAATGCAGTTCTTAATACCTTTTCCAGGATATTGTTTGTGGTGGTGTGTAGCTCCTCCTCTCCCCCATCCTCCTAGACCACGTTGGGATGTCAGGACGAGCCAATTGTTTTTGGTAGCCTGAATAAAGATACTGGCATTTGAAGTGAACTACATCTCCAGGAGGCAATCTGTCACTTGCACTTATTATTTCCTTGAAAGTGATTTGAAATAGTAAATAAACAATCACAAAATTTCAAGTAATTACTGTACTTAATTTTAACATTTCCTGATAATAATGTTTAATAGGATTTCCATTTGTTTCATTATATTTAATTTGATAAACTTTAAAACATTAGAGAGATTTCTGAATGGAGTACTGAGTCCTAAAGATCTGAAAATTAATAATTATGCACATTGCATTTGTTTTTCTGACTAATTATACATTATGTATTCTTCTCATTGACATCATATAAGCACCAGATAGCAATATTTTAACTATAAAGTAAATAGGTAAGAAGCTGGTCAAGTGGTTGAGGTTGACCTATGAGTATTTTTTTTCTGGTAATACATTTGTTATCCAAAACCTGTTTAAGTGAAAAGACTTTTATTGACAAGGCTACTTTGGATATAAGCTAAATGTAAATCTGTGTCATTCTTCACCAATTGTTAGTGTTGAAATGAGAGAGAAATTAGTCATTATTATCACAGAATCATAAAATCCTCTGGGCCAAAAGGGACCTTCAAAGGTCACCTAGTCCAACCACCCCACCCCCCCCCGCAGTCAGCGGGGGACACCCCTAATTAGATCAGGTTGCCCAGGGCCTCGTCAAGCCTCACCTTGAGGAAAATAACAAATATTGCTGATTTCAAAACTAAAGTGTAGTTCTGCTCAGTCTTATGAACCTAAACATTGTACAGTTCTTCACTGAGTAGGGTTCTGTAGGGTTCTTGCTGTATTTCAATGATCTGGAAATTAACAATCAGTGTTTAACAACTAGTTAAACTCTTTCTGTGCTCCTTGTAGATAAATATGCACCTCCACTCTGAGACAGGAATGTAAAATAGATGGGCTGCTTTGGAGGTATGTAGGTGCTTAATGATTATAGTTAGGTAAGACTGAATCCTATTTTTTATTTAAATTGTCATAGTTTCACCTCAAAATGAATCTCTGACTATTTCTGTAAGCGTGTGTTAAACTATCTTGTTTTGGGTATGTCAGTAAAAAATTCTTGGGATAGAATGTACAATAAATATTAGCCATTGCAGATATTTAAATTCATGTCTTTCTATTTCCTATTGAGTGCTCTAGCTACCAGCCTGTG
>JAOXJM010000033.1:34921956-34933843 GCA_026413425.1 Tringa solitaria
GCACAATGAGCAGAGACATCTTCAACTAGGTCAGGTTGCAGAGGATTTCAAGAGAGTACGTCATGTTATGATCATTTCCCCGGTTGATAGGCCAAGTAGAGACTAATTTTGCCTCTGGAGTAGCCTAGGCAAGTGTACACTGCAGTGAGGGAATTTAATTACATCTTTAATCAAACCAGCAGAGGTAGGTAATAGTAGTGTCAGCACAAATTTTGTTGTGGGCTATAAACAAGAATGCTTGCTCCCACACCCCTCATTTCTCTTGTTGGCCATCCTACAGTGGTCCTACAGGAATAGGTCAGCCTGTTCCTGCTGACATTACACCCCCGACCACAGTGCAGTCACACCTCGACAGCAGTGTCGCACTCCTCCTAAACCTGATGAAGGATAAACAGCCCATAGGGGCTGCTCTGCCATGTGGGAATTGCAGCAATCTAATTGCCATCCTACTAAACTGAGTCATGTTGTTGCAAGTAACCTGAACCTAGTAACAGGAAAAATAGCTATGTATTTTTTTGTCAATAGAATTTACACTTATAAATGGTTTTTATATGCTTTTTCTTTATGCCTACCTTAAGCATAATAAATGCTAAATGACAGTGAAATTCTTCCAAGCATGTTTGAAATTGTATGCATTGATGAGGATATATCTCAAAATGCTCTATTTAATTAAAGCCCAAAGAGTTTTTGTTCAAGCTGCATTTATTTTTCAATTGTGTGGATGTGCATGCATGTATTTTCATTAAATTGTATTTGTGCAACCTCATTTCTTCAGTGAAAGATTTTGCAGCAATAAAATGTTGCAAGTGTTACCATAGCAATAATGATCTCAGAGTATCAAAAATTATCTTGTTAAATCCCACTATAGTGTTATTACTCCTGCACTTTCAGCATCAATGTCTTTTGCTGTGAATTTCCCACTTTTTCCCAGAAATATGAAATGTGTGTGACATCACGTGATAGTCATATATGACTATCAGTGGGCCCACTGACTTAAGGAACATGTACATCAGTAAAGACACTTCATATGAGAAAGAACTGTGACTGGAAATGAGAATAAAATAAAAGCATCATTCCCAGCTCCAGGCAAGATACAGGATGTGACAGTTTTCTATTTCATACTGCAGTAACCTAAGAATAAATATGTTAAGGCCAAATTAGTTATATAGGTTTAAATGAGCACAAGAGAAAGGAGCATATTAGCATAATCTTATGATCCTTACGTGCCAGTTGTAAGTGTATGGAATTACTACGATATTAATTAAAATCTACCAACAATGACTATACTCAAGTAGGAAGCTTTGGACAAAACAATTCAAACATACAGCTATTAATATTAAATAACAAGGGGTTTGTAATACTGCAGAGATACTATACATATCTGTATCTGAATTCCTTAGCATTAATAGTTATGAGATAATTCAGTGTGCCAAGATTCTGTTGTGCAAAATAGTGTGATATGAATTCTTTTCATAAATCAACTCCTTGTCTCGACAACTTATTCCCAGATGTTGGACACAACATTTGAAACTTAGGGACCAAATTATGTGTCAGAAGATACTTACAGGACTCTTAGTGCCTCAAGTCAACCTATATATCCTCAAATTTGATTTCAAGACTGTAGTATTGTGTAGAAATCACTGGACATAAGGTGAATGTTATGCTGTAGAGAAAAAGATGTCATACAGTAGGAAAAAATTCATGTGTGATTGATTGACTTTCTGATTTCAAATATTTGATTTCAAATGTTATATATTGGCAGTTATTTAGAGTTTCCTCAGTAGATTTTTAACTCATGCATAAGTTTCCTAACAGTGAGGTTTCTGAGACTGCCAGTTGTTTCTCTTCCCTTGCAAGCCACATCCCCTTTTCTGCAACATAAGAACTGTAAATGTTCTTATGTTTAACATCAGGTTAAGGAAAATGCAACTCCCTCAGTTCTCTTCCGAGCAGGACCTTTCCCCATGCTTTTCTGTCTTTGAGGGGTTTTTGAAAGTCAACTTTTTTTTCATGTTTCCTCAGGTGCTCAGTAATGCAACTGTGAAAGCAATGATGTGGTTTCATTCTTAATGTAGCACTCAGATATTTTAGTCTTTTCCTGTGGATGACATTAAGGATAAAAGATGTTGGATTCTGTGACAAGACTTGGCATGTATTACAAAACCATTTCATTTCATCTTCAGGTGTTTGCTTTGGAAAGCAATTAGGCATTTCTATTCTTTTGAAGTTTTCCATATTTTGATATTCCTGTCCGTCTCCTTGCTGTTTGTTTTTTCTGTGTTTCATAACATAAAAATCAATATTGAAAAGGCAGTGGCTTCTCACATTCCTCCTTGTGGGATTGTGATCATTTACAAAATACAAGCAATTGACCAAATAAAGTCTGAGAGTTACATTAAACATTTCTTAAACTTCATGTTCATTTTTTTATGTATGCAGTTACACCGGTGTTTAATACTTCCTTGTGGGATACATATCTGCAGAATTTCTCAGAATTATTCATTGTATTAAACTTTATAAAATGACCATAATCTGGGTATATCTTTGCCTAAAAGAACTTCACTGAATTGTATCATAGAAGCAGTGGTACATCTGAAAGTAAGTACGTTGAAATAGCGATGTTGGCATCTGGAGTAGGACTTCAGTAGGAATTACGCATCTATGGTTGTATACCATGGTCATGTGTCTCATCTCAGTCATGTCTCATGAGTGAGAGTTTAAATACAGGAAAGATGTTTTAATGCATTAAATGTCACATGGTGCCTACCAAACTAGTCAATTATCAGATATCTGTCTTACAAGCATGAGTTTTTCCGTTTATCAGTAAAAATATATCATTTGCAAGCATGTACTGGCTTCTTATTCAGCAAAGGCATATTGTCATGATGGTAAATTTATGGATATCTATAGAAGAGTTACTAAAGTAATCTGCTATCTGTGTAATTACACCAAGAACATTTATCCAAATGAAACAAATTTTACATAAATCATGAGAGTTTTCTGTATATATATTAAAGCTGATAGTTAATCATTAATTGCAATTAAATTACCATTGTATCAGGGCAGTGTTAGAACTTTACAAGGGTTTCAATCAATAGTTTGTGAAAAAAATCAGTTGCTGAAGAGCTGTATGCATTTCTTGTTGTATATGTCACCTATCATGTGGTGGTGTTTCTCTTTTTAACATTTAAGTAAGAAGAAAGAAAAAAATATAATAGAAAATAACACATCAATATTGAGTAATGTCCTTCAAAATTAATAGATCATTATATTTTTACTAATAAATCTGTAGTCATCTTTATACTAAGAACTGATAAACATAAACAGGACTGACATTGTGTGTATTTATTAATCTACACATTAATTTATTATTTTTATATGTTTAGAACTAGGAAAAATACTTTAGAGTTTGGACATGTCAGCATTTCTTTCCTGTGTCACCCATCTGGTTAATGTCTTTAGTCTTCCCTGTGCCTTCTCTGATATCTGAGTATTAGCTTGACACATTATGCATTGATATATGTATAAAGTGATCTAGTGGTTTTTTTGAATCCCATATTGATTAAATCTGACGAGTTATTCTAAATTGAAAGTGTGTATCTTGGTGACAGGTTATGGGAATGCCTGCTGGAAAAGAAACAAAATGACATTGCGTAGATTGATTTCGCTAAGTTATATGCGGCACGCAAGGTTTGTTTACAGAAGGAAGATACTGTGGTTTTCTCATTGCAGACTGACATCAAAAGAACTCCGTGCTGCTCCTATTGTGCTGTGGGATGTGATTTGGTTATGATATTGGATCATTTAGTTTGTTTGATGAGAAGTGAAAATGAAAAACCTTGAACATGCAAATAACATCATACTTCTAATGTTTTGTACTTCTGGCTTAATCAGCTACAGGATGGAAGTGCTCTGCTTCTGAAAAAAAAAATCCAAAGGATTTCAATCTTACCAAGATATCTAAACAATGGTTATCAGAATGGTACTGAAAGTGGGGAGTATAGTTTGTTCCCTTCACAAGTGTAATTTCTTACAATTTTTTAAGGGGGGGCTTTTTGTTCAGTTGTTGTTTCTTCATAAGATGTCAAAAATATGCCTAAGTGTTATGTTCTTTAATATCCAGTATATTGCACTCCAAGGATCACGATGCAATCAAAAAAGGAGTCCTCTCTATTTTAAGAAGTCATGCTTTCACTGGGTCCTTTTCTCAAATTCTCCAGTAATCTTCCCCCTTAAGCAATATATTTTTCCATTAGGAACAAAAGATATTCTTTTCAAGAGATTATAGTAAATCCAGAATTACAAGGACACTAGACATTAAAAATTTGCAGTTCTTCAGAGATACTTCATTACCAATTTTACATTTGTTGCACTTAATTTCTGGAAAAGTAATGAATTTTCAATAACTCCTTCAGAAAGGTATTTGATTTACTATTACATGCATGTGCTTGCATTGATAGAAGAGCTAAAGATCTGCTTCTAAGAAGACTTTTTGTTCACTGTAAGAGATGCACTAGAAAAGTAGGTTAAAATTATGTTGCTAGGAAACAGAAGTGGATCCTAGCAACTGCTGCTGAAAATGAAAATTGTATGACTGTGTTAAAGATGGAGTTCAATCCACAGCAATTCAGCTGGCTAACGTTGTTTCCTTAAAGAGGAGTAATTTTGTGGTCATATCTTTGGTTTTTATTAATAAAATTTAGAATTGTTCTCTTAGAAAAAGAAAGGTGTTTTTTTGTTCATTATAGTATCTCACAATGTTTGGGTAACACGTCCATTATTCAGCTGGATGTGAATTGTAACCTTTTGAGATCCACATTCCTCATTTACATGCAGGACTCACCAGTTAGAAAGATACTCATTAACCTATGGCTGTAGGCAATCAGTACTCTAACAGAGTATTTGTTTTAATGAGTTTTTGTTGTTATGTTTAGGGACTGAATATCTAAGGGGTGAAGTGTGCAGTTGTGATCCCAAAGTAATTTTAGAACAAGAAAAAACTACTAAGGGATATATTTAAATATATGAAACCCATTCTTCTTTTGGCACTAGTTTCATTTCCTTACCAGACTTCCATTCTTCTATCTTCTTTTCTCTGTTGCTGTAATTTTTCACAAAAGTTCATCTTGTATTCTTAGTACCTTTGCTTTTCTGTCAACCATTTTCTTTCTTCCTCTTCCACTTTTTTCACAGTCATCCTTTCCTCTATTTTGCCAGACTTTGCTTACTTGCAGCTTCTCTTTCTTACTCTCCCCTCTTCCCTGATCCACATAGTTACATTCATTCCCCCCAGTTAACCTTAGCATTGGAAAACATAGGGCTTTAGTTACAGGAGGCTGCAACTTTATGATTAATTTCACTGTTCAAAAGCACATAGGCTGGTAAGAGTGAAAGCAGCGGAATGGTGGAGAAAATACTTTTGTATTTTCAGTGTGTAGGCTAATGAGGTGCAAGCTCAGGAGTTGATGTACATGATGATGTAGATCTACATGATGATGATGCAGATCATTACCATCACTATGACCTCTTTATCTATATATGTATAGACACATAAATATATTCATATACAGGTAGCATATGGTCTCAAATTTGTGTGCATGCATAAAGGTGTCTTAGTCCTTCCCTAATGCCAAGATAAATACTGGTATAGGAGTAATATAAAATAGGATAACATGCACAGATGAAGTAGTTATCCCTCTGCATTATATACTTGCGTGAATCTTGGAGCAATAGAAAAGAATTAAGCATGTAAAACAGGCAAGGCAGTGATTATGATATGAAGTGCTGTCTCCTGCAGGTAAAGGCCTGCTGAGGGGTAGGAACTCTGAGGGAGATTTAGGTATCAAAAATGAAAGAAATGAGGGACAACAGGTGAAGAAAAGACTATCAGATGTGATAGAATTTACTTTCTATAACAATCTTGGGTAAACTACCTATGTATATAGGAAACTGTTGCTAGGGAAGGAGTGGCTTTGGAGAGACTGTGATTTATAAAGTAGGGGGCTTTTTGGAGGAAGAACATGAGGAAGTCAGGAAATTGTGAAGAATCAGTCAGTTCTTACAGGAAGACTATAGAAACTGAAACTAAAGAAATCCTTTCTGCATTGTGGCTTGAAGGATTTGAGTACTACAAAAATAACTGACTAGAGGTGCAGGCGTATATTATCTTTGGTGCATATTTGTGGAGGTTTAGTCTGGGCATGTAAGTGAGATGTTGTTGGAACTGTTATGATGCAGCTGGGCAAATCTCCTCTTTTACTCACCAGTCAGAAAGTAGCCAATCAAGACATGAACCAAACCAGGAAATTTTCCCTGTTCGGAAAAACTGGCTGGTTTTATGCCGCCTTCTTCAAATATTTAGGGAAATAACTCTTAGGCTATATTTTTTGCAACTTGAGGAAAAACACTGGGCTATCTGTGTCCATGGGGGCAGGAGCTCGGTCCAAATGAGGGGTTCCCCCCTTTTTTATTACTATAGTTCCACAACCTGGGTATCCTTGCTAACATATATCTCAAGTACACAGGCCTTGGCCATTTAAAAAACTATAGATGAGAACCAACAGTTTGAAGTTAATCTGTACAGTGGTAGATAGAAGGTGCAGAAGTTTTGGCACTACTTCCATTCACACCTATGGAATATCATATTTACCAAATGAGCTGTCATATCCTATAAAACAGCCATCTGTGAATTCACATGCAGTATAGACCTGGGAAGAATATATTATGTCTTGGTTCTTGCTTGCTTTTGGAACATCCTCGTTTGTGAGATAGTCTCATAGAGTGCTTAAGCTAAGAGAAAATTAGTCAATTGATATTAGAAACTAATATCTCAGTCCTGAGAGGACACAAACAAGAGTCAATAAATACACAACTGTTCATATGCACGTACACTTATAAATCAGCCCACAGTCAATAAGCTCATTTTGCTGTTACAAGATTGCTTTTATTGTAACTAATAGATTAAAAGGCTATAAGAGTCTATTTGCATAAACCTGTAATTAAATAGAATTTGGAAGACTCCTTGCTCTAATATTGACTTCTCACTCCCACTAATGTTGAAGAATATTTTTAATGTTATTTCAGTTTAATCAGATCATTGGGTAAAAGATGGTTTATTTTCAGCATGCTTTTTTTCTTTTCTGTGTCTTTAACTTGGATACAATTTCTGGACCAGAGATTTTCTGTATTGTTTAATATTCTTGTAGAAACTTTTGCTTCATTAAGATCGAATTTGTTTGTGCAATAGTGTCACCATGGCTGCAGGTGAAGTATGAAAAAAAGATTCTGTGGGGAGGATGTTTAAATGATGTGGTTATAAGTAAAACAGCAGAGGAAGGTTATGCATAATGCAAAATGAACAAGTTCTTCTTGGCAGAGATAACATTTTAGAATTTTCCTCTATGTGAAAGCTGTCTGGAGCTGCTTAAGCTCCTAAACCTTTCTTAAACATGTTATACTTAAAACCAAACATAATTTGATGCGGTGTACAACTGTATTTTGATAATAAAGCATGTGCTAATCTAAGGAAGAATAGAAATGTGATGTAACTGCCTTGTATTCCCTCATACCTATTCTTATGATGAAATAGGATAAAAAAATTGGGTTCCCAGAAAGTAGAGGACCAAAGAATGCGGAATATAGTTTTTCGGGGCAATGAAGCTTTTCCAACTGTAGAATACTGAAGCTCCTACTAATCTTTAATCAGGATCATTAATCAGGTGACCTCTACTCTTTCCAGATTAATGAACAGATAGAAATTATGGAGTAAAAACAATATTAACTTCATGTACATGCTTGTATAGCCTAAGGATTAATATTAAGGAACTACATACATGCTTACAAAGGTAGATGTGGGAAAAAGTTTTCAGATTCTGTAAATCTCAGACAATAATGTGAATGTCTGGCTCCAAGTTTGTTATTTATGCAAGTTCTGTAATATTGCAATTTAAGTACTTCTAAAAGTAGCTGTAATTAAAAAACCAAAAAGAAAGAAAGTATAATACATGATTGTGTGCAACTAAAAGGACACAAAGTACATTTTCAAAGATGCGGAGTACATACTGGGTTTTTGAAAATGAAGGTTCTTCACATGTTTTATCTGCTAAGAAACTTAAAAATATCAGTAGGATTTTAGGCATCCAAATATGACAGAAGTCTACCTATTGGCACCCACTTAAGTAACATTATTTATGTAAAATCAGCATCCACTCAAAACTAGTGAATTGCGTGCACATTTGTACTGTGGCTTGTGGGATAGCACTGCTTTAGTAAAGTCATACTTAAATGATAATATATGGAAGAAACCAATGTGTGGGATAGAGATTAAGCAACTTAATGAAAACACAGGAGCTGAACTATTTTAAAGGGTGCGAGGTGGTAGAAATCACTGGAGGGAAGATGGCTCTCCCTGGATCTGAGGTCATGTTTCAGGCTTCTTTAGCATCATAAGTGAGTACGTCTCTTTTAGAAGAATGTGTTGTACTTTCATACTGGTTTTGTGGGTCATGGAAACAACATACCCATTTTATACCTGCCTTTTTTTTTTTTTTGAGCCTTTCTTCAACAGGGCCTTCTACTATGGCAGAACTAAAGCTGGTATGCGCACTCTAACCATGAGATATATACCTGGCTTGAGTGTCTGCCAGCTCAATCAACTGCCAGCCTTGTGCAGTCTTGTAGAATAGAGATTTTGCATGGTCTCCCTTCATAAATGTAAACTCTGCCTAGAAATAATTATGTGCAGTAGTTGGTAAATTAATAAAGGGGTGTTGGCCCTTTAAGGGAACAAAGATATTTTTAAGTGAGTAACAGTATAGTCCTTGTAAACACAGCTAAAACCTCAATAAGTTAAGAAATACTATGAATTAATCAGCACCATATCAGGGTTCTTGATTAATAAGTGACTAAATCTCACAGCCTGCTGAATATGGGTGTTAGGTTTGATGAATTTAGATCTTAGTGGTGTGAACTGGCCTCCCATTTTAAGTCAAATAAAAATGCAATTGCAGGAATTAGTTTGGTAATCTTACTCAGGTCCTCAAAAGGTTTTACTTTGCATTACTAAGCCACTTAATGGTTTGTCAAAAGCTGGTAAAAGTGCTGATTTACAATATATCAGGATAATCTGTAAATCAGGATCAGAGTGAAACAGGTCTGTTGAAAAAGGTACTAGAACAGAATAATTTCCAAGTATGATATTCTGGTTGTCTTCTGCTTCACTAACCACAGGGACTGATCAGATATTAGATGTCTCCTTTTATAAATTCCCATGTGTTTGAGGGCATGGGTAATGCAGTGGGGGAGGTGGATAAATTGGGAATGCAGGATTATTTAGAGATGATTTTTCCATTTTCCACTAAGTTTATTTCCACATCTTGTTATTTCCTGCAGTATTGTCCTTTAGCTTATTTTTGTTTAAAAGAAATGTCTTGCATTTCGTATATTCAAAGGCCTGTTGTTTGAAGACCTTGACAGAAAATTGACAGTCATAAATAATTTCTCTATGAATGTAAGGCAGCGTCACATAAGTCTCAAAACATGGCTGAACACACAACATATTTAATGAAACTTTAACTGATCCAAAAATGTGGTTGACATGAACAAACTTTTATGATTAAATTAAGGATTGTTTCCAGTCCAAAACCCCGAATTAACTACAGCAAAAACAATCCTAACGGCTCCAGTACGCTAAGCAGGATTAAAGAAAATGTGTGCTAAAGCTGACAGTGATCATTGATCAAAACTTCAGTCTTTTTAGCCCTAAGGTAACCGAGTCAGATTTCATCACTGTAATCCTTAAGGTATAAAATAGAAATTGAACTTGCATGGTGATGCAAGCTGGCTATGAAATTAGAAGGCCTTGGCTCACAAAATATGAAAAGTTGGCATACTCAATGGAAGTGATGTTCAAAGCAGTTCACAGTAAGAATGAGAAAAGCAGCTTGTGCCGCTCTGGAAGAATAAACAGCAGTTCTCTTTTTGCAGCACTCACATTCCACACATTAATAAGTATCAGGGAAAAAAAAAATATATGTTAAAGTAGGAATAAAATAGTGACCCTTGGAAGTTTCTAAATGTTAAGAAAAAGTCTATTATTAAACTTCTGTGTGTAAAATATAAAAGATATTTTGTGAGGAAGTAAGCATGTAACAAATAAAATCTGCCACATTTTGCATCATCTTTGCAAGAAGAGATCGAACTAGCTACATGAAATAATATATTATCCTCCAGAAAAAAGATCTAATAAGAAAACTAGCACTTGAAAGGGATTTGAGTAAATGATGAATAAAGGCCATTTCCTTTTGTTATGGATTTTTATGGTTGCATGCAAAAGAAAGTTCTCCTTCTGAGGAGAAAGAGGCACTATTAATTCTGTCTCACAAATGTCAGAGTTAATTAATTCTTTATATTAATTATAAATCCTAGTAGCAAGAGGATCAGAATTTGAAATATACATCAGGAGGAAGGATTTATAGGTGAGAAAAACTGAGCTGTGAGCACGCTGTGTCAGTTCTGATTGCACTTTGCTTTTCAAAACAGAGGCAGAGCATTGTGTCAATAACTCCTCCCAAGAGTACGGCTTGGGATCTCTAAATAGAGTATTGGAAAAGAAACAAGTCCTAAATGCCTGAAATAATGCAGAGGTACTGTGAGGGCCTTGTTCCTAGCCTCTCTAGTCTCAGCTGTCAAATTATAAAAGGAAAATAAAATTCATTATTTTTTATATTTGTATTTTAGAGTCACACAAGCGTTTGAAGTTTTGCAGGATATGTGTGGTCAAGGAAAGGTCATAATATAATAAAAACAGAATTGTTTGGTTTGATTTTTAGTATTCCTGTGTACCTAAGGGTTGATGACAGGGTTCAGAAGTTTAGCTTTTCCCTGCCCCATCCCGTAAGAGGGGGTAGGGAAAAAGGCCCATACAGTACAATGGCTGTATCTAAGTTGTCCTGCTCTGCCTGCAATGTAGATGGGGCACAGGCACCTCTCCCACGCTGCATTCACAGACTCATCCAAGGGCATGGTCACTACTGGAGAGGTTTTCCCTAGCTGTCTTACCTCCTCCCTTGTGCTCCCGGTGTCAGCCCAGAGGTCTCGGTGTTTGTTAGAAGCAGCAGCAGGATCGGCTGTCACAGGGCAGCAAAATGTGTATCCCAGCTCAGTATGCTGCAGCACATATTCAGGAGTATTATCATCCCAAGAGCCATCACTTTATCATGCAGAAGGCCAGATAAAACTCCGAGTGCTACATGCTGAAGGAATAGGGCCCTCTTCAGCTATTTATATGAAAATGATCTTGTTGTTTCTGAGGTGCTTCACTGTATGCTGCTAGAGGACCTCTAAAGACAGAAAGCACAACAGGTGTGCAATGCAGTGCTGAGTAGGTGAACTGTGATCCCCTTGTGTTTCTTCTGAACTGTTTCAACCTGATGAGAAATTTTCATGGCCATCATCCCCCTCTTTGTTTTTGCCTGTTGATCTTTTGCGTAAAAAACAAAATTAAGGCAATATAATATTTATGTGTCTCTAAAGAAGAAAAAAGACTAACAAAGGACACTAATTTAGAAAGGCACAACGGAAAAGTCATGATGAGAAGCTGCCACAAAATAAATAGGAGATAAGATATGCATTTGAAGCAGTGACTAGCCATTGGAATAAATTACCATCTGAAACATCTTGGAAATGAATTGGTAGCTGGGGAAGTGAGGGGGAGCAGGGAGGGGGAAGAGAGCACACAGAGGGAATTGGAACATGCTGCAGTCCTGGCTGCTGCAGGAGCTGGAGCCTGATTTTGGATGGCTGTTGTGCATATGAAGGTATCTGATACCACCCTTAAGTAATTACTTCCCTTTCATATATACCCTATATATATGTATAGACACATCCT
>JAOXJM010000033.1:34933943-34946220 GCA_026413425.1 Tringa solitaria
TATATATGTATAGACACATCCTATGTATTCCCTTTCCTATATACCCAGCCTGGAGAAGAGAAGGTTTGGGGGGGGGGGACCATACTGGGGCTTTGCAGTACTTAAAGGGGGCTTATAAGAAAGATGGGGACAAACTTGTCAGTAGGACCTGTTATGACAGGATAGGGGGTATTGGTTTTAAAGAAAAAGAGGGAAGACTTAGACTAGATATAAGGAAGAAATATTTTACACCAATATTGGTGAAACACTGGAACAGGTTGCCTGGAGAGGTGGTAGATGTCCCATCCCTGGAAACATTCCAGGTCAGGTTGGATGGGCCTCTGACCCACCGGATCTAGTTGAAGATGTCCCTGTTTATTGCAGGAGTGATGACTAGATGACCTTTAAAGGTCCCTTCCAACTGAAACTGTTCTATGATTTTATGACCCTGTGCTCTTCCACCACTCTGAAGTGGGCATTTGCAGCAGGCACGTATATTTAGCAGCTAAAGCATGAATACCTCATCTTGCCTTGTTGGCCAGGCATATCTATTTAGCTGTTAAAGACTGCATGTGGGAAGAAGGTATCAAACTGGAGATACCAGGAAGGGCTGAGTAAAAACAGCTATGAGGTTAAGTGGTGTAGAGCAGCTAACACCTGAGCTTGGAGGGCAGGGGTTGCAGAACAGCCCACCTCTGGAAAGTGAAGGTAGCAGGGAAGATTCACCTGACAAACCTTGACCAAGAATTAATTTAATGCCATAGACTTTTGATTCTGAACCTTAGTGATCTATATATACTTACATTTAAAACAGCATTATTGTTAAACTTACTCTTTGCTATATATTTTGGAAAACAGTCTCCTATTTCTTGAAATAAATTTAAGAAATGTCCAGTGCTGGAAATTTGCTTCTTTCTGGGCACTTGCCTAGAAAAAACATCAGCAAAGAACTGAAAGAACAGATTTCTCATGCATTTTTTTCTCTCTTTGTCTCCTACACACAATATGTATATTTATACTGCAATATGTATTTAAATGCAAAGACATATATACCCACATAGGAGATTTAGGAGGTGACTTAGGAAAGAAGGAAAAATCTAGTAATAAACAAACATAGCCTGCATGAAAAGTACTTGTGCAGAATATGGTAATCTGCAAATGAGACGAAATCATGAAAAAGGAACAGATCTTGTGCAGCATGTTTATGGTGATGCTAAAGGGAATAAAATAAGAACATTAAGATTCAACCTAAATGTAGGACCTATTCAAGCAGTGTGATGATTTCTACTGGAAGGAGCCCTGTCACTAAAGTAACTTCAGAAAACACTGGAAAAAATAACATTAGGCGTAATAATACTTTGACAGAAGATACACGGAAGTAACACTGTTCCTGTTTCTTTTCTGAGGAACATCACTAAAACAAAACAGAAAAAAAAAAACCCAAAAAAAAAAGACAGAAAACATGCATTTTCTTGGATGAATTGAATACAGTACTTTCAAAGACAAAAATATGGGAAGAGAATGTTACTCATCAGTGTTTCTGTAGTTTTATTGGTAGTCACAGATACTGAACGATCTACATTTTCATTTCTGTTCTCTAAGGGGTATATTTATGGTGCCAATTACCCTTGTTGTCAATTAGATCTGTCTTGTTCTGCTTTGATATATACACGTTTGATTAGACATAATAGTGGATTACATGTAATGATGATTATCTTATGTTAATTTTAAGTGTATTAAGTTCAAGCTCACAAATGGAATTTGTTGGTCAATCCGTAGTAACATTGCTCACTCTATTTTCACATATTCATGTAGGCTGTTCTGTCAAAAGTTCCAGAAAATAAATCACTCCATGTGTTAGTGGAGAGGGAAAATTGTAGTAATAGGTTTAATTTGCATAGGCTACCAACTCGCAGTTCCTCAAGAAACGCTGAGAAGCCCCATGAGTAGTTCCAGCCTGACTTGGGGGGTGGGAGGGTATCTCCTTTTGCCAGCAAGTAAAGGGAAAGGACAGATTAAATGCTGTTACTGAGTGTCAACCTGTTCAACTCTCACAGGTTCCTTGTGCTCTCCAGCTGAGGACTCATTTGAAAACACCAAACAAGCATGGCCTGAGATAATACTGGGAGTTATATACAGCTGGAAGCCATTAAAAAGAGCCATATATGCTTCTATGGGCCTTACCTCCTTGCCCATCTCTGGAATAAAGTTAATTCTGTAGCAAGAGAGTGATGCTGCTACCTGGGATTTAGAAAGAATCTCTTTGGGAGTAGCAGCAGATTTGAAAAGAGGCACCAGAAGTCAAGTTGTGTGCTGGTCCAATTTTCAAGTGTACATTAGTGGATAAATGAATTACTGTCTTCATGAAACACCTGTCTGTGGGATATTCTCACTGGTGTCTTGGGCTGAGCTCTGCTGCCAGAGTTCTCAGAAGGGTTTAACATGTCTTTTACTATTTAGTTGCCTATATGTTTGTATATGTGTATTTTATTCATATTCTGAAAACATGTTAAACATAACTATATTCATGATTTTGCATGTAGAAGCCATCTAAAGAAGTTGCCTTTAGATTTCCCACATTTTAGAGTGACTTCAGCTAGGTTTATTTATTTGTTGTTAGGAGGTCTGTGATATATTGTATCCGGCCCTTTTTTTCTGTCATTAACCACCTGGCAAAGGGCTTGCAATGGGTTCAGCTGAAGTTGAAGCAGTATAACGAATATACACAGTAGTTAATTAAATTGGCCAAAGTGCTTTTGGCACCAGCTTCAGGGCTTTAGGGAAAGGTCTTACTATTTTTTTCCAATTTGTTTTCAATGATCTGAAAATTATTAACAGCACACTATTCCACTACATAATAAAACATTTTATCAGAAAATTTCAAATTGACCTCTGTACATTACTACCAGCTTATCTGTCTATGAAAAGTAAGTAAGGGAATCTATTTTCAGTGTGCTCTGATAACAAAAATACTGTTAAGACAATAGTTTATATAATGGATCTTTTTTAAGATTGCAGGCAGTTTTACAGAATATTTACAAAATTATCAGAGTGTACTTTTAAAAAGAATTTTAAGGCTGAATCTCAGTTGCACTGGGTTTTCGTGGAAGAGTGAACTACAGCAGAAATTAAAAGACTATAAAATAGACAATATTACAAATATATGTGAAAAAATGTTCATTTTTCAACAGAAAGAATCCTCCTCTAGAGAAAGAGGGCTTCTTCCTCTAGAGCTGAGCTGAAGTTCTTCTATGCTAATGCACTCAACATGAGCAACAAACAGGAGGATCTGGAAGCCATTGTGCAGCAGGAAAACTATGATGTAGTTGCCGTCATGGAAACGTGGTGGGATGACTCTCACAACTGGAGTGCTGCAGTAGATGGCTACAAACTCTTTAGAAGGAACAGGTAAAGAAGGAGAGGAGGTGTGGTGGCTCTGTATGTTAGGGAGTTTTATGAATATCAAGAACTTAATGATGGGGACAACAGGGTTGGGTCTTTATGGGTAAGAATCTGCTGTATGTAAACAGAGAAGGACTTGTAGGGGATGTGATGGTAGGAGGCTGTCTTGGGCATAGTGATCATGAAATGATAGAGTTCTCAATTCCCAGGTAAGTAAGCAGGGGAGCCAGCACGACTGCCACCACAGACTTCTGGAGGGCAGACTTTGGTCTTTTCAGGAGTCTGCTTGACAGAGTCCCTTGGGAGGCAGCCCTGCAGGGCAAAGGAGTCCAGGAAGGCTGGACATTTTTAAAGAAGGAAGTCTTGAAGGCACAGGAGCAGGCTGTCCCTGGGTGCTGAAAAATGAGCCATGGCAGGAAAAGACCAGCTGGCTGAACAGGGAGATACAGTTTAAACTTAGGGGAAAAAGGAGAGTTTATGACCTTTGGAAGAAGGAGCAAGCCATTCAGGAAGGATACAAAGATTTTGTAAAGCTATGATATTATGTTGTACAACAAGTAGGGCTTAGGAATGTTAACCTTGGTAATAGAGGTGCATGGCTCATGATGGTGGTTTGGACAAGAATTTTACTGACAATAACATGACCTGTTATTATAAGAACTTTTGCTCTGTTGGACACTATTCTTTATTCTGTTTCTTAATATGAAATTAACACTGTGGGCTACTTTAAAGAAGTAAAGGAGCTAGAAAAGACAATCTAAAAATACTTCAGGGTGAAATTATTAAATGCAAAGACATAGTAATAAAAACATAAGGACTGATAAGGCAAAAAAGGGTATAATGAATGCCTTTCTTGCTTAATTTAGTAAGTTTAAAAATCCTCTTTGTTAATGTTCTGTTTTAATCATGCTACTCATCTGTTGTTTAAATATTGCACAGTTGTCTATCCTTCCTAAGTACTATGGGTTCCTAGGAATACCAGTCTGTCAGCAATACTGAATGAACTAAATAGGTCATACTAGAATGCTGGGCTGTATGCTAGTGTCATACAAAGCTGGCCTAGAGAACAAATATTTTACATGAGTTATTTGGATCTATAGCTATGACATCTGTTTTCAGTTGATCTGTTCATTCGTATCTGTTAAACATTGATACCCTCACTGAAATATCAATAGCATAATTAACAGGGGAATGTGGAAAATTAGATAGGAAACTGATACTAAAAGTTCTAATTAGAATTTGGAAAACAATATTAACTTCTGAGCAAATTTTTCTATACACTTGACAAGTAACAATATTTTTGTTTTTTTTAAGTAAAATATTATTGTGAAGAACAAAATCCTGATGATAATAGGATACATGTATATTTTCTGTGGGCATGTCCATAGACAAAAAAATCTGGCTAACCCAACATTTCATGACAAGTCAAAGAGATTTGAATACATAGTCTGAGAGAAAAAGGAACAGCTTGAGCAATTCTTGAACAGCTCCACGCAGTAGAGGTTAGAGCTGCAGTTGATTTGAAAACTGCTAGAGCCTTATGCATCTCAGTGTAGTAAAGTTGATGTGTGAATTCAGAAAGTGGCAAATTAACTCGCCAGACCATACTTACCCTAAGCAGGGATTTTACACACAATATTTTGATGTCCTACTAAAGTGTTGCAAAAGCCCATAGTTACTACATTTACTGCTTTCCTCATCTCAGATGGAGATGAGACTATCATTTGGAATATGGAAGTCTGGATCTCATATCTCTGCTATATCTGATTAAAAAAACAAAGATTTCTGATGCTGGCTGCCTAAATCTCAGATGAACACTTTCGTTAATTGGTTCCATGATTATCTAGGTTTTCAGGTCTTTGCTTTTGGCCATACGCTTGGCTCTCTATCTGAACTATCCTCTTGAGAATTTTCTGTTTCAAAATTAG
Source organism: Tringa solitaria (assembly GCA_026413425.1). Classification (NCBI taxonomy): domain Eukaryota; kingdom Metazoa; phylum Chordata; class Aves; order Charadriiformes; family Scolopacidae; genus Tringa; species Tringa solitaria. Next base: position 34,939,253 of record JAOXJM010000033.1, read on the forward strand.
CATGCTTCCATGAAAGGGCTGTGTTTTGAAGAATCAGAATTTCTTGATGTTTCACCAAAAATTCCAGACAAGTTCTAACCTTTTTCCAGCCCCACCCATTTTCTACTGATTATAACTTGCCTAAAATCACATTACAAATATGTGAAGGAGGACATGCCTGCACTGGCAGATAAAGGCAAGTCTGAGCTCACTTTGGTTGTGCTAGCCTGAGAAGAGCAGGGAAATACTGGGCAGAGACACCCATGCTGGTTGGATGAAATTCCAGGTACCTTAGTGCCATCCTTCACACAGCGTGATATGACCAGCTGAGAGCTCACTGTTAGGGGCTGCCAGTGTAGTTCACTGTTTGGGATAATTTTTCTGAGCATTAATCCTTAAAGGAGACAAAAATATTGCTTTTTTAACTTAGTCTTCGAAGTTCCACCCTTGGTTTCCAAAATGGAAAAACCTGATTGTATCTGGAGTTGCAGGAGCAGCTGCAGCTAACCATAAGGATCAAAGTGGTCATAACACTGTATATAATACACTTGTTTCAGTCCTTCAGAATCAGTTGTATAAAAGACACAAAATGGAAATGTTTTATAAGATGACTAGAAAATTTACCTTTCCTCAGCTATCAGCTTGCTTCATAATCTCCCTACTTACTATATAATATAGATTAATTTCTACTACCTAAATCACACTATTTAGAACACAGTAATTGCACATGAGTTGTCTCTCTTCTGTTTATGAAATATTCTTCTCCCAATGAACATACCTTCAAATAACCCTTTTTTGCATCCATTCCAAATATTCACTGAACTGATGAAGAACGATGTTCTCTCTTATCTGCTTAATCTATTTAACATTAGAAATGAGTGATTGTTTTTCATTAATTGAACTTTTGGTTAAACTAATTCCACCCCCACTGATCTTAACTGGTAGGTAAAGACAGGTATGATGCTGTACAAGGTAATTGCACAAAACTTCTACAGTAAACCCATAGCATGAGACTTTGTATGGATGGACCCTAAGACTGAATTGTGCAGATACTGGCCGCAATTGCCAGACATCAGGCACTTTGGCTGGAGTTCAGACATCAGAAATCCCAGACAAATGCACTGCACTTTATTGTGTTAATAAGGGAGGTTGGGATTTCTTACGCACCACACCAGGCCACTACCCCCGGCTATAAATCCATGTCTGACTAATGAAAAGGTAATATAACTAACAAGTGGCATGTAGAGCTGCAGCATGAATGAAACCCTATTTCCTATGGACTGGTGCCTTGTGGTTTGTTGGCCTTGATGGTTAAGGTACAAAAATCCTGAGACTTTTCCTACAACTGAGTATTTTTAAGTGCCGGTGTGCAGATTCTCAGGTATCATAAAAAAAATGTGAACTCCTTCTGCAGCCTTTTCCTCAGCCAGAAACTTATATGGTCTCAATCCTCAGTTTGACCGTCTATTTCTGCAGAATGTATGGACACATAATAATATTTGAGATCAATATCCTTTTGTTTAATTTCAGTTGAAATCAGACTGTGGGTTCCAAAGCTACTTAGGAAACACACACGCCTATGTATTGAGTGTGATAGGACAACTTTTGACAGGAGAGCAAACTATGGTAGAAAAACCACATTTTTTCAGAACTGTCATTAGTGAAAAGTTAGAGTATATTTTTCATAATTCTGGATGTCTGCGTGGGGAAAATTGTTGTCTTAAAAATTTCTGCTTTGACAAGTTTGGACTAAATCTTGATTTGTGTATTAGGAAATAATGCCAAATGAACTAGCTGTCTTGGAACTTCCAAGACCCAGAAATAGGGTGATGGACAATAAAGCAAAAGATTAGAAGGCTATAGACTTGTGAAAATTAGAGTAGTTTTGAAGTTCCTCTGAAGCTGCATTTTACACTAACCTACAACCCAATTACCTGAGGTTCATGAACAATGCTTTGCATTTCTTGTACAGAAACCTTGTCTCTTCTTCCAAAAAAACATTTGACACTTAGTTCTTAATATTTTATAATTTTTGTGACTTTCAACCTTACAAAGCAAATCCAGATAACTTGGCTAACTTTTAAAAGATCAAAGAAGCAACTTTTTACTGCAAAGCAATAAATAATTCTGATTGTATTTATAACCCTGTTTTAGTACTGATTAAAGCAGAAAACCTAGTTTTTCTCTGAGATAATATACTTTTGCGATGCATATAAGTTATGGTTGTAATATATAGTTAATAAGAGGCTTTAACACCACTAAAATGTTATTCTTGGCAGAACTCTGTTTCAATGAAATTTGAGCCACAGTTTATACAAGTTTTCATAAGAAATTCATGCATTCATCCATGGAAGGCTGGAAATCAGACCAGCAGTGACCCATTCCAAAATATGGAAAAGGCTGGAGAACGAGCCTGTGGAAGTGGCACTGATTACCTGTAGCTTACTCTGTTCACAGAAGTTCATGTCTAGCACAGCTTGCTTTGTCCTTGTCTTTTAAAATGTGACAATGCCACAATAGCCCTTACGCTGCCTCATGAGAGTGCTTTTCTGCTTTCTGCAGATTTACAGAGAGATCTGTTAAGACAGAGCTGAGTTAGGTGGCATTGTATTTATTTCTCGGGGGAGTTATTTAGAACCCTCTTTGCATTTGCTGTGTCAATGTGTGCTCAGACATTAAACTGCGAACAAGCACACATGCACTTGGACATATACTTACACATGCATATATGCAGATGAACAGTAGCTTTGAAACTGCATTCTAGAAGGGAAAAGATCATATTTTAAACCGACAGATAAAATTTCTAGATTTTATCTATCTATAGCCTCTGCATTTCTGAATGAGATGGCTGTTTTGATAGGTGAATTTAATACTGGCATACTTTCAATGCACTTACCTCATTCCTGAGGTACAGAGCAGACCAGTAGGAGTTCTTGAAGGGAGCAAGGGAGTATGTACTCTGGTTGCCAGCAGCAATAGAAGAGAATGGGTATTTAGGAAAAGAAAGAAGCGTTATTTATGTATGTTTTTTTCTTTTGCAGTATGTATTATGACCAAATCAATTTCAGACATCCTTGCTCTTTTCATTTGATCTCAATGTTCAGTTGAGCTACATTCCAAGGCTTACAACCTAACCATTACTACAATTCAGGAGTAAAAGAGACATGTTACAGAAGTGCTCATAATCAGGTACCAGTGATTTCCAGATTGGTATGCCACATCTGTTCTGATTCCTACTTATGAACAGTATTATCTTGTGACCTTTATGAACAGTAGAGAACACTGAGGAACGTGTGGAAATTGATTTGCTATGCTGTAAAGTACTTCTAATAAGCAGTACAAACCTGTGTAGTCTCTGATGCATCCATGAACTTTATCAGTAACTTTTTTTTCCTCTTGCAATTTTGCCATCTTACTAGAATATCTGAAATGAATGTTGCTAGACTTTGATAATCAAAGATACTATGCTTTGTCACTCTATATCAAAGTACAAAAGAACCCTTTTAAGTTTTCTAAGCTTGTCCAGATAAAAAGTGCAAAACCTAGACAATATGGCTGAACGTTGCAGCCAGAGAGTGATGGCTTTTCTGATTTGCCGTGCTCATGTAGAATTGTCAAAAATACAATGCATTTTCTGTGCTAATCAAGGTCCTGCTATCTAAAATCCCACTCAACATGCAAATTACTGTTTATTCTGAATAATAGCATTTTCAAAAGCAACTCAGTGACTTAGATTGTTAAGGCCTTTAAATAGTTTTTAAAAATATTATCTAAATACATTCCATTTCCTAAAGATGTATGTGAGAAAAATCTGTATCAAATAAATGGGATAGAAAAGCCTGGAACTCTTGAATACATTAAAAACACATTTAATCTCCTACAAAACACCATTTCATTTGCCAAAAAATAATGTCTTCAGTTTCTATTAAAGAACTGTTAAACTATTCCTACCCAAGAATGATGCTAGAGAGGCATTACCATTATTAGGCAGCCTCACAAAATCTCAAAATTAGCATAGTGCAGATACACCTCATTTAATAGTCATTTAGCCTGACTAATTTCATTAATCAACACCTGAAATTTGGTCTGAATAAGAGCATGTGATGTAGAGTTCCTATAATAGCAATGACTCTGCAATGTGCTTCTGTCTGGAAAACACCGAGTTGTTACTTTTAATCAGTATTTTCCAAAGGCTTTGATAAAGTATGTGAAAATGTTTTTTGAGAATCAATATAAATGTTCAAAAGACTAAATTTTAGCTTGGAGATTTGAAAATTTTGAGACTTGGAATTTTTCTTTGTTCTCATTGTCCAGTAATCAGAGTATGCAGAAACACAGAAACAGAAGACCCTGATTTGGGACTGAAGGATTAAGATCTGGAGACTGGAAGAATGCTTAGGGGGAAGCATCATATGTATTTGCTCTGCTCTTGTGCTTTTCCTGAAACTCCAGTTTTGATCACTATCAGAGACAGAATCCGCACTAGGAAGACCTTTGGTGGAACTCCTGTGGTTTTTATGAGTATTTTCTGCCTTTTCTTTCTGTCACTCGAGTTGTATTCCATTACAGTAGTGAAGACTATATGCTGAGGGACTTTCGCATGTACATTTCCTAGTACAACGGGGCACTGACCTTTTCTAACTCTTAGGTGGACCCTGTAAAAATAACAATAACATGATTAATAACATATACTACATGATTTCCCTCCTCTAAAGTAAAACTGTGGGGGTTTTATTGGTCAATTTAAGGAAATAAAAACGAACTTCCATGAAAGTGATGGGAGTGGAATTGAAAGAGAAAGTTCAGACACTATATCAATGTTCACGTAAGTATGTGATCTTTTGCAAGTTTACTGAACCTAAAATCAACTAGGACATTTGGGCATCTCTATATATACACTCATAATACTTTCATCTGTATTCATGTTTTGATACTGTTATGTTAGTAAGCCCAGATCGTTCAATCAGATCATGATGTGCTGATGTCCTCTGTTTAATCAGATCTTCAATTAATGTGGTGGGGTTTTTTAACTGTGTAAATAATTTGAAAAGAAATATTGCAAACTTAACTGAAAGTTAACTGGAATATGTTCTTCAGCAATATGATTAAGTATTTGGACTTAAGTCTAAAAATGTTTCTGTAACATCTAGCTGAATATAAGCCCGCAGTGTGCCCAGGTGGCCAAGAAGGTCAACAGCATCCTGGCCTGTATCAGGAATAGCGTGGCCAACAGGACTAGGGATTCCTCTGTGCTGGGCACTGGTGAGGCCCCACCTTGAGTACTGTGTCCAGTTTTGGGCCCCTCACTACAAGAAACTGGGGTGCTGGAGTGCATCCAGAGAAGGGCAATGAAGATGGTGAGAGGTCTAGAGGACAAGCCTTATAAGGAGTGGCTGAGGGAACTGGGGTTGTTTAGCCTGGAGAAAAGGATGCTGCGGGGAAACCTGATCGCTCTCTACAACTGCTTGAAAAGAGGTTGTAGAGGAGTTGGGTTGGTCTCTTCTGCCAGGTAACAAGTGATAGGACATGAGGAAATGGCCTCAAGTTGTGCCAGGGGAGGTTTAGGTTGAATATTAGGAAAAATTTCTTCACATAAAGGATTATCAAACATTGGAACAGGCTGCCCAGTGAAGTGGTGGAATCACCATCCCTGGTGATATTTAAAAGATGGGTAGACATAGTGCTTAGAGTATTTAGTGATGTTTTTTTGTCAACGTTAGGTTGATGGTTGGACTCGATGATCTCAAAGATCCCTTCCAACCTAGATGATTTTATGATTCTGTGATTATCTGTGATGAAGTAGTCTTCTGGCTTAGGGAAATTCCTGAGAAGTTGGAAGGATGTGCCAGTGATGTCTTTCTACATACTCATACCTCCCTTATGCCTCAGCTAATGGTTGAAGATGTAGGACCAGATTGACATTTGCTGTGACTCAGAAAAGCTGTTCTTTTCTTACACTGTTACATGACACTGATGTGTGCATCTACACTTTCCCCCCCTTGTAATTTCAACAACTAAATCAAGCTTTGAGATGATATGGCCCCTTGAAACGTCTGATACATGAGTACATTATTTAGATAAGTCAATGTACTGACATGAGATGAGTTGTTTTATGAATCAACAGAAGGTTGACCTTAATGTTTGTCATAATGAAATAGAAATGAATTGCCATTTCACTTGTTCACCTTGATCATTCTTCTAGAATATACTATTGTTTCACTACCATAATTCTTCATCAACCCCTTTTCTCCCTTGTAAAGAAAATAGATTTAAGGTTTCTCTTACCAGGCTGGATAAGTGAATTTGGCTGTAGTAAATTTTTAAAATTAATTTAAGTTATTTTCTTGCTGTCTGTTTTTAAAAGTTAAGTGACAGATCATCATGTACGGCCTATCAGAGTGTCTAAATTTCAGTCTTTACAACGTGGCACTATTGCCAGTAATGTCCTACATATTTATGATAGCTGATGACTGGAATTTCTTCTTTGAAGACTTGAAATACTATTCCTGTGCCTACATTGTATAGAATATTCCTATTAAAGTCAAACTGTCCATCTGGCAAAGAGGAATTTTAATATGTCTTCTGTTCTTAACCTTATCATAGTGATACAAAAGCATATTTTAAAGCATATTGGCTATTTTTAATTCTTGGCTGAATTGGTATAAATTAAGAATTCCAACAATATTTTTTAGATATTTCTGATTCATACTGAGTTAAATGAGAGCAAAATTTGGTACATAGTTTTATATTGTCTTACAGTAATATTCATGCTGAATATATTTACCAAAGTTGCAGGGCTTATGTCTGGGCTTTGAAGCATTTTTTTTTTTTGAGTTCTCACACTTATTTAATATTTTAAAGTTTGGTAATGCAGAAGAAAAATTATTTAAAAATATTTACTTGCTAGAAAACTGTCTTTCAGGCTGCTATTCAAAATCATAGAATCATAGAATCATAGAATCATCTGGGCCGGAAGGGACCTCCAAAGG
>JAOXJM010000033.1:34946320-34957791 GCA_026413425.1 Tringa solitaria
CCTTCCCCGCGGGCTCACCTTGCTTCTCGCCGTCGGTGCTGCCGGTGCTGCTGCCGCCGGCTCGCCGACCGAGTGCAGGAGAAAATATACAAAATGCAGAATTTTCCACAATCCAATGGCACCAAGCACTACTTTCACTCTTCCTCTTAAGGCCGGAAGTTTATGTGTCAATTTTCCATTAAAAATAAACCAAACAAAATAGACTGCTCTGGAGAACTGCAGCCAGTGCCTTCCATTTACATAAGCGATGTTAGCTGCTGGCAGTGAATAAAAGCTCCAGGAATGGCACAGCTCTTTGAAGCAAAAAAGATCCCTCAGCATACTAAAAAGAGTGGGGTTTTCCCACCTGGCATTTCTTCTAGACCTTCACAGTCTCTGGACAGACATAACATCCTCTGAAGGAAAGCAGTCTTAAACACAGCAGTTAAATATCCTGCCTCCTCTGATATCTGTGGCAAAAGTCCCAATGGAGACAGGATTTCACCATGTTTATCCAGGCTCTAAGGTAACTCCTTGATGTTTATGGGATCCCACTATGCAAAAGGAATACTATAAAAGTTCCTTTGACAGCAATTTCTCATCCACTGGCATAAAAGCTGATCCTGGCTTGTTTTGGCACAAATATTAGCAGGTGGCAGAAGACAGGGTTGCACCCACCAGTCCAAAGATTAGAGAGGCACAAACATGTATAGTAACACCATTTTACCACCTCTCCTAGCCCTGGCTTTCCAAAAATAGATCTCAGCTTGTCCAGAGGATCTGAACAATTTCTTCTAAAAATCACTTAAGCATTGAGAAATTACTTCTCCAATATGCTAAGTTTTATATAGAGCATTCATGCAAGTGTGAGGTGATATAAAGGTTTTATTTGCACTTATTTAGAATGACCTTACATTATTCACAATTGGCAAAACCACAGGTCACGTGGTCATCCTAAATGCACACCAAGAAAGTCTTCACGCTACAATGCAGCAGTGAGGCCAGCAAGGCACATTTTAAGTAGTTGACAAAAATGACTTGCCTCTGGAATGTAACTCTGGCTCATTATACCTATTAATTTCCAGGCTTTGTAAGAGCTGGCATGTTCCTGAAGCAGACTGGCTTACTACAGAAAAAATGGCACTTGGTTTTGTTTCTATGATGTGAAGATGAACATTTGATTTGTGGCTTTTTGAGTCTAATCAGCAAACATATGACAGGCAGGCTTAATAATTTTTTTGAGCATAGGAAAAATGAAAACAGGATAAACATTTCTGTACTGTAATGGTATGCTTATTTATCAGCCAAAAGCCTCAACAAAGCCTTAAGTCATAGAACAACAATTTTAATAAAACATTTTATTCTGGAATGTGCAATTTAGCAGGACATAGTAGACATATCTAATATGTGAAGTTATGCAGCTAGTTTATATTCAAGCAAAAAAATTGGTAAATTTACATCCCTATATGATTATGGAAAGGAATAATGTTCTAACAAACCTTTTGCTTTTTACTGTCCTTCTAAATTCCGTACACAGCTCTTCTGCTGAAATCGGAGTGTGATGGTGACCTATGTGAGATGGTGCTTTTGAAAATGGATATCAGAATAGTAGTTCAGTATGTTTATCTTCTTTCTTTAGTGACTCCCTCTATTGCTGCATACTTACCTTTCTTGGTACATTTTGATGTCCTGTTCTGAATCATGGATTTATTTTTTTTCTGAATACTCTCATGCTCAATTGCTCAGATTCTTTATGAGTCTTCTACAATTTTGTCCCAAAGAATGTAGCTGCTAATGTGTGAAGGAAAGGATGGAAGGGTTTGATTTGTTTGAGGCTGAAAGGAAAATAAAAGTTAAATTTATTGTATTAACTTGTTGTTTTACTATAGCCATCCAATTAATCCTGTGATAAAAAGGAATAAATTGAATGTCGTGAATGCAACTGTGACTAGATCTTGGATAATGAGAACATCCTGTGACAAAAAGCTAGCCTATTCGCTTCCATGCATAATACTACTTGTGATTTTCTCTTCTCACATACATAGAGTTCTCTTCTTGCCTTTTAATTTGCAATTACTTATGATTTTCTCATTTTTATATTCATTCCTATAATAGTCTCATATGGAAATCTTGTTCTGACTGGTAGGTTTTGTAACAATGACAATATTTTACTTTTTATTGCAATTCAGTCCAGAATAGTTCACTTCATAGAAATAAGACACCATTCAAAAGCAGACATGTCTCAGAATGAGGACAGGAGCCAATATAATGATAAAAATGCTAGGCAGTGGCAAAGAGCAAACCGTTATTGTTAGTAAAGGTGCCACTGCATCGTTAATGCTCATGGAAAAATTAGAAAACAAGATTATTTTTTGTTACTCCTTTTTTATTATTTATCATGTTCTCATTCTGCAAGATCTAGTCACAATTGCATTCACAACATTCAGTTTATTCCCTTTGACTGATGAATATTTGGAGTGGCAGAATCAGTGAGAACATTTGAACCTGTGGTGCCAGACAGTCTAAGCTTGCTGCATTAAGATATCCCTTTCCTGATTTCTTTTGCATTTTATGCAGTGTCTTTTTGAGATTTATATAGAAATTCCTGTCTTTTGTGTTAGGATGTTTAGGAGCTACTGGGATGATTTTTACTGCTAGAGTGGTTGTATATTTACTTAATTGTCAATTTGACACCTTTCTTTTAATTCCAGTTGAATAATCCACCTTTTTGATGTTTATTTCCCCTTTGGTTTCTCAGCTAAATCTTAGAATTAGGATTGGTATACTGTTTTATATGCTGTGGTCAATTCTTTTTCCTTAATTCTGCTTATGTTGGCTGTTTTTTTTACCTTTGCCTTAAAAAGGTTTTGTTCCAAATATATGCAAAACCAGTTATGTTCCATCACTCATCCTAAATCATAGAATATAAAACATACAAACAGACTGACCAAAGAACTCAGATTAGGCTGGCCAAAGGAAAATTCATGTTTCATTGAATTAATGGGAAATTCACACTTACATGATTGCAGGATGAGAGGAAAACAAACAAAAGCTACCATATGATGCGATCTTATTATATATTTAAAATTATAGATAACTCAGTTTTCAAAACATATCAGCTTAGCAGCAAGGTAAACATCTAGTGAGTTAGTGTTTAATCAGATGAGCCTAAGCAGATTGGGACATTGTTCCTGTAACTGAACCTCAACTGTGTAGAGGCATGCATTTGAATTAATTACATTTAGCTACAGTTGTAGGAGAGAGGGGGGGACATTCAAGGTGTAATTTTTCTTACCTAGTTTAGATGCTTGTTTTTGGAGGAGAGGAGTCACAGTCCAAATCACAGAGGGTGAGCATGCTATGGTGTTCTAGAGGAGTTAGAGTCCTGATGATGATCGGGGCATTCACACACATCCAGGTTTAGACAGATGAATGATTCCCTGTGAGGAATATCAGAGAAACAAAGTATCTAGTTGCTCAAGGGACAAAGCAGAAGACTTCAAAATGGAACGTCCTATCCCTTGAGAATCTTGTCAGTGTTTTAGTGTGACCTCTGTATCATTTATCTTAGGGTACAAAATAGTTATCAAAATATTTCTTTGAGTATGTTTTTATTATTCTCATAGAAACTAGTATCCAGGATAAAGTAAAATTAAGTCCCTCAGAATTACATCTGTAAAAACCAGGAAGTTGAATGGATGTAGCCTAGTAGCTAAACTGGAAGTAATATGGAGATTTCAGCAAATGGTCAGTCTCCTGCACCTCAATTACTCTGGTGTGTAGCTGTTGACTTTGAAGGAAATGCTAATCTATTACAGTGCTTTGGAACTATACACTTAAGCGAATAGATTTGTTTTCACAAAAGTTCAGCAGTGGGGATATTTAGTAGAATGGAAGAGATCCAGTTTCAATTTACCTTGTCTGATTTAGAGCAAGGGTTTGAAGTTATGTCTTATCATAAGAAATGGCAGGGAAAGTGGGCAGTCTAGGAGAATTATTTCTCAGTCCGTCAGGTTGGAACTGTTGAACTTTCTCGAAATCAATGCTAATTTCAGGAGTGCCTTAGACCTCTCTTTTTCCATCGCCTTATTAAGTGTCATTTCTCATATTTGTCAGTGTGGGTGTTTGTGTCTGTGTCTGTCTGCTGCCCTTACCAGTCAGTGACTATTTTAGCTTGGGCAGAGGGAGACAGTAAGGGACAGGTGGGTATTAAAACACTGAATTGTGGCATAAGATAAGAAACAAAGTCTCTTCTAAATCTGGCTTCATCCCAAGCTTTTTTTATGGAGGTCTCACTAGCGAGTATGCTTTCAGAGCATCTTCAGGACACAACAGGAAGGATGAGTATATAAATCTATTGAAGTCATTCACCTCAGCAGCATCAAGATTAGAGAAGAATTGCAAATGTAGGATGGCATTGGGAGCAAATACTATGTTAGACCAGTAGACCCATTTTCGATCACAAGGAACCAAAATATTTACTCTCCAGAGTACTTGTTCTCCAAACCTTTTACTAACATAAATGCAATTTTCACTATGTCAGAGGGGATAATTTTTTTCATTGCCTTCTTCACGGATGCATTGGTGCTACTGATAGCTGTTCTAATGACAGGAGGCGACAAAGCTTGGGTTGTCTTACATTGAATTCAATTATTTTTTTGTATTTTCTCCAAATATAACTGCATAAAGCAGTAAAATACATTAATTTGTAAGGGAAAATTATATGGTACACATATTACGGGAAGGGGGACTTAAAATTTTAGAATTATGAAGAACGGTGACAAAGTAATATTGATTTTGCTGGGAAGAGTAACAAGCTAAAGTGATAAATCACAGCCTTTAAACTAAATCGATTGATGAAGATTAGATCTGGAAGACTGATACAGATTATACAAGAGTTGATACAATGGTGCAACTTCCTAGGCAGAGAAAAAAAAATATTCACTTTGGAGAGCCTAGCTGTGATAGTAAGTGCTTAACCCAGCAAATGCTTGCATACTGGAAACAATCATAGCAGATAAACGAGCTAGAGACACTGAGTCTTCACAATCTTTGTTGTTACTGAGAACTGGCAACACAAGAGCCTTGTGATGTTTCATTTCAGTATGGGTAAGTTTTAGGGACTGTGGCTTATAGGAGCTAAGATGCAATTTTCAAAATATGAAGAGTAATATTTTCACACTTTTTATTAACATCAAGGAGATTTTTAGAAGTAGCATCGGCCTATGGAAATTCATCAGGATTTATTTTTTTTAAGTAGAGCTTTTAATATTGCAATTAATTGTAGTTTTATTCTACTCATTCATGGAAAAGTATGATCGTTATTCAATATCTAGAACAACATAATGTGCAAACTAATCAGAGTAAAAAGTGCTCTATATTGAGTGCATATACATTCTAGTTAGATGATGACAGTGACACCTCTATCTATAATCCAGATTTTCTTGATTTTATCTTTTAATCTTTGTTTCTTTTGCTTTTCTGTAGTTATGACAAAGTCGCAAAAAACTTTCTGTCTTCAAAGAAACTTCTTAGGTTTTGATCTTCAATCTACTCGGAAATGGATGACACATTACTGATTTAAAGGCAAAGTTTCAAAGTTTTTAGGAAGAGAAGCTTTATTTTCAAATTATAAGCTCTTTTGGTAGGTTCAGAGAAGCAAAAACCTCCAAGAGATTTGCCACTTTTCTTTATCCCCCTTTCTGTCATGGCAGTTTTAGAGGCACTAAATTATTTCAGTTCTTTTTAGAGGACTTCATAGTGAAAAACAGCCCTGGCTGAGGGCAGTGTAATGCTGGCATAACTGCATGCCATATTTTTCCACTTTGCACCACAAGAGAAGAAATAAAATTTATAACATTTATCAGGCACTGGGTACAGTGCCAAATCCCAGACAAGGTTTTTCTGAAGTCTGCACGTGCCAAGAAGGTAATGGATAATGGATTGGTAGTAAACTGTTATGCCAGGGGAAAATACTGGCCTGCCATGAAAGTCCCAAAAGGAAAAAGAAAAGCTGTAGTGTAAGAAGCCCATTGCCAAAAAGCATTGAGATCAAGTAAATGAGTGCAGCTGCCAAGCAACAATGTGAGTGACATTTTTATAGTTGTGAGCCTGTTTTTCTAATTCTGACTTTCCCAATTCAATAATAATGCACTAATGCTAATTCCTCCAATGAGGCATACTGAGGTGCTCTCTCCTGACAGTTGCTATGATCACTGAATAGGAACCATAAGCAATGAGGTGAAGATGAGACTTCCCTCAGCAGAGTCACTCACAGGTTGGATAAAACATAAAAGTTGTATGGAAAAGGCAATGTTAATTTTCCCTCCTTGCATATTTCTTTCATAGAGAGCTGCATTTATCTTCATGTTCACCTTTACATGACAGAATCTATGCTTTAAACTTCATATTTCAGGTGTGTTTACCTTGCCGCAAAACCAGTGCTGATCCTGCTGGTAAAGTGGTTGCTGTTCTGTTACTTGAAAGAAATAGCATTGGTTTATGGCTGATGTTTCTTGTTACTATAATAAAGAAAATTGGAAAGACATAGACTCCTAAACACTTAATATGGCAATAATTTTATTTATTTTTTTAATTCGATTTTGGTACACTGTGATACAGTAGTGTATACTGTGTGAAATTCAGTTCTTAGCTCAAGAGAGCATACAATCAAGCAAGTTTTTTTAACAGCACTGGGATCAAAATCTATAGGAAATAAAAACTCTGAGAGAAAGACTTTTGTCAAATAGTGGCTTTTTCTGGGCTTATTTTTGTATGTTTGTTAAAATAATTTAAACTATTACTATGCTCTAACTATATTTTAGAAACTATTTGATTAAAAATTACACTTAAGAACTACTCTTTATTCATTGCATTCTACAAACATTGTAAGCACAGAGGCAACCTTTTATTAAAGGAAGAGAGAATTAAAAGACTTATTTTGTATCTCACCAGCCAAAAAAAAATCAAAGAAAAATAAAAATCCATGGGTAGGACTCTGTCTAGAACTCAAGATACAAACTAGATTTCCTGTTCCACTAAATATCTCCAGTACATTCCTGAATATATTGCTTAGTTTCTGTTGCACTTAAGCTTGGCTCAGCAGCATTCACATACCTTACAGGATTGTAGCAAAGAAAAAGTGCAGTAAAGATTCTGAAGGGCACAGTTCTACAATTACAGGCACAGTAAAAACATCCTCTATAGAATCTTACAGGTGATGTGGTAAGGAGACACCTTGCTTAATTAAGCAAATTACTGAAAAATATGTATAATAATCAGATAGTGTGGGCTGCAGAAGTTTTAATAGTCATTAATAGTATGCAAACAGTATAGAAGGGAGCTGAGGGTTTAGAAAAATGAGTTTAATCAATAGATGATGAGATTAGGCTGTGTACCTCATTAGGTATCCCAGCTGGTATTCAAGCTGATGGTTGCAAAGGTCTCTGGATACACAAGTGTCTCCACAACCAGATATCAAGTGAAAGAGGTGATTGTATGTTGGTTTTAACCATGAATGGTAAGAGTTCCTAAATTAGCATAGAAAATAACAATTAATATTTAACCAGATAATGCAGTATTTCTTTGCTGTAAGTGGTAGAAACTTGCTACATAATACTAACGATGCTGAGTTGACCTTTCAGTGATCAGATGTGCAGGGGTCATTTTACACATATTTGTAACAGCTGAAGGGGTTCAGCTGTGCTAATTTCTCTCCTCCAAAGGTAGAAAGAAAGGAAGGTTTCCTCTGTTTGTGGTGACCTTCCTTTGCATGCCCATGACAATCTGAAAGCTATGATCTAGTTTACCAAATTAAGCTACTTTTTAAAACTCTCCTGGGAACTGGTGCTGCTGTACCTTGTTCTGAGATTTCCAAATAATGAATATTCTAACTTGGTTCTCTGCAAGGTAGTTTTTCGGTTGAGGGGAGTATGTTGCAATCACTTCTGTGATCTGCATGTGTTCATTCCTAGATAAGCCCCAGTAGTTAGTAAGGATTTCCAGTGAATGTTTTTGTCTCTAGATATCATGATAAAATTTCTGCTTTATGTTACTATTTGTTGTTGTTGCTTTTAATTATAGTCTTACTTCTTTTTCACTTTTATTGGATAAAATTATTTTCCGTTCTTTTGTTGTTGTATTTTAAAATAAAAAGGAAAGCCTTTGTGAATATATGATGATAACATAATTTATAATGTAAGGCAATGTATTGATAAAATATTAGTGATGTAATTTACTCCTAGGTAAGCAATAATAAATCAAATTTGCTCTTAGAATATATGATCTTGAAGTCATTTGAAAAAATCCTGAATGTTAGTGATATGTTTTTCTGATAAATTAGTTATCACTATAGCCTTACCTTAACCTATTGCATACCTTAGCTGTTTCCTTAACCTGAATATCTGTTGTTTCAGATTCCATGTTTATTTTTAAAATAGCAAAACATTCCCTACAATCTCTTTGGTTTTGCTATAAACTGAAATAAAAATAATACCTGGCATTTAATAAGTGAACCATGTTCCTCACAAAAGTCAGTAGATTTGAAGTATTGTGTTGTGTAGCTTCCCAATGGAGATGTGAGAGCCTTTTTAAAAGTTTATCTGCTTAAAACTGTTTAACTTCATTTTTTCATACAGTTAGGAACCAGAAACAGTTTAAAAAAAAAACAACAAAAAAACCCCACCACAGTTTAAAAAGATGTGAAGGGTTAAAGAATTTTCCATTGTCTGTGTTGTCTAAACTCAGGTGCCAGAGGTTAATGGTGATTACTGCTGTTTTAAACTGCAGGATTGAGTTAGTTTGTTCCAGCCTAGACCGGGGAAAGGCTTTTCCGCTCCTTTATACCACTTCTTGGATTAGCAGGAGTGAAGAGATGCAGTATCAAAATGTTTCCAGTTGAAAAGTTGTAAGTTTGATTTATTTATTTACATTTGGTGGTAGTGGCAGCTTGTGTTTTTCCTAGGAGGCAAAGGGAAAAAGGGAGTATGTGTTGGAGAGACATCTCAAGACTTGTAATAAAAATGCTATAGGTAAGAAGAAAGGTAAATCTAGGTTATACTTGGCAGGTATGTTCTGGAGGAGAGTGATTTTCTGGTTTGGTGTGTGTAGTGCTCAAGCATTGGCAATACTGTAAATAGTTGGAGTAGTGGAGCTTGGCTGGGACATAGGAATCCTAGCTTTTGCATGTGTTTCGTTCTGGCTTACAAAAACCTTCATATATTTCTGGATTTGTGAAACCAAGTTCTTCTGATCCAAACTCTGCTTTCAGTCAAAATTATTAGGGGTAAAGGATACAAATTGTGAAAAACCTGTCCCTGTACTAAGTACAACTTGTTTTAACACAGAGCAGTTTCTTTGTTCCTGTATAAGCTGTGTTTCTATTTACCAATGTGTAATGATGTAATTATTTAATTAACAAAGGTTTTGTCTTGTTTCTTTCTATAGATTATTCTAAAGCTTCCCTTTCAAGTGGTGTGTTAGCTTGTATTCAGCCAAATAATATCCTTGGTGTCTTCCTCGCCGTACTATGAAGTGATCACTTTCTTTCTGCTTGCATGTACACAATTTGAAAAGAATATATAGATAGGTGAGAGCTAACAAGATTATTTTGGTACTACCATAGCACCTTTTCTGTAAAAAAGGCAAATTTTCATTTATGCCATTAGCAGTGGTCTTAAAGAAAAGCTGATAGGTGCTTTGTTTTTACCGGGTCAAACAGGAATGATCCTTTGAAGCTGTATTGCTCTTCAGTAGACAGACACCCACTCACAGCCTGAAGAATGAGAATTAAATTAAATTAAATACACGCGAAACCTGTGTAGTCTACGTGCAGCTGTATTGTCTAAGATCCTGTTTTTCCTTTTCAGCTTTCAGTTTTTTATTAGTATCTTATTGTTGGTGATTGAGAATATAGCAATGGCATTATAATTGGAAGATAAAGTTAGCTGCAGTTCAATTATGCTATTTGGATCTAGATGCAGTAATGAGTTTGCCTCAATAATATAATTATAATAAATATCATTAATTTATAATGATATATAATATTATTTATGATATTTATTTCTCGGGTACCTTTCCCCTCCCCCCATATTAGACTTTCTGGACCTCTGTGCTCTCTTTGGCATTTTCTCAATAGTTTGTGTATTTGAGGTAGCAAAGAGGAAAAACTTAAAGAAAGGAGAAGCAAGGTGACTGTGCTGTTCTGCACTTGCATTTGAAAAGCTGATGGGAAGTTGTCTTCTAATGGGGCTGAACTGTTGTCTGGGGAGGCTGGGTGAGAGGATCCAGTGTTGTCCCTTTGCATAGTTTGCCTAATAATTTTACATAGTACAAATATTGCACTATTGAGGTTATGCTCCTTTGCTTTATTGAACTTTCTGGATGAAATCTCATGGTGCTAATGGAACTGACCTTACAAAAGTATTATACCCCCTTTTTTTTCTTTTTTTTTAACCTGGAAAATTTTGAAACAGTGAAGTGACAGGGAAAGTTGAGGCAAAAGGAAATCTGTTCAGACTGAAAACTCTCCAGCAGAAAATCACCGTTCTTTTATTCTGAGTTTCCTCTCTTCTATAGTATAAATCATATGCTTCATTGTGAGTTTTGTGCTTGGTAAACCTTTTACTTCACCTAATAAATCCTTATCAATAGTAAAAACCAAAGATGAAAAATACCCTTCATAATCTATGAATCTCTGAAATCAATGAGAAGTCTGCTTGTTGGATTAGACTTTTTTTCATCTGTGAAATACACTTTGTGACTCAGTACATCTAGCCAAAATCACTGCAACACTCCTCAGGACATAATCACAGGGGTTTTTTAAGCCTTCTCAAATAAATAGGTTTCCTTTAATGTATTTTAAGAGGCATTAAAAACTGTAATTATCATATTCATGGGAAAGCAATGTGAGCATAAAAAGTACGGGGAATGGTATCTTCTAGTTTCTTTGTGTGCCATGGTGATCTGACAGAGTTTGAGTAGCTGGTAAGTGAAGGCACCTGCTAGAAATTCCCCCCCTTAATGTGGTGGGGTTATTTTTTCCAAAGCTACTCTTTGGTTCTCTGCCAGGGAGCTTTCTCAGTTGGTCTGGTTTTATTCAGTTGAAATCAGACATGTTTATTTCATGCATTTTCCATGTTGAGGTGATGTGGCTTACAGACTGCTTGCTGAAAACAAAGAATGAGGCCCCAGTCATTAATACTGGCTGAGGCGAGAGCACGTTGTAGCCCAGGAATTTGGGGTGGAATCTGAAAGTAGTTTCAGACATCCTTCGTGATTTTATGATCTTAATTTGTGCAAAGTAACTCAGGCTTCTGTGACGGGTATATACTGTTCTTGGAGGTGGTATTTGCCTTGTTAGTTTGAGAGTGAGAGTCTCTGACTCTGCAGACGTTCAAAACATGCCTGGACATGTTCCTGCACAATCTGCTCCAGGTGTACCTGCTGTGGCAGGGGGGTTGGACTAGATGATCTCCAGAGGTCCCTTCCAACCC
>JAOXJM010000033.1:34957891-34969556 GCA_026413425.1 Tringa solitaria
GGGGGGTTGGACTAGATGATCTCCAGAGGTCCCTTCCAACCCCATATCATTGTGTTTTTCTTGTGTTGGGTGACCTTATGGTCACTGGAGTTGAGAATACTTTATATATGGATCTGGATTTTTGGTCCTCTAGAAGACATCTTAGACTGCCCAGATTTTCTAGACTGCCTGACTACTCTTCTGGACACATGACGAAAGACTGGATAATTGGGGTTTGTTATCACTTTATGAGGCATTATATATTAACTAGTGTTGCTGCTTTATGTTATAGAGGCAAAACAGTACCCAGTATCCGCTTGCTAAGAACAGTAACGAAGTTTTGGACAGCAGCGAATGTTTTTAGAGATTGTGTTGGACTTAGACTTAATTACTGTGTGCTTTTTTAGTATTCATGTGGGAAGCATGGTATACTTACAATAGCTAATCAAGACTGCTTTGAGTTGTTTTAATTTAGAGAATAAAAAAAAAACCAAAACTGTCAAAGGGAAAAGTAGTCTAACAACAAAAAGTAAAAAGCTAACTTTTTTGGTGTGATGGCTTGACCCTGCTGGATGCCAGGTCCCCACCAAATCCGCTCTGTCACTTCCCTCTTCAGCTGGACAGGGGAGAGAAAATATAATTAAAGGCTTGTGAATTGACATAAGGACAGGGAGATCACTCAGCAATTACTGTCACGGGCAAAGCAGACTTGACTTAGGGAAAAATTAATTTAATCTATTGCCAATCAAATCAGAGTAGGATAATGGAAAATAAAAAATAAATCTTAAAAAACACCTTCCCCCCATTCCTCCTTTCTTCACAGACTCAACTTCACTCCTGATTTCTCTGCCTTCTGCCCCTGAGCAGTGCAGAGGGATAGGGAATGCAGGTCATGGTCAGTTCACATCTCTGCCACTCTTTCGTCCTCACACTCTTCTTCTGCTCCATCTTGGGGTCCCTGCCATGGGAGACAGACCTCTACAAACTTCTCCAACGTGAGTCCTTACCACAGGCTGTAGTTCTTCATGAACTGCTCCAGCATGGGTCCCCCATGGGGTCAAAGTTCTGCCAGCAAACCTGCTCCAGTGTGGGCTTTTCTCTCCATGGGTCTACAGGTCCTGCCAAGGAGCCTGTTGTGTGAGGCCTCTCCATGGGGTCACAGCCTCCTTTGGGCATCCACCTGCACCAGCATGGGGTCTTCCAAGGGCTGCAGGTGGATATCTGCTCCACCATTAGCCTCTATTGGCTGCAGGAGGACAGCCTGCCTCACCAGGGGCTGTAGGGGAATCTGCTCCAGTGTCTGGAGCACCTTCTCCCCCTCCTCCTTCACTGGCATTGGTATCTGCAGAGTGTTTCTATAGCTCCTCTCTCCTGATGGTTGTTGCACAGAAACTTTTCCCCTTCTTAAACATGTTCTCACAGGGGTGCTACCATTGTTGCTGATGGGCTCAGCCTTGGCCAGCAGCAGGTCCATCTTCAAGCCGGCAGGCATTGGTTCTTATCAGACATGGGGGAAACTTCTAGCAGCTTCTTACAGAAGCCACCCCTGTAGCCATCCTGCTACCAAAACCTTGCCATGCAAGTCCAATATGTTTGGTCTTGTTAAAGTATACAAAACTGCTAGAAAAGCGTAATAGTGTGCATATGTATATACCTATCTGTATCTAAGGAAAAAATCATAGAACAGTTAGGGTTTTAAGTGATTTTTAAAGGTCAACTAATTCAATTCCTGTGCCATGAGCAGAGACATCTTCAACTAGATCCAGTTGTTCAGAACCCCATCCAACCTGACCTTGAATGTTTTCAGGGATCTACCACCTCTCTGGGCAACCTGTGCCAGTGTTTCACCACCCACACTGTAAGAATTTTCTTCCTACTGTCTAGTCTAAATCTACCCTCTTTTAGCTTAAAACTTTATCTTCTTCTACCCCTTGTCCTATCGCAACAGGACCTGCTTAAAAGTTTGTCCTACACACTTAATGTAGTATTATTACATACAGTAATAATAAATTTTCCTCAGACTGACAAGGATAGATGTTACTTTTGTCATTTATTCAAAGGACCAATAAAAGAGCAAGGTTACCTGTAACAACCAAATATAAATACATCATAGAGTTTATTTAGAAGCTTATAAGACCTTTCTCAAATCACAGTTTTTGGTCAAATACTGCATATGTAGGCTTTCGTATAGAACAGTCTTAAAAATTTTCATGCCATCTAAATCATTGCAGCAGCATGTAAGAACCAACCAGTCACGCATTTTCTTCTTAAGCTTTTAAAAGAATTTCAGCAGCAAGAATTGAACTGTCACAACAGTGGTAGATGTTCTTATAGGATTGCACTTTGCAATAATTTTCCCTTTGTACTATTAGGACATTGGGCATTGTAAATCTCAATGGGCTCACTGAGTGAAAATGGAGCATCATGAAAACTAAATTCCAGAGCTGTCAAATCAAGAGATGCAAGTAATATTAACTCTTGATTCTACATTCTAAAACTCTTGCATAACACCAAAAATGGCAACAACTTTTGTGATTTCTAGGTGAAACCATGTCATGGTTCATGCCCAGTTACAGCAAGCAACCTATGCAGAAAGAGAGATGACAGTTTGTGGAGATCTGGAGTACTTCATTTCAGAATTACTAGTTATTATATCAGCAATAGCTGAGATTTTAATCACAACAATGCAGAAAGCTTGGAAACTGAACTAATCTTGACTGGTGTAAGTGCCAAGTACATTGTAACCTTCTGTTTTGCAAGGCATTACATAGTCTGATCAATTACAAAAAATTGAACCGTGAGAAAAATTTAAGCGTGTTGCTGAATACAGGCCTCATTGATCTGAGCCCTAGTAACTTCTATGCAGAATTGAGAACAGATTTAATGCTGCACACCTTTTGAGTCGAATCCTAGAATAGATTGGGTTTCAAGGGACCGTTAAATGTCATCTAGTCCTGTTATTGTTTGTCAAGTTTGAATCATTGTCATCAAAATATATCGTGCAAATCACTTGCAAATGGGTATCTTTTTCAGGCAGGGTTCTTTAGAGGTGAGTGACTTTGGATTTCAGACTTGAAAACCAATGACAAAACAAGATTGCAGTTGCCATAAAATTTCTCTAAAGTGTTAATATAGTATAAAAAATAGAAAAACTTGTGATTAAAGGAACATGATGAAAACAATTTGTCATATACAGCTTTAACGGATGGGTACAAGCAAAACTGACAGAACAATCAGAAAAACATACATTTTCCAGTGGCCTGTCCACAGGCTATATGAGACGCAAAGAAGCCAGTAAAGGGCTGGCAAAATTCCATTTGCTAAGCATTAAAAAACAGAGGTCTTTCACTGATAGGTGAGGTATGCCCACAGTCTGGGGAGGATATCATAGGAAGGTAAACGAAAATTGCTGAAGGGAGACCAAGAAACGTGTTACACTGCTTTAGTCATTGGTCTGTCTTATTTGAACTGCTTTAGTTTCCACCAGAGCCTATAAATTCTTTCTTGAAGGCTCAATAAAATTATGTAGCCCCATAAACATCTGAGCAGCAAAGCAGACTGTGGTCAGAAGTTTGGGTCCATGACAGGAAGAAAATAATTAAAATGATTCCTTGAGAAGAAAGGGCAGACTGACTATTTTGGCAGAACCTTAGGCACTTTCGTTACTGGTATTAAGGGATGAAGGTCCTTTTGTGTAGCTTTCGTTCTCCAGCAAAAGTGACTGACAATGAAACATCTGAAAGAATGAGACTGTTTAAAAAAAAAAAAAATAAGGAAGGCAGTAGAGAACATTTGAAATGCAGCTGAATTTCCTTGTGGATATTAAATGACAGTAGTGGAAGTAGGATTCTTGTTACGTCTGAATCTGTTTGTCTGGGAAGGGATGGCGAGAAGCTATTCTGCACATTCCTCCCAGAGCTCTTTGACTGCTGTTACCCCACTGTCGTCATAGAGCCTAATGATATACTTCACATAACTTGATTTGGGACCTATAAAGTCTTTTGGAGAAAAAATGTTAAAATTATTTTACTGTGCTGTATATGGGTTTACTAGCTTATTCTAAATTTTGGAGAGTAACATTGCTACTGTGTATGGAGTTTTTTTCAAGTGACCTCATACAATAAAAGATTGGAGCTGTTATTATATTACTGTTAGCAGCTAAAAGAAAGGGAAGTGCAAAGTAGTATAACTAGCCATCGAGATGCTTTTTAGGTGAGTAGGTTAACGGACCTAAGATGATTTAAGATAAAAATCCTTGCCGTGGGAAGTATTCTGCTTACCGTTGTGCTGAACAAGCATCCCTTTCATCTGTTCTTAGCTCTTTAGTAAAAAACATAAGCTCCATTACCCAGAACATTTAGATTACCTTTTGTGAAGTAAACAGAGCCAAAATACTATGAAAGGAAAATAGAAATTACTGGCAGATCCTTTCGTAGAGCTACCAGTACTGAAGCCAGTAGCAGTATTTGCTCTGACTCTGTTATTCCAAGTTGTTGCTCTTGCCCTTCTCTTCCTCCCCACTCTCTGCAAAGCCATGACCAAGTGCTAGAAAGAAACTCTGTTTTCCAGAGAGCCATGGGGTGATGGGGAAGAAGTGATCTATGATTTAATCCAAGCGGCTCCAATCGCGTAGCTAATGCAGAGACCTCAGACTCTGTGTAGAATAACAAAAAAAAAACAACCGCAGACTTTAAAACAATTTGGTGCTTTTGCAGACATCACAATCTGAAAACTGGTTTTCGTGAGTCTTGAATGTTCCATATAGGACAATGTGTCTTAAATAACCTGAGACATAGTCTCAAATATAGTGTATTCAGGCTCATGACATCTGGACTAAGTATCAGTTGGAAGACATGTATCTTTAAAATCAGTGACCCTTCTACATCCGATGCAGATAGAAATTCCATTAAATTAGTATTTTTTCCAGATGCAGTGCTTTGGTGAATTGTACTGCATCCAGGACCTTGGAGGAGCTGAAGAGATATAGATTTGCTTTATATCACAACTTACTTCATACTTTCCACTGTTAATAAAAATTAGCCCAGTGCTCTTTCTGTAAAAATCTGTGTCTCTACAATGTTCTGTGTGTCTTCGTTTTAGACTATGATAGAGGTGCCTGATGTTGACAACAAGCTAGCTTGGTAGTAAGAGTATCTCAGTGCTGTGTATCATGACTATATTAATAAACATTCATTTCACTCTAAGATTAGGACTTGCATGCTAGCTGACTTTTTTCATTTTTGAAGTCACTGGAAAACACCATGTTTTTCCTCCTGTTTTCAGTCAGGACATGAAATTGAAGTAATAAAAATTGGAGTATGATTCTATTTCCCAGCAAGTCTTCTCCCCCCTCACTTCTTCCTCCTCATTACTTCTCAATTTGCTTGTCTTGAGCTGATCTGAATTATGATATTATTCCCTGCAGGGCTGGTGTCACAGACTGAGCTCCTTCAGTAGGAGAATGTCTGCCATCTTTTGTTCTCTGTGGTAGTCAGCTCAACACAGCCTCAGTAAGCAGAGCACTCTATTTATTTTTTTCTAAGTCATAATAAATCAAATATGCTATCTGTGTTTTTTATTTTTCATGCATTGCTTTGTCTCAGAGTAGATCTGATCTACTCTCCCCAGACACACCACCATCCCAGCAACTGATTTTAAAAGCACAAATAAGCTTATGTTGGCAGTGTAAGTATCTCTTCATGTGACTTCAGAAAAATCTACATGACCCATAAGGACAAAATGAAGAAGCCTGTTTCCAACTGGAATTGTCAGTCTTTGCATGTGTGGAGTGGGAGAGGAAATGACATTGAATGTTTTTGCTCACCATTTCCCTGAAATCTTTCATAGGTAGCATCCCCAGAGACCATTTTGCTCAGAGGTGCAAGTATTCAGTGACTTCCTACAGAGGAAAAAAATGCCAATGCTTCTCTTTAGAGAAAGTAAACTGGAGTAGATATGCCTTCTTCCTATCTCCTGTGCTCTCTGACTGCCTCCCTGGACAGTATTTTTATAAAAATATAGAAATATTTTTATACTACCTCCTGTATTTTTACATGGCTACTCAGTGTATGTGATTGCTGCCCAAGGCATTGAACTCCAAAGGATATTGTTAATCAGTAGAATCTATACACTTATGACCAACAAAAGCTTGGCTTTCTGCTGTGTTCATTTCTTTCTTCTTTCAAATGTGAGTTGTGGTGTTCGTTTGGGACAAAGCTGTTTCCCCCTTGAGGCCGTTTAAGTTATTTATCACAAAGCCTTGTTTGTGCAAATATTTTTTTCTTCACGCACACACCAAAAAAAAGTGAAAGGGCACCAGATGCCAGCAGCTGTGATCTTTTCTGTAATATTGGTAAAAGGCAAGGTGATGTATCATAGTTTTTGTATACAAAAATAGGCCTTTGTCTTTGGGCAAATACATCTATAAATTCACATTCAGAGGTGTCATCATCAGTTTCACCTGATTCATGCATGTCAACCAAAGCATCTAGAGCCCTAGGGACACAGGGTGAAGAAGAAACATGAGAACCAACAGTTGCAGAGATAACGAGATCATGATATCAAGAAGCAGATTTTAAAGCAAATACTTCTAAACACTTTTTTTTTTTATTATTATTTATTTAGGGAGTGTCATTCCATAAGATGTGGAACTCTTGTTGCTTGCAAAGCACTGGTGATGAATTTCCTAGTACAACACTTAGCGGTGAAGTAATGATGTTTGAGTTAGCGAGAGGCATGGCGGTAGTGCTAGACTTCCCAGAGGAGCTGGACTCCTAGGGCAGCTCTGTGTGAAGAGTGGTTTTTTCTGAGATGTGCAGTTGCTACAAACAAGGTCTGGGTTGCTTGCGAGGCTGTTCCCGGAGCTGACTGAGGGGTGTGTGTGTGATGGGTCTGTTGCTGTGGGAACTAATGAAGTTCTAAAGTCAGCAGTAAGATTTCCTTCTGCTTTGATCCCCTGGGGAGGATGAACAAATCCTTTTCAAATGCAAATCTTCAATGTGTAGCCTACCTAGAGGAAATAATGATGGGAAGGAGAATAAATCTGTTTTAAGCTTCAGGCATTTTAACATTGGTTGTGCTACTGGTGACCTTTTTTAACCTTTCTTTTTTTTTTTCCACTTCTGCAAAACATTACCTTGAGTAGTCTCTGCTGTGCTAAAATCAGTCTGGTGTTTGGGAGTGATTTTTCTTTTCTGTGTGCGGGAAGTTGGTGGTTTTGTGGAAGTCTACATTCTTCTCTCCCCAAAGAAGGGGAAGTGAGAAGCTTCCTGCTCCCCCAGAATGATCATGTGCCATTTTTGACCTTTTCCAGTAACACACGCTGTGGGTTTTTTGTTTGTTTGTTTTTTCAAAAGCAGCTAGGAACGCAGGATGTGGCATGGAGGGAGGAATTCTGCCAGTGCCAATAGAGAGCTCTCTTCTGACTGGGCTCTGGGAGTTACATTTGTCCATGTCCCCTTCTCTTCCTCTGCTTGTGAGAGCTCCTACCTTATTATTTCATCATCACATGATACTTTTTTTTTTTTTAACTTGTAAAAGTACCTTGTTCTGCAGCTGTCATCTGTGCTAAACTACTAATTACAAAGTGCATTCCTCCAATGTTTGTGAAATAGTTGTTTCTGTGCAAAAGCCTGTAAAGCACTGAGCACCTTTCCTGCAAGGAGGTACAGCAACCTAGAATTTGGAAACCAAACTCTATTCAGTGAGTGTTTAATTTAACGTTCAAACTAAAAGGTGACTCCTATTGTTTGCGAGAAGAATTTGCCTGCCTGATGATTTAAAAGCTGACTTCTATGTGAAAGGCTGATTTACTTCAGGGATCTCACTGGACAGTCAACCCAAGTTAGGGGAACACAGAAGAAATTTACATATTTTAGGAAAAAATCTTAATGTCTAGGTCAAGGCCACCGCAGTTGAAGAGAGATTACTTCAGATGTTGCTTCTGTGTTCCCCTAACCTGGGCTGACTGTCCAGTGAGTTCCCTGAAGTAAATCAGCCTGTACATCTCTCTATTGCAGTGCTCACTACTAGTTTGTGAACCAGAATCCTGGAAATGGGTGGTAACAGGTAAATGCTGGAGGGAGCACCGTTGCTGGAGGTGTGGTGCCATTGAATGCTGGAGGAGAAAGCCTTAAAGCAGATACGGTTTTATAATGTCTCTCTGATTCACCCAAAATCTCTGTGGCTCAGATAGGGCAAAATATTGTCTGGCTTGCAGATGGGGCATGCGATGGGTCTGTTCACATGAATGGTCACTGTATCAAAATACACGGTTTCCTTGTTCAGCTATCACTATCAAGGCTGTGCAGCAAAGTTCTTTTTGGAGTTCACAGTAGGATTTCAGTGCTGTAGTTTTGCTGACTTCAATGGTGAGACTTCTGCCTCTTGGGGGAACTGAAAAAGGAGCTGGACCCACGGTTTTCAAAGTTTCTTTTTATTCTAGTTACTAAGTAGGTCATGACTTTCCCTTACCATGTGTTTCCCATAAAAGCCCTGGCTGCCTTGAGTGCTATATGATAGGTTGTCTGGAAGCTGGAGACGAAGTGTATGCACTCAGCTAGAAAGACTTTCTGAAATATCTTGCACACAGTAGCTGGAGTTGCCACATGCTACTTACGCTACAGCGTCTGCATGTGGTCACATTTACGCTGTTCACACAGCAGCACTCACAAGCAAACCATGTCATGATGAAAGGGCTTCAGTGCATACAGTGTGATGTAAAAACAAGTTAAAAATAAACCTATGAAACATCTAAGGAGTGGAAAAATCTAAAAGGCTGTGCAGGACAATGCGAGCCTGTATTTTTTGTGGACAGTGGCAAGAAAGAGAGAACTAAGCACATGTCAAAACAAATACACTGAAAGACACATTCTCTCCTTCCAGATTTATTTTCTGTAACAGAAAAGAAGATTAAGAAATAATAAAAAGACCCACCTAATTTGTGTGTTGTATCAATGTAAAATGGCACAGTCTTCAGCTTGAAGAAAGTAAGTTAAATCATTCAAAACCAGCACTTTACTAAGCCATTTTATTAAACTTACTGTTTATTTTACATGTGGCATTAGCAAACTACCAGGATTTTAATGCTGGGAGGCTGGAGTGGGGTGTCGGGGTTTTGTGGGATTTTCTATTTGTTTGTTTTGTTTTTCATGTTGCCACTTTGCTAATGGTTATAAACTTTCAAGTCTGGAAGCTGACCCCTTGCATGTGAAAATCACCTTCATGAACGAAAAAATAAGTTTAAAAGGTTTTTTTTTACTCTTTTCCTTTTTTTGACAAACTGCACTATTTTTCAACCCCGTTGAATTCAATGGAAAATCTTTCAGTTTCAGTTGTCGTAGGACACTATTATATACTCAGATTATCTCCTGGTCTTTTGGTGTAGGTGGCCTCATAATAACTCCTGTGATTTCCCTTCACGGGGCAGGAAGGGTTGTGCTGCACGCAAAGGGTATGTCACTGGGACAGTGCAGCTCTCTTCAGTGGCTTTCCAGAAAGGACATAGACAGGTGGCTTGGTAATATCTCCAGGAAGGGAGGGAGAAATGTTTGCAGAAACTATTGCCGCAGCGTAGTTGAGCTGTAGGCCAGACAGGTGAGCTGTTGGGTGTCTGATGTGTTCTTCAGAAAAGGCTCAGGGCCAAGGTATCTGACAGCATATAATTTATTCACCACGCAAGACCTAATGGGTCAGGCTGGTGATCATGCATCAAGACTACTGCTTCTGTCTTAAGGAACAGTTTCCTACAGAGTTCAGAGGTAGACTTAGATGAATGACAAAGTCTAGATACCAGGACTTCCGGCTAAATTCTGCAATGCATTACTTCTGCAAAGAGGCAACTAAATAGCCAAGAATTCCAGGCTTGACCCAATACCATTTAAAATCTTTCTGCTGAATTACCAGTCTTGATGGAATTCTTTGAAATACAGAGATTTAGAAAGCAACATTTTTCAATTAAAAAAAATAAATTTGAAAACGGTTGAGTTAATTTCATGTACACAGGTGATGTTTTTGCTTGCTTCTGTACAAACTGTTAATAAATTCCTCTATGTAATTTGGGGAAGGGAAAAGGAAATAATCCCTGGCATGAAATAGGGAATTTCTGATTAAAGATAAGCATAAAATCTTCTCGTCGTACTCTAGCATGGTTTCCACTATCTGATGTATAGGAATGATAGCTGAGGAAGCTATGCGATGTTTTGAATGTTTTTTGGAACAGGAAGCCTTTTCTGAACAGGCAGAGCCTTGGATGGATGGATCAGAAAAAGGCAAATGTCTTGCTGAAAAATTTGTCCTCTGCATCTAAATGAAGTTGGTATTGTAAGGCTTTTATAAGGAAAAGCTGATGAGTAAGTCTTTTGAGTGTGCATAAGGACATAATAAATCTAAATCCAAACTCTGCAATGTGACCGATTGCATAGCTGGGTGGATCTGAAAGGCTATAATTTTGAAATCTGTAGAAGGATTTTGCAGTCCATTCTCCAGTTCTGCACCTTGAATTAATCAGTTGCAATTTTTATGTTTTGATTGTGGAGCACTTGAGAAACTTACATTGCAGTACAGGAGCTAGATTTATAGTGGAGATGTATTAATCTTTGTGGGATAAATATCTAAAATCCTATTTGTAGTCTAAATAGAAGGAAAATATGTGGCAAGGTGAGAGGGGTCTGGCTGTATATTTAGTCTTTAGTAGCTGTGTAGCAGAGGCGTTCAGAGATGAAAAGGAACAGATGTCTTGATAGTAAGGAAAATTCTAACTAGGGTATATGAATTACTTTGTTTCCCAGGTTTGTTTTGTAGAATTATTTTGAATTCTTAATTAACAGATTTACCCTGAAGTGAGATTTGGCTCTTATTTTCAGTAATAATCTTAAATAATTTGAATGTTAATTACTAATCATATTTTGTTTATAAACAGGTATATTTGATCTGAACTCATCATGTTAACCAAACTCACTTAGCAACTATTATAAAACTAAGGAAACTATTTGAAGGTACAAATGTAGTTTTATTTTTTTTAAGTAAGTAAATGTGAATTTTAGTTAAATATTGTGGAAAACTTGCAAGTAAATCTGAAGAAACTCCTCTGGACACAGAGGGGGGAAAAAAGGAGAAGTGTAAAGATCCTGTGCTGTCCAGGAGAGGTTTCTGATGTTTCATGCACCCGTCTCAATCAGAGAGGAGAAAAAACCCCAAACAAAACAAAACCAAGTTTGCTAAATTCTCTATCTTTTCATTGAATGCATAGGATCACTTTGCAACCATGCAGAGGGAGAGTTTAGAATGTGACACGAAGTGATGTTGTTCTTGGCAACTAGAGAATGAATGTGCTTGTAGGTAGAAGGGTGTGGTGGTGGTTATTTAATTTGGGGAGAATACATTCTGCCTTTTAGTAGGGCCAACTTGCAAAGCTGTAAGTGTGCTGTTTATTTGATCTGCAAATCAAGATTCCTTCCTCTTGATGGGGAAGAATAGCTACTGTAGAAATGTGAGATTTTGGAGCGTATTGTAAGGAATATGACACTTCAGTCCTTAGTTAGAGGCGGGGAGAAATGACAGAGCAATGACACACAGCAGCTCAGTTGCGCAATTAGAAATGTATTACATTTTGTTTATTGTAGAAAGTTATCAACTAAAGTTTTGTAAAAATGCTATTTTGTAAAAATAATAGTACCTTTGAACTAGT
>JAOXJM010000033.1:34978444-34993830 GCA_026413425.1 Tringa solitaria
TCATTTTTTTCTTTATTTTTTTCTTTTTTTTTTTTTTTTTTTTGAAGCTACTGATTATTTTTTTTTTCTGCTCAGTAGGACTCTGTACCTGTTGCAGAGCTGCTGAGCCAGTCAGGCCCCCGGAGCTCATCTGGTACATTGCATCCATCCTGAAAAGGGACCTGTCAGGCCTCACAAAGGAATGTGGAAGATGCTATGCATTGGCATATCAAGATTCCAAAACAAAATTTACTCAGAGTCCAACCCAGATCGCAGTTGGCTGTTTGAACTGCTCCCATCCTAGGATTTCATGCTTGATTTATACTGTTTTGCTTTCCTCATTGGTCCTCAGGATTTATGCCAGCAAAAGCAGCCAAAAGATTTTGCCTCCACCTAGCTAGTTAGGATTATGCATATATTTGCCAGGTGAGCATCCTGTTATTACAGTTTCACCCCCCCGAGTCGTGTTCCTAGCCTTTCTGTAAATGGTACGGTTACCCCCTTTCTTCTTCTGTGGCAAACGAGCATAATGTAGGGCTGGCTTTCCCGACCTTCTTAATCGTGACTTTACATGTAGGGTTGCCATGGTAACACTGGTCTTTTAAAGAGTGATAGTTGCACTTACCAGCAGTTGCTATGCATGCAGTCATTTGAGCTGCTAGTAGAGGGGAAACAGGTACATTCACTAAATAAAACCTTATTTGCACAATCCACATACTTAATAGACTGTCATTTCCTATATAACTAACATTTCTTGACTCTTGTAATTTTCAATCTGACTTATTCTGCTCATTTGTTAAAACCCAGTTTCTTCATCTTTTTTTCTATCCTTGTTTCCAGAGCACTGGCAGCTCAAACGGCTGCATGAAGAGTTTCTGCTCCATTTCTGCCCCAGAAGGCACACAATCCATTTCACCTTTTCTTTTACAATTTGGTTTGCAAAGGAGTATAACTTTAAAGGACTTGCTTAACAGTGCAGTAACGACTGTGTGCTTACCCAATAGTAAAATTTTGATACAGCTTATGATTAAAATAATTAAGTTTAAAAACAAACAAAAAAAACCCCACAAAAAATGTATTTCTTTGGTGAAAAGAAAATACTGCATGGTATTCATTTCTAGTTTACTTCTAGGAATGGGTGATGCTGGAAAATGATCTAGAGCAAGAATGTAGAAGGAAGAATTAATATTCTTGTCATCCCCATGAATGAATGTGAAGTTTTCTAATTGTATAATGACTGTGGTAGGGGGATTTTACTCCTTGATATCTATTTACTGTAAGGTCAGCCTTGCGCAACTTGGATCTCTCTTGTCCTTGGACTTTTCACAGAAATGTGTATAAATAGCTGCCTGCAATGTTTACGGTAACTATGTATGGCAGCTGCAGTCATGTGGAGCAAGGGAGGGCTTTCTGCTGCAGATCTACTATAATTGTTTTTTGGACCTTGAAAACTTCTCCTTTGTTATCATTTGTCCCAACCTCACAAACACACACCACCACCACCCCCCATTAAAACAGGTTGTTTGTTTGTTTGCTTTAATCGAGTATTACAAGTGCAATGTCATCAGCTCAGCATGGAATAAAAGCATATTCTGGTGGGCAAAATAGAGGCAGATCTCCATTGCATACTGTCAGTGATGGGGGGGTTATATGCCTCTTGGAATTACAAATGAGTTTATGGATTGTTAATAAAAGGATTTTAAAGGGCAGGAGATACTGAGTGGACAAAGTAGAAAAGGTATTCCAGCCAAAGGTGTTTATATAAGGAAAGGCATGGAAGTAAATCTTGAAAGATGATGATGACAGGAAAATGAACAGAAGAAAATGTTTTTCAGAATTTATAAATCTAAAGAACTGATACTGAATTATCCTGTAAGGTATCAAATTACATTGATCTCATGCCTATGTAATGAACAATTTTGGATTTTGTTATGAAACAATACTGAAAATCATGCTGAAAAGCGGTAATGGCCAGAGGGAATTCTTTAAAACAAAGTAAATGAATGAACATATGAGCCAGAGTCACACAAGAGTGAATGCCAAGACCAACTATTACTGTGTCTGTCAAGTTTGGAAACGTAAATATCATGCCAAAAATGGAAGAAACCTTCACAAAGGAGTAAGAAATTTCACTGTTGTCAGAACTACATGGAAGTTCATTTAGATACTTTTTGAAGTTGGACCAGAATAATTCATGGTGAGAATTTATAAAATGTGAGAGTTGTAACCAAACTATTAGCGGAAAATAAATATCACCTGTGAAGAAGGCTTTCGTTAAAGGCAATCTAATGAGCAAGCAACTGAACATCAGAAGGGATTTTACCTGGGATGTTCACTACAAAGTGACTTCTTATGGTTCATTTCTGGGTTATCTGGCAGTTGGAATGAGTTCACAATACAGCAGGGATGTGAGTGGTGTGAGTTTGGATTTACTTGCCTCTGGTGTGTTTGAGGATGGTGCTCACCTCTGTTCCTCTGCTTTCACACCTTTATTTCTGGAAATAGGAAGTCTGTTTTAGGATTTGGGGAGGAGGGAAGAAGGGTTGTGCGTATGTGTGTTTAATCTTCTCCTCTGAAATACAGACCTGACTTCTGAAATTCACAGAGGAGGGTGGGGAGACAGAAAGGTAGAATTTAAAATAGCATGCAGGTAGCACTTCTGTTGCATGGAAAAAAAAATTATTCCATAGCAGGCTTAGTGTTAATGCAAGAAAGAAACCACAATTCAGAAATACTCCTACTGAGATTGTTCTTGATACCTTATGGAATTCTTCAATGTGCTCAAGTCAGATTGTTAGTCCACAATCATACCTTATTTAACTCTAATGTAATATATATGTATATATTTGGAGTTGCATAAAGATGGTAGCACATGTGTGCTGATAGTATATGTGAGTGTAAATATGGTAGTCTAAAATACCATGCTGTGCAATCAGTCTTTTCATACCTCATATCTGGTTTACACTGATACTGTGACTTGTTTTCCCACACCTGAGCCTAGTACATATAAATCATAATTTGGCTTAATCCAGAAATCTAGCATGAGGGAGCAGGTGTAAGAGTGAGTACAAAAATGTAGGTTGGCAATTAGTGTTTCTACTTCCCAGCTAATAATAAGGTTTTTTTCTTCAGTGAACAAAAAGCAAGTGAACTCACAAATGAACAGCATTTAAAACTTTTCAACTGTTGCACCGTGACTGCATCCACTGAGGAAAAAGATCAAAGGAGGTGCCTGGCCGAGCCTCTGAAGGCTGCTGGGTCCCAGCCTTGTCTGTTGGAACACAGAAGTTTGAATCCCAGCTCAGCTCTGGCTGAGGTTTCTACGCCTGTGTTTTAACCCTCCATTTGCCTTCCCCATGCTCTCTCTGGTCTGCCTCCGTGGTACCTCAAGGATTAGCCCTGTGCATACTCCAACAACTTTGCGTGTCTCTTGGCAATATCCAGCTTTAAACTTAATACAGTGGGAGGTCATTCTTCCCCTTGCTATGCTTCTTATTTGTTTAGATTTCATTCAGTCGCTGGCTCTGCCACAAGCTTTAAATTCTTGCGTACTCGGTTGGCCAACGAGCGCACGTGTGTAACTTACTGATAAGGGACACATTTTTGTCGTTGTTTCCAGGCTGGTGTAGTTTGTTACGGTTGCACGGTGTGTGCCGTGTTGTGTTCGGTGGTAATCTCTGCCAGATGTTGTATGCTAACGTATCTTACTAAACTATTACTTCTGACAAAGTACCTGAATAATTTTGTTATGCTTGTATAAACAAATATCTTTGTTGTTTTAACCCTTATATTTCTAAGCAGAGATGTTAAGGCATGTTTCAGCTGAGAAAGCAGTAAAGCACTTTTCAGGGCTCAGAGTTGTAACATGAGGTACGTACCCGCCACCTCCGTTACACTGGTGCCCAGCAAGGGTCATGGTGCAAGAGTTGTCTAATGAAGCACAGAGTTGCCATTGCCTTAAGAACTTCCATTGTGCGAGGATGTCTGGGAAGCTTTATTTACTTGGCTTTGTACTCACTGAAGAAAAAACAGGAGAAAAAATTTCTCAACGGGAAAAAAGGACAATTGTCTTCTGTGATATCCCTAGCTGCTATAAAGAGGCTTGTGGCATAACCAGGAATTTTGACTCTGATCTAAGAAATAAAATGAGACAAATGAAAACTGAGAAGCAATAAATATTCTTTCCTTTTCGTTTTCCAAAAGTCCTTAGAATGTAACACCAAAAATCTGTGCTGAACGTCCTTGCTTGTTTCCCTTAGAACAGTGCATTTCTTACTGCTCTTTAGAAAATATTATCAAATCATTTTTGGCTAGGCTGTTACTTAAGAAAAGCTCTTCTCTGACTCATATGGTACTAAAGCAGAATAAAATATGTGACAAGAAACTCTTAACTCTCACTGACATTCAGTTGCCAATTAATTTTTTAGAGCATGGTGCCTTGTTTGATAGTCAATGATTTATTGAAACACTGTTTTAATCTGTTCAAAAGTATTTTAAGCATGACAATGTATGTCTCTAATTTGTATTTCTTCATCTTATAACTTAAAAATGAATAAATGCATTTTAGTCCTGTAAATTTTAAGAACAGATAAACTAATCTTCCCTGTTTTGGAATAGCAGTTTATGGCTTAATCCTGAAAATGCACAGCCATACTTTGGAAATGCCACTCAAATCTACTGCTAGCTGTCTCCAGAATGAAACACTGTGGAATTAAGCAAGAAATTTCATTTTGAGAATTCTGAAACCATTAGCTATTACTTTTATACAATTTTATACTTAAAAAAGAAAAATCAAATGCCATATAATTGTCCAAAACGCTATGTATTTCTTACTCATACTTTGTATGTATATTAACTTGAATTTCACACAGGATTTTCCTGTGTTTTGCAGGTTCCTATGAAGAACATGCGTCTGATGCCTGGCTGTAACGCAGTGATGGCTTCTACCCTTGAGAGCAGGGGATGAGACCTGAGGGCAAGGAGAACGCCTTGCTGTTCGTTTTTGTGGCCACCGGGTGTCATTCTAGGAGCAGACTCTGGGCAGCCTGGGAGCATTACTATGGCAGTAGCACTGGAGGCTTCACACAGTAAGTTGCTTTACACCAAAACGGCCTCTAAAGCAATGATCGTTTGTATCTATTTTTCAAAAAAAATAATCGTTGTAAAGGATAAAAAGTGTTGTTAATTTCCTTTTTTTTTTTTTTTGCGTGCAGAATGTGAGATACTGGGATGTAACAAAATATTGAGTAATTTGTGTTAAGATATTTTGTAAAGGCTACATAGGCAGCTCAGGAAAATTCTGCATCTACGCGTAAAACTTGCAGGAGCTTAAATAGAGCATTGTACATACAACTTAAATACATAAATTTGTACATAACTGACATTTTACAATTAAAGTGCAGGAAGAATGTGGAGGCAGAGTGATATCTAGACAGAATCAAGTAATCTCTTTCCAGGTTTTTTTTCCCCAACTCATGTCCAATGAAGAGGGAAGTCCTAGAAAAGATCCAAAGCACCATGTAAGGCACCAACATGGGCTTAGGTTGGTGTTACACTGAAGAAAGCTTGCTGAATTCAGTGTTTTACATACCTTGCTTGTCTTGTTTTAAATAATTTTTAGGAGGGTTTTATGTGGGAAAATGAGAAAATAGGTGCACTGGATATCTTCAAGAACAGGAATAGTAGCATGAAAAAAGCATGTGAAGAAAAGGAGATGAAAGGTTTAATGAAGTGGAGCAAGGTCCACGGTACATGAGGCAATAAGGACAGATGTTGGTAGGGCAGGGATTTATGGGCCCTTAAAAGTGAAGATATGAAACCTGAACTTAAAGCAGAAGGGCACTGGAAGAAAACTGAGATGCAAGCAGGAGTAATAGTTAGGGTATTAGGAACAGTTTCAACATACTGAAGTGAGAGAGGAAAAAGGAATTTTTGTCCTGTATGTGTACATGTATCTTCAGCTTATCATATTTGCTTCTTTAAGTGATAAAATATACCACTAAGTTGAAAGCATCGGTGTCAATTCAGATAAATTAATCTGGAGGCCTCTGTTGAATAATACTAAAGTTCTAAGAAATTATTTAAGCAGGCTGAGAATGGGCTGGCAGTGAAGCTTCATAGGTAACATATACCAGAATCTAAAATAATCCTGGAATTCTTGTTCCATGTTGCATGTGATGTTTAAAAAATAATTGCATACATATTGTGTAAAGTTAGTTCCCATTTATTCCAATTGCTATCCAATCTCAACAAAGACACTTTGTTTAATTTTTAAATATATTTGTGTATATTTTTATATATGTGGATATATATATTTAAATGGTGTTTTTCTTAGATGACGCACAGAGACCAGGCAGCTCTAGCCTGACCTACAGAATGCCCAGAGCCTATCAGGGAGCAGGTATATTTGGATTTCCAGCTAAGTTGAGAGCAAATTTTATGGCATGTTTATATGACACAGGGCTTTTTGGGGTTGAGTGGAGGGGAGTGGACACAGTTGTCCTTTCTGTGACGGCCGATGCTCCTCCTGCCGTCTTACGGCTGGAATATTTCTCATATTTAGGATTCCCAAATGAAGAATTCCCATTAACAGGACAGGTTGCAAAAGCTGGCAACACAAATAATGAAGAAATCCTTTACGGTTCTTTTTTTCTATGCTTCTAATCAGTCTCAGCCTGGCTTACTCATAACTTGGGAATCTTTTTTTTTTTTTGACTGTGTGGGAATTCTGTTATGAATGTCGTGCTTACAACTGAATTGATTTAAAGATTTTCTGAGGCAGTTGGACAACTTGTGATTATCAGATAAGTGAAATACAAACTTTGTTTTGATTGGATCAGACACAGGAACACTTAATTTTTTGTTATTCCATCATAGTTGCATTTCTAGTAGCGTCAGAACTTGAAAACTTGCCTCTTTTCAAACCAATAGGGTTTTTTTTTAAAGCATATCACATCTATTGCCAATAAGCTGTCTTTTGAAGGTAGTTCCATGAAGAATATAGAGTCAGCACTCTCAAAGAACTGGGTTTTATTGGAGCTGTTTTTATATTAGAAAATTAGTCCTTTTTCAAACCCACATTTCAGATGGAAGGTTGTGTCCCTATTGCTCTGTGAGCTTTGCACCATTATTGTGTCTACCAAGCTGTCTGAGCATCTGTTAGTATTAGGTTCATCAAGGTAACTACTCTCTCACATGATGCTTTCCTTTCTCTTCCCTCCCCAAATTTCTCTGCAGGAAGAATGGAGTATATTCTGTGTATATGGTTGAAAGGGATTCCATACACATGCTACAGAGCAAGTGTTAGAGATGGCAAAGCCAAAGTAGTGTGCAAGTTCAATTCAAAAGGGATGTTCCTTACAGTAGTTGCGGACATAAGGAAATGCTGCTTTTTTCTCACACTAGAATCTGCCTTCTGAGGGCTTTGGCCATCTTTTGGTCAAAAGCTTGACACCAAGCTTTTGATGACTTGGAAGAAAAAGCCTGGGATATCTCCTAAGAAACGAAGATAGCAAAGCTATTAAACTTACAATTTAAGCAGGAGAGTAATGTCAGTGAAATCTGAGAGACAGTAGGTTGAATCAGCCAAGTGTGTCTGAGTAGTTTAAAACGTAATTGTACAGCAATGTGCTACCAACTCCTCCAAACCCTTTCCTGTGCATGATGGCCTATTCCTCTGCTTCAACTAGCTGATTTTAATTAAGAGTGGAATTCCTTCAAGTATTGCTTTGGCAAAAGTAATACAATCAGAGGTTGTGAATGATCTTACCATTACTATTTTTCAAGCTTTTAGTGCTCTATTAAAAATCACTTTGTCATTTCTAATCACTGCTTTAAAGATTGTCCTTTCTATTGCCAATTAACTTGCTTTCAGGAATAATACCACGGAAAAAATATAAGCCACATCCATTCAGTGGCTAGGTGCAGGCATTGGAGGTGGATTTCAGAATTTAAAATAAACGTTGTTGTTCCCATTCCTTTTAGGGTCGCTCACATTTTAATGTGTTCTCCTGGATGGGTGCCACCCATTTGGGAGTGAAAATGATATCACTTGTCAGGTTCGTTGTGCCTGAGGTTATAATAATATGCAGTTCACCCAGAACTGTTGGTATGTCTCTCAACCACCTTTCCTTTGCAGCAGAATATTTATTGATTTATACCTGCCGGAGGGAGCTTCTTCCCAGAAGCTGTCACTGGTGGTACAAGTCCCACCCGGGCTCTTTGCTGATCTCAAGGCTGATCCTTGACAGGAAACACTCCCTAGCCCCTGGATGCTGTTAAGAACCTCAGTTTTCTTCTGATTCATCTCCCACCTTCCTCCTCCTGCCCACCCTAACTCTATGCAGGCTTAGCAGTCAAATAAAAGTACCTATTTAGCAAGAGTTTAGAATCAGGATTTTAGGCAAAGGATTGAAAAAACCAAAAAAAAAAAAAAACAAAAACAAAAACGTCAAAAGCTTTAAGCTGGGGTTGTGTTTTATAGTTCAGACCTGTAGCTGCCAGGCCTGCTTAACCTACTTCCTACCCCAGCATTAGTACTAGGAGTTCAGATGACACCTTATTTCCCAAATGCTGCAGTCACTTTAGAATTTTCTTCCAGTGCCTCTTCTTACTTTGGTAGTGAATTTTAGGAAAGAGTTGAAGTGCCTTGAAGAAAAATGGCAGATAGAAGTAGAAAATTTGGGTACTTTACAGTGATTTCTGCTACCTCAACTGATACCGGGTTTATTGGGAGGTAAGTGAAGCGCTTCTTTTGACTGGGTAGTTTAGTTCTTATGTTTTAGCCAGATGGAGGGATTGCATGGCAGCCAGTCACTTTGACTTTCTAGGCATAGTAGTGTCATTTATGTTAAGTGTTGCCACATGCATATTCTATGGAGTTTGTAATTTCTAAACAATCACCAAATTTATTTTGTTAGTGTACGTGATCCTATTGTCAGAGATAACCGCTAGAGCCGCATGCTGTTTGGCTGAGATGTATCTATGAGATCAGGTCTTGACTTGTGCAAGTGTGTTCCCAATGCATCTTAATCCTGTACTGGAGATGAATGTTTAGTTTTTATTTTTATATCTTTTACAACAAGTTATGATAAACAGTTTGGGGGCTTGCATGAGATCTAATTATACTATTGGGTTCTTAACAAGACAGAAAAATGGTATGTTGCATACAGCTAGTAATTACTGTGAGACTCAGAAGATATATTTGAAGAAGATCTGGTGGTAACTGCTTAAAATATTGCAGCTGCTGCAGAGTTTGTTTTTAATGTTAGGTTGGGTATATATTCATACATGGTTCATCTAGTTACCAAGTCTGACTTAACTAGTAGTTGTCTTGTTTATGATGTTGAGTGATCAAAATGAGGGAAGAAAATACCACGACTATTTGTTTTTCAGTGTGGATCCTGTTGGTTTGGTTTGGTTTGTTGTGGTGGGGTTTTTTTGGTGTTTTTTTTTTTTTTTGCCTGTTTTGTTTGTTGTTTTTTAATTTTTGAAGGACTAATATTGTTGAACATCTAAGAACTGCGGGGGTTGAAGTCTAATGTATTGGCTTCAGCTGTGTACTACCAAGCTGAGTTTCACTGCCCCTCCACCCTACCCTTTCAACATGGAACATGTTTAGAAGGGGAAAAAAGAAAAATCATAGATTTACCAGAGAATACTATCCACAAATGTCTGCCTATATAGAGGCACAGAGAGGAAAAAAGCTGCTTCCACAGTGATATCATCCTCTACTTGGGTACCGCAAAGACCACAGAAGAAGGGAGGGTGTCTAGGCAGGCTCTATTATCACTGAATTGCCAGGTTTAGTCACCATTTTTTCTCAGGATCTCTGGAACTTCTAGTTACAAAAACTTTCTTGTTTTCATTCTGGTAATATGCTTCACATCTAAGTTGCCATCCTTCAGCTGTGTGTGTATGACCTGTTCTCCTTAAAAGACAGAAATTTGTGTAGTTTCCTCAATCAAGAGAAAGCTCTATTTGCTGTTGTTTACTGTTGCATGGGATGGGATGTTCTTGGTAATCCATTGCCGTGCGGTGTTTTGAGTATTAGCCATCTTTAACTCTGCTCAAATACATCTGAAAAAGAGAGTGTGTGACCTGAAACATGAAAATGCTTGAATCCAGCAGTGACCACCAGTTCTTATTTGGAAAATTAGAATAATAAATACCAGAAAGAGATTTGCTCTGTCCTTCTGCTCTTTTTTGGGGTGTCAGCCACAAATAAGAAACTCTGGTAGCTCTAAGAGCTGGAACTTGAGAGAAGGTAAAATCGAATTATTCCTCTTTCCATTAGCTCAGAAGACAATGTATAGGTCATGCAACTGAGAACTAAAGCATGGAGCTTCTTACTTTTTGGGAAAATAGTGTTTGGTGAAAGTCTTTGTCTCCCCTCAGGTATAAATTAACTAAATGTTAGCTAACAAACTTATGGACCAAAGTTCTGTTTGGGTATTATATAAAATAGCTGCTAATTTAATAATAATAATGTGTAAATTAATACTGTGTAATAATTAATACTGTGTGAATATCCCCAACAACTAACTGGGATATGAAAATCTCTCTACTTTAGTTTAAATATTATTTCATATGGTCTTATTTCACTCCAGCTCTCCCTCAGGCTTTCACTTCTATCTCCAGCAAACAGTTAGAATCAATATGCGCTGTAATATCATAGATCTGCACTTCTAATGCAGGAACTTAATGGTGACCCGATATGATTACAGCAACAATAAGAGATCAACATGCTTCACAGCTGCACAATTCATGTCTTTTATGATTTATTTTTCCCTGATCCCACTAAATGCTGTGCAATATTTGTAGAGAGTTTCTGAGTGACTGGAAGGCAACAAGTTCAGTTACACATAAATTCCATTTTGGAATTGATTTAGTTCTCTGGAGTTGTTAAGTGAAGCTTTATTAAGGGTAGGTGCATATCTCTGTTGTCTTAAGGGTTAATTGTCTAGCAACAGAGATGTTATGAGTGGTATTTTTTTTATTTTTTTCCTTGAGAGGATTAGAGATTCTCAATTATTTTTTAACACCACCTTTTTCTGTCACTTTATTGAAATAGCTGTTCTATTTCATTATCCTTATAAGAGTAGAGTTTCAGATGAACTGTTTCACTGAGTGACTTCTCTCAACAATTGAAAAATCCTACTAGTTCTCTCAGCTTTGACAGTTTATGCAACAGTCATGGCACACCCCCAAGGTCAGCTATAATTCTCTGGAAACAAGGCCAGGAACATTTCTTTAAACTGAATTCTAGCAACCTACAAAGAAACATCATGTCCTCACACCAAATGTTTCAATTAGACAAGACTTGATTTCTGAGGCTTTCTTAGCAAATCATCACAATTTGTGTGGCTGAGGTGTGGAGAGCCTAAATCTCATTCCAGAACCAGATGTTTTTTCCATATTCTTTTAGCAGACCAGTGATTTTTAAACTTCAGACACAAACTAGTAATGTAATATGTATGAGAGTGAGGGTGGAAGAGGAGAACTCCCTCAAAACCTTACATAGAAAGGTGGCTGAATTGATGACATTTGAAATGGAGAACAAAATGCACAATTAAATGGAGTTGATCAAGATTTCTTCATTCAACTTGTTTCTTTATTGAATCACCATGGGTGCATTAGGAAAGAATTTGGGCCTGTAGATTCTTGTATGTGCTGCCATTTTTGTGAAGCTCTCTGAGACTTGAGGTGCAACCACACACATTTCTGGGTTTCAGTGGGTTTTTCTGTTTTGTTTTGTTTTTCCCCTGCTGGGATCATTTGTGACTGAGACAAAATGTGTTCTTTAACATCGTTGATTGTTTTATTAAAACAATAATAAGCTAGGTATTGCTTTATTACACCTAATTTGTATTTGTGTATACAGATTCTGGTGAAGGCTGCTGAGGAAAACCCCAAATCAATGTTTTGGGAGAATAAGGGTCAAGGATTGGGTAGACTTAAAGTATTTTTGTTGGGGAGAGTGTAGATTCAGGGAGGGCACAGAATTAATACCCTTTCTCTCTAGAAAGCTATTCATTTTTCAAACAGCATGATGCATGCTTTGACTTTCTACATACGGGTTCTAGTAAAACAGAAAAAAACCCCACAGTTGTCTTTTAAAATATGGAGTTAATCTTTGGGACCTCCCAATGAGACCAAGAACTTATTTTTGTTTCTTTGGAAGGAACTAAATAGATAATTCTGTGGATGAAACTTTTATGAGTATACTTGTATAAAAACTGGTTTGGTTTAGATGGATGCAGAAACACGAATACCCCCTACTTACTTCGGGCTTGATTTCTACCCCACCACCACCACCACCTCTTTTTTTCTATAAGGAGTGTATTTTGTAGGACTGGTTAAAGAAACCTATGACAAACAATTTCAGATAGGGGGTATATGGAATTCAGTGGCTCTCAGAGTAAACCCCAACTTTCTATGGCAGTCTCATTTCCATATATTAAAATGCACGTGGGACACCAAGTTTGTCTATAGCTATTGCAACCATTTGATCGATGGGATGAGTAGCTTGTTCGTGCAAACTGTGATACCAGCTGACACCTGCAGAGAACAACATTGACACTAGTGTAGGGACAGGTAGAAACATTTTATTACATTCTGCACTCATACACAAATACCACCCTATGTATAAAAAACATTAAAAAAGCTAAAACTCTTCCCAGGTCAGGTCCCACTCTCTGTTAGTACAGCTGCGTCCTTTTACAAGCCAGTCTTTAGTGCTTTGATTGGTTGTATTCTTAAAAGGCAAGCACTGCTCCCTTTGGAGGCAGTTTCATAATCAATGGACTTCATTAACAGCAATGTTTTCTCTGTATTTTGTTCGTTTTATTAACCCTAGATGACTCTTGCAGTCTCTCAGGAATCTAATCACTGTCTTTGGATCACTCCTGACCCTCCCCCTCCCCTTTACACTTTGGAGATATTACAAAATGCCCCCTAGCAAAAACTTTCAGGAATTAACTTCTCTTTGCACTATTGAGCAAAGAGCGCGCTTGATTATTCATCTCGTATACCTGCCAAAACTTTTTTTTTTTTAAATGGCTTTGCTTCCTATTTCCTCTTACCACCTGGTCCCATTAGGAACAAAAATAGAACTAATTTTATTTCAAATGTTTGAAAATTTGAATGGGGGACAAGACTAGGTTTGGAGAAAGCAATAAACATACAGCTGTGAAGGATGCTGGACTCCCAATTGCCTTTCCAACCAGCACTTAAAAGTTCTTTGAGATGAGAGTGATGTACAGGTTAAACTGATGCAATATGATGGAATACAAATTAACCTTTTTCTTTTATATTCTTTATTAGCAAGAATCAATGGAATGACCCCATATCAGTGTGAAGTTAGATACTTTAATTTTTTCTCCAAGAGTGCAGTAAAC
This sequence comes from Tringa solitaria, assembly GCA_026413425.1. Taxonomy (NCBI): domain Eukaryota; kingdom Metazoa; phylum Chordata; class Aves; order Charadriiformes; family Scolopacidae; genus Tringa; species Tringa solitaria. The sequence continues at coordinate 34,991,821 of JAOXJM010000033.1, forward strand.
AGAGCATGGTATGTAAGGATTAGCTCAACCTGATATGTCTCCGCTTATGAAAGATGCTTCAACAGAAAATCCTGATGTAGTTTGACACAAAAATGCTGTCAGGAAGAAGCACATTAAGCAATTTTTTTCCAATTATGATATATTTATTACTTATATAGGCCAAAATATTTGCAGAAACATGTTGAAACTCCCATTCTTTTTAACTTGCCTTAAATCATATCTCATCTAATCTTACTCATGCCTTCCTTTCTTTAATAGTATTTTTTCAGTTCATTTAAATCGGAAGCTATTATATATTTCCTGATAGTAGGAAAGAGGTCTGTAGTAGTGTACAGCTAAAATAGAAACTGAAGTGCTTGAATGTTCATCAAGGAGGCACAAATTGTTGGTGTCTTTTTCTTTTATAATTAGAAAGTAAAGATTTAACTCTGTGAGAGATGAGAGAATAAGAAAATTAAAAAGCAGATTTCTTTCATTTTACTTGTTTCTGATCAGATCAGAAAATGGCATAAGCTATTCATTGGCCAGCAGAGTAGCACAAAACCCAGTGAATCAACCTGAACGGTTATTGATGGTGTCTGAAACATTGTCTAGTTATTGCAGATGTATCATGGCATCGTTCCAAAAGACAAAAAGCAGTTGGGGGGGCCAAACCCTGTAAACTATGCACTTTGAAAGCAGTTTTTACAGTTTCTGACACAATATAAGTAGTTATTGTGACTCTTGTAGCTGTTTATATTGTTGCAAAAGCAAAATTTAATACTACGGAGGAATTAAAGTAAACTCTCCATGCTCTTTCCACGTCCTGAAGTATTTGTATCCCTAGACCTGAAAGGATAAGCAGCGCAGGATTTTGCTTGTGCTGTGCAGTGCCCCCAGGTTATGAATATTTAGGAAGAACCACACTTATTTCATACTTTACTGCTTTCTTAATGGAAAAGTTAAAATTCTATGAGCGTAACTATAGCAGTGTGGTAAGAAGAAAAGTACTATGGCCACCAAGTTCCTACTGTACAATAAACTCCCAATATTTCCTGCTAATTTCAGAGTTTCCCTCTTACTTAGAAATACACATAAGCCTCATCTTGCTCAGCTATTTGTTGACGATTTCATTGGGCAAGAAAATTAAACAGTTAAAGCATGCCCTTAATGTGGGATTTCATACATAGGCCATTATCCCAAAAAGTAATTTTCCTTGAAAGACCAATCTGCCCCTCAGTGACTGAAACAGAAACAAAAGTCCGTCAAGATCCTGCAGTAAGCCGTGTGCATTAATCCTGTTCATAAACTTGTATAAAATATAACTCAGTATGTATGCTCCTATGAAATACATGATTAATTGCGTGGAAAGCCTTTACCCTGAAATTTGAACACTGCTGTGTGATGCAGGAAAGACCATTTTATCTTGCCGTGGGCTAATGATTTATTTAGAGCTTAGTGAAACATCTGTTTGAGGACAGCAGATGACCGCAGCTCGTACAGCAATGGGATACTAGCATTTCTAAGGAGGTGGAAGTAGTTTATATTCCAAAGAAGAACTGAAACTGTTTCAAGAATAAATAAATGGTACTGTTTTTAGGTATCCCTTTTTCCTAATGGAGCCCCATGGGAGAACTTGGGCTTTTGAAAAGGAGGAGAAAACAAAAGAAGTGGGGAGGTTGGGAGGAAGAACTATTCGTGCCCAAACTGGGATATTCTGCTTGCTGGTAGCAAAATTGAAGATCTTATAATATAGGGAAATAAGTTACATGATTGAAAAACATCATGGCAGCTTTACAGCTCAGTACCACAATGTGAGAGAAGTCTCTGGGATATGGTCCAGAAATCTTAGCATTATTTTATTTTCTTTTTAATACCCTTGGTTTACCTGCCCTTGTAATACACTGTATATGTTTGGGATTGCTAATGAATAGTTTATTCTTTACCCAAGCCTTTTATGTAAGGTCTCTTCAGAGTAAGTGTAGCACACACAATTCTCTTCTACTGGATGAGATAATAAAAAAACCAAGG
>JAOXJM010000033.1:34993930-35017420 GCA_026413425.1 Tringa solitaria
ACTGGATGAGATAATAAAAAAACCAAGGATAGTTGGATAACTTTTATAGAGATCTGAGGAAATTATTGATGTTATTCAGAAGACACTCCTTTGTGAAGCTGAATGTACAGCTGTGGTGGGTTCAGCCTGGCTACACACCAAGTCTCCACCAAAGCTGCTCTATCACTCCCCTCCTCAGCTGGGCAGGGGAGAGAAAACGTAACAAAAAGCTTGTGGGTCGAGATAAAGACAGGGAGATCACTCAGCAATTATCATCATGGGCAAAGCAGGCTTGACATGAAGAAATTAATTTCTTGCTAATCAAAATCAGAGTAGGGTAATAAGAATTGAAACCGAATCTTAAAAGACCTTCCTCCCATCCTTCCCTTCTTCCTGGGCTCAACTTCAGTCCTGATTTCTCCACCTCCTCCCCCTGAGTGGCTCAGGCGTAAAGGGAATGGGGGTTGTGGCCAGTTCATCTCACCTTGTCTCTGCTACTCCTTCTTCCTCAGGGGGAAGACTCCTCACACTCTTCCCCTGCCCCAGTGTGGGGTCCCTCCCACAGGAGACAGGCCTCCACAAACTGCTCCAGCGTGAGTCCCTTCCATGGGGTGCAGTCCTTCTGGAACAGACTGCTCCAGCGTGGGATCCACCACAGGGTCACAAGTCCTGCCAGCAAACCTTCTCCACTGGGTCATAGTCTCCTTCACACATCTACCTGCTCTGATGCAGGGTCCTCCTTGGGCTGCAGGTGGCTATCTGATCCAGCATTACCCTTTGGGAGCTGCAGGGGGGCAGCCTCACCAGGGGCTGCAGGACAATCTCTGATCCTGCACCTGGAACGCCTTCTCCCCCTTCTTCTTCACTGACATTGTTGTCTGCAGAGTTTTTTCTCTTGAATATTCTCACTCCTCTCCCGGGCTTCTGTTATCCAGGGATTCCCCCCCCCCCCGCTTCTTAACTATGTTCTCACAGAGGTGTTACCACTGTCACTGATGGGCTCAGCCTTGGCCAGCTGCGGGTCCATCTTGGAGTCAGCTGACATTGTCTCTATTGGACTTGGGGGAAGCTACTAGCAGCTTCTCAGAGAGGCCACCCCTCTAGCCCTCCTGCTATCAAAGCCTTGCCACACTAACCCAATACCATAGGTATGGATGTTCATAAAAACGTCCATATATGTGACATTTGTGGTGACAAGAAATACGCTTAGTATAAAGCAAGCCAATGGGGAGAACAGCAAAATGTTTTCATGTATGATTTGCAAATAACTAGGAAAGGTTTTGTTGGGGGGGAGTTTGTTTGTTTTCAACTTCAGTTTGATACCAGAAATGAGAAATACTGCTTTAGCCAAACTCTTTTTCTAAATTCTTGCCTTACAGCTAATCCATAAGCGCGAGTTCCAGAAGGTACATTTATGATTTATTACTTCTTGGCACAGACATTAGATTGTCATGCAAGCCTCCCAGAGACGGCAGCTGATCACTTCTCTAAGATTCATACCGCTTCTGGGTTGCATTTATTAAGGTCCAAAGGGAGTAAGCACTCAACTGCAAGCTACTTGTATAACACATACCTCTTCCTGACCACTTTGACAACCTGAATTTCACCTCTATCTTTACAGCTTACCAATATAATTGCATGCTTCATCTTTCAAAGTGAAATGATAAATATCCTAGTTTTAATGTTATAGCACTCTTGATTGTCCTGCTTATCAGTAGCTTGTTCTAGTCCAGCTAAGAGAAGAAGACAAAAAAAAGACTTCAAACAGCAATGTTTGCAGTCCAGTCCTATAATATTAAATAAATCCTGTTTTGAAGATTATTTAGTAGTCATCATCACTGGTAACACTAGAAATGAAAAAAAAAAAGTGTTCTGGGAAAGCTGATGAATGAGTCATGATTAGAGAAGTTTATTAGTGTGGGATTTTTGGGGGTTCTGTGTGCCTTATATTAAACTGATTTTATGTTTCTCTAATCATTCAAAATATTTTTTATTTGAATCCTGGGTGAATATGAAGTATTTGTATTACCAGGATATCGTATTAATATCTCTATGCAGCCTGAATCACTGATAAATTTTCAGACTGAATATTCAAAATATGTATTATAAAAGAACAAAGTGTGCCTACATATTGGAATTTTACACACCTATTTTTCTTATGTCCAGTTTCTCACACCTATGTCTCATCTCTTTCAGTTCACTGTTCCTGTGTAACTATCTTTATATATACTTCCTCTCACAGCATCATGTGCTATATGCACACAGTATATTTTCTTAGGAAAATATCTGGAAATATTTCTGCAAGCTGAGAATATGCCATCCACCCTCTGCCTTCTTCCCGTGTGCATTACATTCCAGTTTTCCCTCAATTGCCACAGACATCTCTGTTGTCAGTACGAGCAATGCATTGATTTTTCCCTTTAGATCAATTATTGCAGCACTCCTACAGTAAAAAGGGAAGGATATGAGTCTGTGCATCCACTAGGAGCTGAAGCTTCAAGATTTATATGAATATAAGACAAAAGAAGGTTTATTTCTTTAAGAGGGCAGAGCAGGAGGAGCTGCTATAATGGTTAAAAAGAAGTAAGTTATGTGCTTCTCCCAGTGCTAGCTGCAAGAGGCGAGCCAATAAAAAGCTGAGCCCTGGCTCTGGACGCAGAAGACATGCACCTGACACAGGAATTTCTGCCAGCAGCACAGTTTGGTTTTCCTATTTAGTCAGGAAGTTCAAGCAGCTGCATTATGGTTACCTTGAGCACACACGCTCTAAGGTAGCAGCTACTGTTGGTTCTTTCTTTCAGGTTTGTCCAAGAAGGAAAAGTCAGTATTTTGGCCTCTGTGTTGCCTAATCGTAGGTTTGCCATGACTTATGGTACGCTTTCTGCTTTTAAGAAAAATGCTGAACCGCAGAGCAGTGCACATACTTTGAAAAATACCTGCATAATAAGGTTAGTACTCCCTAGTGAATCTTTTCTAAGTCTATACAGTGCAGTATCTATTCTTGATTCTCATTTTTCCAGATTTGTAATGGCTGGTTTTGTTCTGCTTGTCAAGAAACTATCCTGGCCAGTGGTTGCTTAAGCCACCAGCCCACTCTGCCCTGATAGATATGAAGGCAGAGCTATTGAACTTTATAGATTCAACCGCATCGAAGGAGTTCTTACTATGCCAAGTTGTGTAAGAGATGATTTTTATGTATAAAATATTAAAAAATATATGTAGTTCTATCATTCTTTCTTCTCTTCATTAATAATTTTATCTGCTTTTATCAAGGATTAGCAAAATATGGATCTGGAAAATATTGAGTGCCGTCTACTGTTTAGCTTTGAAAAGATTCCTTCTCAGGAGAATACCTTAGAAGGTCTGCACAGCCTCTAAAACCTACATAAAATCATAAATTTTCTTTGGCAATCTTTTATTTTAACTGAAGGAAAGTAAAATAAAGATAATTTAAATAAAAAAGAAAATGGTGGTCTGATGGGGTTTAATGGAGAAAGCAGGCTATAAAGCTTGCTTTGGATAAGCCAAAATAGATTTCCTGACTGTTCCTAGACAGTTGTCTACTTGTGTTCCTTTTTGAGAAATTTTTGCCTTTTCCAGATTGGATATTGCATATTCATAGGACTATTTTAAAAAGCAGAGCTGATTTAAAAATTCTTGCTTTGAAAAAACAGTCATAATTGGTTCCTTTCTCCCGCCTACTTACAAGCTTTTTTTTTCTTTTTTTAACTCTTAGATGGCTATGCTGCCATGAGTATGCACATTAGTAAGATGACTTTAAAACAGTGCCTAATGCAGTTAGTTTTCGTATCAAAACAGCTCTTTAAGCACAGTACAGAACTAAAAGTTTGATTAAAAGCTTATTTTAAGTGTGTTAGGTCACTGGAAATAAATGTTTGCATTCGTTTGTATTGAAACAAATGTAAATACATAAACAGTTAACTTTAGTGTCTTCCCTTCATATTACACCACCACAGAAAGCAGACCTCACAGTATCAGAAGAAACAGGAAAAAGCTTCTGGTTTTCTTATTTCTTAGGTGGAAGAGAATCAGCAGAAAGAAATGTTTTCTGGTAGAAGATGATGTAGCTGTGCTGTCTTGTTGCTGGTAAGGAACCAAGGAACGTAGAGGCCGTGGCCATAGTAAATGTTTTCTGCTTTTTAAATTGGCTTGAAACTAGGGTTATCTAGGGGAGATACTGCACCAGAATTGTTCCTCTTCACTCATCATTGGAAAAGATAAACCTTTTGTAGGGAGGATATCTGCCCAACTGGGTTGTTTAAGCCTTTTCCAGGTTTCCTTAAACTAGAGACAAGCTGCTCCAAGAAATCCAACTAAAAAGCTCTCCTCGCTTCTTGGAGGGAAAGAAAATATTTCTATCATGAAACAATTTTAAGCTTGAAAGTTTTGGATTCCAATTTTGTAGAAACATGGAAGTAGCTCAAATTTTATATTGATGTATAAACATTCTTATTTTGCTACAATTTTGTTCTTTCTATATGAATCGTTTTGTATAAAATGACAATTGAGACTCGACTCCACAATTCCATCTCATATGTGCAGAGTTGCGTCAACAGGATTTGGCAAATGGTTGGATATATCCAAGTATATGGTCTACCTATTGATCTTTGCTTACTTTGGCCTGATAAGTGACAGCTCTGCTGGTAGAATAGGTAAGCACTGTGCTGAAATCCATAGAGCCATACTGCTGTGGCCTTAAATAAGGATCACATTCCATAGGAATAATGCTTGCAATACTAACTTGATAGCTCATCCTTCATCCTGCAGATACTGGAGCATATTTTGTAGGCGGTGTAAATAACTGCTCTGTAAGGTTTTATGGGGATGCAGGATTATTCTGCTTAAAGTAGCCTGCAGGATCAAGGTCATATACACAAAAATCTATATTAATGTCAGGTCTTTTGGGCATCAGGCACTCAGTATTAAGAGATGCCAAAATTAAGGCTGGGGGGAGATATAGGAACAAGATTTTACAACTACATTTGTATATAAAAGGATATTGTGTACAGTTACATAATAACACAGTACCGGAGGAAGGCTTAAGGCCACGCATCTGCTGAAAGAAGCACCACTTTCCTTTGCGTATTCCCAAGGCTCTCCTGTTTCTGTGACTCTGAACATAGCAGTATACATTAAGCCTGTTTCTATGTCAAAAATATTTTATTTTATTTTTCTATCTTGGAAAATCTATTCCCTGCAGTGAGAATCTAGGTCTATATGGAATTGGGAATTGAGTCTAAGTTTATCATATTACAGGTAGTGCCTTAAGTACCAGGCTATACACATTCTTTGTTAACAGTCTCTTTGGGCAGTCTCCAGCCAGCTTTGATATGCCTGTCTACGAGGAATATCCCCAGTAAGACATTCATTTGTGAATCTAGTCTGAACCCTCGCAGATGCAGCTTAAAGGGGGTTCAAGGTAGCCTGAACGGTGGGGCACTATCAGTACCTGGTCAGCTGTGGTTAGATGGCATCTTGGAAGGTCACTGGCCTTCCTGAAGGCCTATGATGCTTGCATGATAGAACCAGATGCTATGAGGCAGGAGTGGTGCCTAGTATCTGCTTGACATCTATTTAAGAATAATGCTGGTGGCAGGGAAAGCTCTCTGAGCAGTCTGTACAGGTCAAGAGGTAAAATTTGTTGAAAGCTCCTGACAGATGTGTCAGGTTGTATTCAAGGTGTGCTTCAATTCTATTGGAAAATGTTAAAGTATCTTGTCGTGACATGCATCTATTTGTTTCCCTCTCTCTTTAGAAGTTTTGAATTATTCATGTTACTGCAGTTTGGATTTCCACTGATATTGCCTGGTAAGCAAATAATTCCCAAAAGGTAAACTGAAAGGGTGGGATGAATATTGAAAGACTGAACCTATGTAAACATGAAATCTTCAGGAAGTGACTAACATGGGAAAAAATCAAACCTAGTTCTTGACCTGAATCAAGACCTCTTTTTGCTGAAGCCAATGGGGGACTTCTCCCATGTTCTCCATTGCTAAATTTGAGAAGAATTACCAGTGTGAGTGAAGATAATGTTTGGGGGATCTTTAGTTAAAATATCACTATTCATCAGGACACTAGAGTTCAATTAGTATTATGATGTGGGGTTTGGTTTGTTGGATTTTGAACTGCTCTGATTCAGTTGTCTCACCAGGAAGACAATACAGAGAAATCCAAACATCTTGATGTGGACTCCTGGCACAAGGGCTTTGAGGAACTTCCTCAGGTGAGAGATGCTGCCGAGCACAGGCTTTACATTTCTGACCAGTTTTGTAACCGAGTTGCTTTTTGATGGTGGTCAGCACAATAGTGCTGCTTCTGCTGTGCCATCCAGCTTTTTTAATACTTTGTCAGTGACTGACATTGTAGAGCTATTGCCTCTGCACGTTATCTATTCCTAGTGCTCTGCTGCTGCCATGCGTTTTTCTTTTTAAAAAGGTGTTGATCTGCGGATAACATGCAAAGTCTGTCAGTACTGTAGGACCTACAGCCTATGCTAAGTTTGTTTAAAGTCAGGACTTCAAACTCTGTAGTCTCAAACAATTCACTCCTTCCCTTTTTAACTCCATAATTCATCATTACTTCTTTTCTGATGTGTTTTTTAATAAATGGAGTCCTCAACCTGACTATGTGGGAACTGAATCAGTCACTGGAGAATATGCACTAAAATAGGATTTTAGACATAAACACCAAGAAGTGAGAAGATGTTGTAAGTTGTGCACAGTAGAAGAAAGCTGAAGACATCTTCTGCAGTCAGCAAACTTGGTAGTGAAGTTGGAGGAAATCCCCAAAGAGAATGTAATGGGAAGGGTGACTGGAAAGAGAAGAGTGAAAGAAGAGGGTAGGAGATGGTGGAAGTCCCCACAATCAAAAAGAGTTAGTACAGACTGTATTGAAAGAAAAAGGAAAAAAAAAAAAAGCATGGACTTCTAGTAATAAGGGGAATTTGTTGTCAGTTTTCCATGTACTTCTGAGCTTATTTGTGTTCTTCACATGATGAATCTGCTCCATTCAGCTTGATAAAGTTGAGAATTTGGGGGATTTTTCTTTTATTTTCCCAGAAAATGGAATTGTATTGGAGATTTCCGAACAGTTCTGAAGTTGTTAAAATGGTTTTCAAAGTAGGAAACCAGTTAGATTTTGTTTTAAAAAGGAGCATAGGAAAAAAGCGACCCTTTTGAATGGTCCCTACTTCAAGCACTTCTTAAAACTGTAAAGAGCTAGATGGACCCTGGAACTGAGAAAGAAAAAGCAGATTTGAAAGGTGGGAAGGTTCTTGTTCTCCACTTTTCAAGTGGATGGACCCTATTTCATGGTCCTTAGAGCCACTGTAATAGTAAGCCTGTTTTTGGAGGGAAGTACGAGATATGGAAGAACAGGGCAGGCAAATCAACTTCTTGGAGAAGAAATCTCAGCAGTGAAGGGAGAGCAATTGACATCATCATTGCATTTGGAAAAAGCCAACAAGCATGGAGTCTATTGTGTACAAACTTCCAGGATTATGGTAAAAATGTGTTGGCCCTTATCTGACATCTCACTTCCCAAAGGCTAAAAATGTCTCTAATCCCTGAAGAATCATTGGCAATATCAGCTCATTGTCTCTCCTCTTCTAGCCCTGGAACTGAATTCCAAAATGCTGTATATCAACCTGCTGAAGTAGCAATTGAAAGAGGTGGGAAAGGAGGGATTGCTTTTTGTTTATAAGCTTCTAAAGCAATTTTCCGTGAATGAAGAAGATTATTTTTGAAAATACCTTCTCTCATAACTGCCTTATGCTTGCTTTGTTAAAAAAATATTCAGGTCCCATATAACATTATAAAGTAAAGTGCAAAATATTAGTGATAATGAGAGCCGGTAAAATCTTTGCTTTGGATCACAGACCATATTCTGTGTTACTGATTATACTTTCATAGGGCTAGCTATCACCCCATCTTGCCAAAACCCGTGTTATTAAGTAGCAGATGCAGTGCTAGAAATAAAAGAGTAATTAAGGTTACGTGAGGGTGAGAAATGCAGTCTCCATGCAGCAGCTGCTGATTGTTGCAGTTCTATTGGAGAGTGGTGTGATGGGTGGCTGTGCAGCCATTTCTGCGTTAGGTTATCCTTTGGAGAGGATTTGTTTGATGGATTTGAGTGCGCTATATCGTATCATTAGATGTGCTGCATGAGAAGTTCTGAAGCGAATAAGGTCGCTGTGGAAGAACTAAGTTTTTTTTACATATCTTCATAATGTACTGTAAGATTCTGTTCTTTCGTCAGCGAAGATAACCCTAGTAGTACTCAAGAATTCTGAGCATGAGCAAAGAAAATTGATTTACTAGACATCTTGAGAACAGGAGAAAATGATGGTGATGATACATATTGCTGCAGGATGCTGCAGTGTAAGTTCTCATGGACTCTTCAAAAACCCAAACACAGAGTATTTCTTTGATATCCCTAATGTTAAAAGATTAAATGTAAGACTGAAACTGGTGTCTTGCAGTACTACTGTCTAGGTAGCACTCAGCATAACCTACAGTGTCCTCAGGCCAATATGCAAAACCAGAGGTTTTAGTCTTATGCCTTTAGGCCTTGTATCAGAACAGGAGCTGACAAAGTCATTTTCTCCATGTCTGACTCAATGTCTTAATTTGGAAAGTCTGCCTCATTCATGCTCTGAGTGAAAGCACGGTTACATCACATACCATCCCAGTGTCCTTTTTTGTCAGTTCAGTAATATATAAAGTACCAGCATCAATATGGGTAGCTGAGGGTGAGGTTCTGAAAATTAGAGGCCCATGAGGCAGACTTTCTTCTGCAGCTTACTGCATGTGTCAGACCATTTCCTACAATCTATACAAGTACATTTTTCTGGAAAGAAGGTACTAAAAGAAAATATCTAAATCTGCATTTAAATTTACAATTCCATAAGGTATAGATATCAAAGATCTTTATTAGCTGTAGCTACTTTTTGTTGAACTTAAATCTAAGCTCTGTGATCTCTGAAATGAGTGCTTATGACCCCCTTCCCCTCCCTTGCCCTGCCTGGAGCCTGGCTACCGCTCTCCTCTTGCTGGGGACAGGTTTTTCTGTTCGAGCTGCAACTTTAACCATTTCTACTGAGGCTCAACGTAGCAGGGAGTGGGTTTTTCTTGAATCCTGGTGTTTTCCATTCTGTAGAGTACACTTTGCATCTAGAGTGGATCAGAAAAGCGTAGTACTTGGCTGCTAGATGTGTAGCCAAAAGAAAATAAATTTTGCAAGTAATACTGCCTTAAATCTGTTAATTGAAGAGAATAAATGGATAATGAAGAATCCTGGAAGGTAAGCAATTGTTGAAGCTTGTTAATGTGTAGAAAATAACAGGTGATATAACCTAAACAGTAGCACTGAGGGAAAAGCTGTATCAGTAGAGTTCATTTTAGAACCTTTATACCTTTAGCCAGTCACAGAAATGAGAATAAATTTGTGTAGAGAACAAAAACTGCACTAGATTTCTGCACTTAGATTCAGTCATACCTGAAGTCTGCTTATTATGGTTCAGTCATGGTGACTAAATACTTAGTATTTCTAAGTCATGAAGCACATTGCAGATCTGTAGAGGAACAGTTGTTTAGCAAAAAGAAATATGTGGATAATGCAGGTCTAAAAAAATGTTTTATTCCGTTCTTAACATATAGGCGATCATCAGATAAAAGGCTTTTTAATTAGAAATGTTAGAGGTTGTACTACTTTTATCTATTTAAAAATTAAAAGAAAACAAATAACAGCATAACCTGTTGCTATGCAACATCATGCAAGAAAGTAAAAAGTAGGCAAAAATGATTGCTACAAAAAATGTGACTAAGCATGCTGTGTATGAGGCCTGACCTGAGCTGCTTTAGCTGACTCTTGCAAAATACAAATATAACTGTGGAATTGATTGTTTAGTGCACAACTGGGCAACGCTTACACGATAATTGGTCCTCAAAATTCATTTTGCTAATGAGTTTTATGTCACTTGATGTAGTTGTTTCTGTGTTATAATATCCCCTTGCTTTAGGACATCCTGGATGTACCAAAGTAATGCTGACAAATCAGATTATCCAACGGTTAAGTTCTCCTTGTGAACCCTGTTTCTCCATTATGGCTTACATTATCACAGTACGCCTAACCTAAGCTCTCACATTTCTTTACAGGGGAATAAGATCAGGGAAATATTGCTGTCTTAAATCTGTATAGCCCAAAGGTAAGGAAAATAAGCATGGGATAAAGCAGGATTTAAAGCACACAACCACTGCTGCTAAGTATTTCTATCTAAATAGCAGAAGATGGGGATGGCTTAATGGAGAGATCAGAAGATCTCTCAAGTGGGGACAGATGCTCAATTTTTGTTAAATTCATTGAAGACTTTAAGGTAAAAAAAACTTTTGAAAATATTTAACAGGTTTTTTTTCTTTTTTTTTTTCCTTTTTTGTTTCAGGTAAGAAGAGAAGGGAGGATACCATCCAAGTAAAATCATCTCACCAAATGTATAAAAGAGAGAATAGGGGATTTTTATAGTTTCTCATTTTAAAGAAGTATTACAGAATGGACCACCAGGTCTCTTGTACCGACTGGGTAAGTGTTTGGGACAAAACACAGCCAACCAAATAACTATCAGAACGTAATCTCAGTGTGTGCTTTTAAGTGTGAATAAGTATCCTTGAATCCTTGAGGGCAGCTCAAAATTAATTTTTGCTAGTATTAATAAGAGCTTACAGAATATAATAACAGAAATTACACCAGGAAAAGTGTCCTAAACTAAGGGAGTTTGTGCGGAGTCAGTGCTGGAAATGCAGTGCTTTCCTTTTGCCCCTGTGCCCCTTATGTGTTTGGCTGGAGGGCTTTGCCAAAACAATTAGGATAGTAACATGCAGTTACACAGAACTCTTTACTAGCCCAGCAAAAAGTTTATCTTATGAGTTTTGCACTCAACTAAAGTGGTAGTTGACCTTAGGGTCTCTATAAAGCTCATATTCCTATGTGTATCCTGCCTAGTAGCCATGTACTGTCTCAGCTTACAAACTAAACCATTGCAGCCAGAGAAAATTACTAAAATGCACAAGAGAAAAAAAAAAAAAGTAAAATCAACCCTTTCTGTAAAGCCTGACTATAAATGTCTTGCAGTGGAAATAGCAGAGGATCTCACGTAGGGTAAGAACTAGCTGGTGTATTAGTGCAAGGTTGTACTGGTACATAAGCCAGAGCAACTGAGAGGCCAATAGCGGGTATTGATCTTACTAAAGCTCAAGAGAGTCCGGCATTAGAGCTTCTCTTCCATTACCACTACTGCCAGCCCTGCAGGGGGCCGTTTCTCATCATGAAATTACTGAATTCAGAAAGAGAAAGTAGGGCTACTTCTGTGTGCTGTATAATTACAGTATTTCTATCACAAGGTGTGCTAGAGATGCAAAAATGTTGTAGTAAAGCTAAGGGGTGACTTCATTGCTCTCTATAGCTTCCTGAGAAGTGGAGAGGGAGGTGCTGATCTCTTCTCCCTTGTATCTAGTGGTAGGACACATGGGAATGGTTCAAAGCTGGGCCAGGGGAGGTTTAGACTGGACACTAGGAAGCATTTCTTTACTGAGAGGGTGTTCAAACACTGGAAGAGGCTTCTTAGAGAGGTGGTCAATTCCCCAAGCCTGTCAGTGTTTAAGATGCGTTTGGACGATGCCCTTAACAACATGGTTTAACTTGGTCAGCCCTGAATTGGTCAGGCAGTTGGACTAGATGATTGTTGTAGGTCCTTTGCAACTGAAATGTAATGTTCTGTCCTGTTCTGTTCTATTCTGGATAAGGAAATGGCTGTGGCTACGCAACTCTGTAGGTGACATTGTCACATGTGGTGACAATCAGGAAGAATGGAAGGGCACCTGGCCCAGACAGCAAGACAATCAAGACCCTCACTAAATAGCCTAGGCCCACTAGCTTTCCCACCCCACTAGCGTGATGCAGGAAGCAGAATTCCAGGATCTTAGTGCAGTTTGGATGCAAAATATTGAAAATTTCCCAGGCAACAATCTGGTCAAGGCCTTTATCAAAGCAAATATGCAGAAGCTGATATTTTGCAAGCTTTCGTTGATCTGATAAAAACATTGGATGGGGTAAGTTGCTGTATTCTTTGCAGCCTCGTAGAAAGTCATTATCTGTTTAAGAAAATTACATTGTATTACAGAACTGCTTCATATGAGTACAAAATGAAGATAAATAGCATTATACTTTCTATAGGACAACTCAAAGAATACATCTTCTAACTAGTCTTGTTTATGCTATTCAGTAAAATAATGTATATGATTACTGTGACCTTAAAATGAGCATTTGGATTTTGAAATTCAGGAGTGTCACTTATTTTCTCCAGACAGTCTAGTGGGTCTAAAAAGGCTAAATGGGCAGGTAGGAATTATTGATTATAGCTTCACGTAGGTTATCCACTCCAATTTCTGATTTATAGCTGCTGGAACAGAAATTTATTTTTCTACAGACAGCTTTTGATTTGGCTGTCAGATGAACAATTTGGGCTGCTTGAGGGAACAACAAAAAAGAGTGTCTGTTGCCCCTCTGAACTGACCTCCTTCTTTGAGAGCTTCTTATTTTTGGAATATGTGTCAGTGATAGTGAATGCCTACTGAGAAATGGACTCAGAAAAAAAAAAGGCCATCACTGACAGGCACTTTCAAGAAAATAGTAGTCTGGCATCAGGCTCTCTGCCAGGTGCATTAAGGTTTTGTGCTGCTTTTGTCAATGCAGGGTAAGCCTTTGGAAGCTGGACAGAAGGTCTGTGGACTGGAGGAGCTCTGCTATGGAGACGCCAGGTTTCCCTGCTCTGTAGGACACTGTGATGTGTTGATTGGTGGCAGAGTTCTGACTGACTGTTCAGGAAGGCATTACTAACTAAAGTCCAGCTGTGACAAACCAGAGGCATTGTGCGTCTGAAGGAAGGATGAGCACCTGCTATCTGTATAGCGCCTGATCTTCAAGATCTCAGCCACAGGTAACCCTGAAAATAGGCCACCATTTTGAGGGCGGGCACAGGTTTATCCCAGCTCTTTGACCAGAAAGCCTTCAAGTCAAAGGATGCCCGTGGCGGCAGCAGCAGCGCGTTAGCTCACATACTGAGTGGCAGCGTAGGTTTTGTGCTACCTCTGGGCCTGGGTCACCTGTGCCTCGTAATGCTGCCATCCTCAGCTTTGAGGAGTTTGCTTTAGTGATGTCAAGAATAATGTTAAATAATACAATACTGTCTCTAATTTTAAACTTACATCCTACTGTAAATAATAGGAATCTGACTACTTGATTCAGAGATGAACTTATCAAAACCACACTTGCTTACAGTAGAAACAGAATTTAAAAATTTGTGTGCCCCCAGGCATCCACAGAAATTTCAGAGGTGGAAAAGAAATGTGAAAAGAGATGAAATATGCAAGATTCTCGGGTGAACGTGAGTGGGGCTGTTTTGAGAGTTTTGTGACCTTAATTATCCTTTCTCTTTTTTTTTTCCCCCTTCCCCTCAGGTAAGGACAACAGAACAGCACACACTCTTATTTTAATATGGTAATTGGCAGTGTGAATTATTGACTTAATCTGGTAGTGAATGTACATGTGTGCCAAGATTATACTATGTAAGGCGGACCCAGGATGTTCATTTTACGTGGGCGGTTGTTTGCACCGAAAGGGCAGTATCAGGTGATTTAATAGCATCAGTGTTTTGAAGTGTCACAGCCAAATCTGCCAAAGCTTGTCTGTCTGAGACCTAGGTCTTACTTTTTGCACCCTGAACTGCATTTCTTTATAACGGTGTAAGTCACAAGAAAGTCATTTTATACCTTACACTTTTTCCCCCTGTACTTACAGCTAAAAACAGCTTAAGTTTTGTATAGCTCTGTAGCTCAGAGAATGAGATTAAAATCCTCCCACTAATTCTAATATTAGTGGGTTTAGATATACAATATTTTGCTTCATTCTTGTGAATGTGAAAAGATGCACGCTGTTGTTCAACCAGGAGAAAATGTTATGGTCCCTAGCTTCAGGCACTTACTGTCTTTGGGCCTCTTCCCTCCTGAAACAAAGAGGAATTCTACAGTTGTCTGTTAAAGAAGCAGGACTAGATTCTAAATCATCCCACAAAGCATTCATGTTCTATTAAAGAAATGCACTTTCACTAAGGAGCCGAAGAAAAAGCTGCCAGTCTAACTTATTCCATATAACCAAGAGGGTGATTAAATGTTCCAAATATGCAGAAGTCAAATGTCCCATTTCTGCTTTAAATCTTTTCCTTTTATAGGCTGTGGGTTATACTCCCTGCTTTGAAAACCTGTGCTGTTTAGGAACAAGAATTTATTTACAGTTTTAAAAACTTGCAACTAATCTTGGATGAATAGTCTAAATTAACCTTTGGCAGAGAAGTTCTCATTTCTAAGCCAACATATAACTGCATTTTGCATTAGTTCAGGAATATTGGGTACTTTCAGGGGTTAAGAATGAAATATTTTCCATGATTCATATCTCTTTTAGCTTGAAAAGTCAACAGCTCTATTCCAATGTAGCCAAAAGGGGTTTTCAGTCCAAAATGTCTCGTTGCTTGCAATTAATTTGGGTTCTTGCAGTTAGGGTTTTGTATCACAATGCATTAATGCATGAAAGCAGCTGCACAATGAGTAGTGCCACATGTTTGAGCTAAAAATAACCGGTGTATATTGTTGCTGCACAAACAGTTGTACATTTGGTCACTGAAGATAATCTCTTTGTTAGAACAGCGGAGACACATATGGCAGAATCAGATACATGTTGTAGAACTGTGAGGGGACGTTTGTGTGTGCCTGCTTGTGCCACTTAACCACTCCTCCATCCTTTTCTGTCTCGGCAGGGCTGCTGAGTCCTATTATTTAAACCCATGAAAAAGTCCAACAAAACTTTTAATGATAAATAGACAAATGGAAACAACTTTTATTTTCCCCTGAAATTAAGATTTTGGAACTTGGACAACTGACATGGTGCTCTATAGAGGAGGAAAAAAAGCTATGCTAGTTTAGAATTAATTCTGTCTTGCCGACATATCTATGGGAGAGGGGAAAAAAAAAAAAAACAACTAAAAATGGTGTGCTTTACAATTTACTGAGCTCAGTCCTTCTTCCACTTACAGGTCAGTGTTTTGTGGCCCCACTGAAGAATCTGTGCCTTTCAAGGAACTCCAGAAAATTAATTCTGACCCCCATCCTGCTAAGGTACGTAGAGTGGCTTGCCAACAGACAACTTCTTCATCCAAATCTAGAGTAACCTTTGGGTCTCAAAAGCACTTGTTTCTACTTCCAGCCTTACAGATTAATCTCTGCTCTCCATTCCAAAGTAAATTACTGAGAGGAAGAGTTAAATATTATGTCTAAGTTTTTCTTTTGTTCATTATGTGAAACCAGTTCTGTGGCCTACATCTCCTACTACGCCTATCAGTAGTTCTCCAGTGCAGTACTGCACTATGCTGGAGCCTGGGTCTTTAAATATGCTGGAGACTGCTGAAGTGCAGCAAAATGGAGGAGATAACATCAATTATCATAAGAAGACAGCAGGACTGCCAACTATCACCGCTCAATAGGTGCTAACTTCTTAGGCAAGTTACATGTCTTCATTTTCCAAGTTTTGGTACTGTGCAAGGTGCTTAACTGTCAATAGCCATAACTGACAGGTTTTGATTGCTGCCACTTGCTGCCTTTTAGCTGGGATGAGCGTCTCCAGTCAACCAGCTTGGATTATAAATGACCAGTGGAAACGATGAGGCTCCGTTCCTGCAAGTAAGTCTTGATCTCATCTGACAAGATACAGTTGTTGATTACCAAGGGAAACCTGTAGTCTGTGCCCTGTCTGAACAGAATGGGAATGTGGGTGAAAAAATATACCCAGTCATAGTACTAGCAGATAATTTATAATTAGAGCATATTATAATTATGGTTTATAAATAAGGTGCTTATAACCATTTACCTGTCAATAAGTAAATGTCTAATGTTTTCAATAGTTGCCTTCTCTTATGTCTGCTAAATTGTATATCTTAATGATAATATTTTATCATGCTGATATATGTTGGTTGCCTGTTTTCCAAAATGAAGCTGCAATTGCATACTGACAGTGGAAAAAGAGGCTGGGATCCTGCAGCTTGAGAGCACACAGAAAAGGCAGGAAAGAGCCAGAGAAATGTTTAGTTTCACATTAGGAAGAAACCAAGAGAGGGAGTTTTTATGTCCAGAGTATTAGCTATACAGAGCTAATTTGATTTGTGATTAAAGAAACTGGCTGCTGTTGCATCTCTATCTGAGAAGGTGGGAAATGAAAAGGCATATATTCTCTCCAATTAAAATTACAGCTAAACTTGCTTATTAACTACTTCAAAATATGAAGAACTTGACTACTGACTAATTACTTGAGCCAGAAAGAGTGGTGGTAATTTGAGTACTTCTTATTTCAAACACAGGTCTCTGCTTTTAACTGCATGCCTTTGTTCTTTTTTTTTTTTTTTTTTTTTTTTGAGCGAGAGAGACAATAGTAATATGTGCCTATGAAAGAACTTGCAATGTACAAGGACTTCCACTCTGCATTGGCAGACAAGTAGATGTAGTTCTGGCATCTCATTTGTGCTCACTAGACCTATACTGACAGCAAACAATAAAAAAAAAAAAAGCTGTGTGCTAGCAAATGTTTTATTCCTACTTTTGCCAAGATGTGCTTGTTTATGTACTCTCTATGCCAGGATTTTCAGTTACAATGGCATTAACATGTACCCTCTTCTCCCTTCTTTTATAACTAGTAAGCTTATTTATTTTTCTTTAAATTGGCTGTTTTAGAAATGCTGTTATCATTTTAAACAGCTTCTCTTTTCTAGAATAATAGCTTAGTTATGTATGTAACCCCAAAGTTCAGACTGCAAAAAGTGGTTGTAATGTGGAGCTAGAGAAAAAGATACGCTAATTTCATACTATATTACAGATTTCACTGTTTCTACCTCTCTTTACCATAGTAATTTGTTTTTAATAATTTTAATGTGCTGTTCTGCCCTAGAAATTTCAAGTTTCTGAATTCTGGATTTTTTTTGGAAAGGCTTAAAGACGCCCTAGCCAGCATCCCTATACCTAAGATTTCATTCTTAAACTTCATTTTATAGCACATGAATAAGGGAATTAAAACATTCATAAACACAGAAAAAGGATTAGGAATCTTCAAGATATCTAGAACTGCATGTTATGTGCCCTCCAAGAAAATAAGTGGTAACTATTAACTATTCAGAACTTCCCTCTTGATTTGGGTAGAAATTTTGACAACTACTCTTAGGCTTCGAAGCCTTCCTTCAAAGCCCTGTACA
This sequence comes from Tringa solitaria, assembly GCA_026413425.1. NCBI lineage: Eukaryota > Metazoa > Chordata > Aves > Charadriiformes > Scolopacidae > Tringa > Tringa solitaria. The sequence goes on from JAOXJM010000033.1 coordinate 35,011,269, forward strand.
CCATGGGGAGTACTGGGACAGTTTGGTGACTAAAATGGAATCCAAATATTTAGGTTCCAAAACAGGTACCTAAATGCAGTCAGTTAATAAGCTATCATCTTTATTTATTTGCATTTCATCTTGCCCTTCTCTTGGGGTTCTCTTTATTTCACTCAGAATTCACAGCCTAGAAACATCTCTTTGTAGATTATCCTCAAACTTGTTTTTGAAGGAAGAATGGAAATCTGCTTTTTACTTAAAAGCCCTTCTTGATGAGGCTGCCTGTCCAGCAGGTGGGGGAATTTCATCCTAAACCTGAAGAGAGACTGAACCAGAAAGATGCAGGCTGTCTTAGAAAGTGGACACTCTGCCCCTTTTTTTTTGGAAGCTGTACCAGCCTGCAGGGTGGAAAAAAATGCATTGTTCAGTATATCCAAGTGGGATCGTTAGAAGATATGTAACAATTTACTAGCTTATTGGTTGTCATCTGCCTGAAATGGAGAATATCCCAAATGATGTCAGCATTTCATATTAAATAGTAGCTAATATAATATATTTAGTGTTGGGAGCAGGAACTGAAGCCTCGAAGCTCACACCACTACCATTCCTGGATGGCAATTCATAACTCTGTTTCCATTGCTTACTGTTTATCAGGCTTATGCATCTACCACTCACTGTTGCAAAGATACTCCATCCTCATGAATTAAACAGAGAATGTCCTCCCTCTCTGATCATTTTTGCACAACAGTATCCATGGGCCAAACACAGACACCAAATCAAACTTTCAGGATCTTAGATTCAGGGAAAATTTGTGAATAGCAAGTCACCCCATGCGTGGAAAAATCAGGAGGGATTAGTCAGTATATCAATGCTTTTGTCTGCGCTCTATTATGGAATATTTTTAGTCATCCTTTTAGCTTTGCTGGTAACAAATAGAGATGTCTCTTGACTCCTTGTTGCTTAAACACATTAGTTATTGGGATTAAATCTCTACTGTTTTTACTGTCTTGGACTTTGATGTCTATGTGCTATCACCTAATTTGCTCTTTTTCTTCTTCCTTTCACCTATCCTTGGGAAACACAGCCCTTAGGAAAATGAAATGCATCTGGGAACATTCAAAAGCCAAGATTCAGACAAAAATTTTGAAGAGGAGTGTTACGGACTGAGGCAGTTCAGGTTCCAGGATAAAGCAGAGTAATACAAGGCTTGGAAAAATTTCAGTTTTGGATCCAGACACTTAATTTCTTTTTCATGCTCTCATTACTTAAGTCTTGCTTTTTCCTTTTCTTTTAAACAAACAAAAGGGTTTTTTTGACAAGTATTTTTATATCTACCCAAGTTCCTACTACTGCAATTATCTGTAAAATAGAACACATTTAATAATACTGTAAAGAAACTTTTAAGAAATGAAAAATCCCTTTTTAGACGAAGTGTCAGTGACATAACCAAGGGAAGATTACAGAAAAAATCTTAATAGCTATCATTTCTGGTGCACAAAGAAATTATACATTGAGAGCTCTGTCTCAGTGCTGTCAGTCTTTGTAGTAAGGTCCCACAGAGAAGGCTATCTTGCAGGAGAAAATAGATCTTCCCCCTTAATTTCAGTATCCAGGACATCAGAGCAGTGGCTTCAGTGTTGGAAGTGCTGAATTTCCTCCATCAGATTTTCTTTATAAAAGACTGAGCTGACCTTGATTCTTTACTTCATTGGGGCTGGAGGGGGAACAAAACAGAAGAAAAAAAAAAAAAAAAAAAACCAAACCCCAAAAAACCCCAACTCACTTCACTTTAGGAAGAGTTCAGTGCATTATAGCTGTTGGCTATGGTGGGTGTTTTGCCTCCTCAACCTGATGATTTTTGAAGTTCCCATTTTAACCAGCTTGCTGGCTTGGATGAACAGGATCTCAGTAAGGGCTGAAGTATTTATTAGGTAGCAGAATCTTCAAGATACATGTACTGTAGTGTAGAGCGTGGCTTTCTAAATCCTTTTCTCTTTTTAACCTCAAGTGTTTAGTCCTTGAAAATTGAAGATTACAGGGAACTGGGAGTATCTAATTTGGAACTTTGTAAATATGTGATGTGTTGCATATAGGTTTCTAGGCTTTATTGAAAAGAAAGAAAAAGTTGCTTTTCTTGCATGGAGCAAGAAGTGGTTTTTTTTTTAATTTTAAATTGGTATTAAATTTCAAAACATAACAGGAAAACAGTTTTTCCTATTGGTATGTTAATACTGGACCTCTTTTGAGTCCACATGCTGTAATGCTAATGACTTTGTATGTACTTGAGAATTCTCTAGGGATAGTTATCTTGCACAGTTGAGATAAGGCTGAAATGCATTCCCCACACAACTGGATTTGTTGTCCTTCTGTAGATGCACTCTGTAAAGTAGCATAAGCAAAAAAAATGAAGAAGAAGATAGGAGAGCTGGGGCAGAACAAGTTGTGAAAAGGGGGCTCTGGGCCTTTAATTTGTTTAAGGTGTCAGAAACCCTGAGGTGTCAGAAATAGTATGTGTCCCTTGTTTCTCAAGATTAGGGTTTTTTTTCAGTTTTACAAATATCATCTAGTGCTCCTTGTAAAGACAACAATCATTCCTTTTGTTACTGTCCACAAAAAAATCACAGTGACCACTGTGATACGTGGGAGGTAAGTAGTAGCCTATCGAACAAACAAAAAAAATAAATGGAGATCTGAACAGCTGGTTCCTGTTCACTTTCACAAAGCTGTAGCTTTTTAGCAAATATTTGCATACTTTTCATACTAATTTGCACTGAAATTATGTTCCTGTAGCCCAACTGCTGCATAAAGCATTTCTCTCCCAAAACAAAATGCAGATACCTAAATCCAGAACTGAGTCTGTAGCTTGGCTGCTACAGACTAGCACTTACGCCCTTGTGAAATGGGGTAATGTGGCTGGGAAAATATTAGCTAATTTAGACCTTTCTGAAAAAGGAGCTGTGAGAAATCACAAGAGAGAAATAGAAGTCGTTAGCCAAAACCCATCAGAAGAGAGGAGACTGAGTGATCAAAGAGGAGGTCCCAGAAAACTGTGAGGAGAGTCCTGCATCCTGTGCTGGACAAGACCACTTCTGCAGTTCCCTGCTAGCTCCTGATGAATCAGAACAAGTAGTACTGGAACAAGAGAGACGAGTAATGCAGCTATTAGAGTAAGCAGTTCTGCTGTATACTTACACTATTAAAATATAATGCAAAGAATTAGAAATGAAAGACTGTTGAAACCAGTATGTCAGTGCCAGAACTACCTGCTTTTATCCCACTTCAGGAGCTTGGGAGAGCAAAGAATGGAAAGCAGTGCACATAAGGAAAGATTAGAAGGGGTGGACTTGAAAGGCACAGAACTATTAAATATTTTTTATGTTGGAAAAGCTTAATAAACAATATGATCAACCTATGAATAGGAGCTGAAGCTCCTATCTGCATTTAGATAAGGCATAATAAAAAAATGGACATGCAGTGTCTGAACCACCAAGAAATGCTTCTCGGGAACATGAATTTGACCAAGAAGTAGGAAAACTAGGCTTCTAGAACATGAACAAGTTCTGGCTGGGTAAAATAGGGCTTGATTTCAAAATGGCAAGTAACTCTTTATTCAATAGTAGGAAGGCTATTTCTATTTCGTTTGTGCAAGTGAAAGAAATTATTTGCAAAGGAGTTTGCAGTAAACAAGTTTCTATTTGTTTATAGGAGCATTCTTTGCAGCAGGTGTTCACAGAAGACAGGTTTACATTTGGGGGGTTTTTTGCTGGGTTTTTTTGCCTTTTTTTTTTTCCTTTAGCTGTGAATCCCAAAGGAATCTAAATATAGTGTGGATCTGAATCAAAAATGTATTCCTATCAGTTTGTTGAATTGACAAGCTGCAAAAAAATTAAAAAAAAACAAAACACAATTTAAATCTGTTAAATGTGAGCTTGTCAATCTAGTGAAACCTGGTCCATGAAAAAGGGATGAAAAAAAGGGATTAAAACAAGCCCGGAGTTGCATTAGGAACAGTGATGCATCTTTATATAGGGAATAACAGAATACTCTTAGGCTGATTAGAACAAAGTAACTGCAAATGCATTAGAGGAAAACTAGAGTATTAATGGGTTGTTCACTTTAATGGTTTGTACAAAAAGCAGTAGTGGCTTTCTCCTGAGATACCTTATTGCCTGACCATGATTTCAGAGAGCCTAGACTGTGCAGCCCTGCAATCCCTTCCTGGGGGCTGGCAGCCTGTGCTGCTCTTTTCCTTCCTCATGTTCTCTACAGATTGTACTTCTGAACTCTGGACTGCTAGGTTCAAATGCTGTGTCACAGGGGTAGCAGGATAAAGGATCTGTTTGTTCCTTTTTGTATTTGGAAAGGCAGAATGAAGAAAAGAGATTTATTTAAAAGGCAAAAATAAATGACCCTTTCCCAGGCAAGGCAAAGTAATGATAGCAAATTGGAGCCAACAGCAGGAGCTGGAAAAGAATCTTTTCCCTGTTTGGCTAGCCTTCTCACACATGAGTGCTTTCTGTAAAGAAACATTGCTGGATTTGTCCCATTTTTTCCATTCCTAGAGAATCTGATTTAGAGAGGGGTTCTACTCTGTGTGTTATAGTTTCAGGACTCAAGTGCGTTTGTAGCTTATGATTCAGGGTGTTTCAATGCTATGAGGTACTGTTGGCATTTCCTATTTATGGGAGACTTATTACCAGCTTCTTTATCAAATTCAGCCTCAGTAATGGGCCACACAAGAAAGGTCCTCTCTGTGATTATTTGCAATAGAAACTAGACTAGCTCATTTAAAAAAGAAAATATTTTGAGGCAATCATTGCTTGTGCTTGAGCAGTAGTAGGTTAAATCACCTATAAGCTTTTTCAGCTTTATATTATTTCAGCTTTTTTGTTTGATCTCTGACCAGAAGAACAAGGGATAACCTATTGTCTGCAGAAATTATCCTAATGTGAATAGTACCGTATAGCCTACAGAAATCTGTGGACCATTCAAACAGTAAGAAATAGCATTTTTCAAACTTTTACTGGGGTCTTAGCAGGAGGGGGAGGCAGGGCAGGGGGTACAGGGGAGAAGTACTTAAACATCACCTTTCTAAAAAACACTTCTTCAGTGTTGAATTGTCATTCCCCCGCCCCCACCCCCAATATGTTAACCTTACTTCTGTCTTTTTTTGCTGCTCTTCACTTACATTGTTTCTTTCAGCCATGGACTAGCTGAGAAGTGTGTTAATGTGAATATTTACTTATGGCACTAAATATTCGGTAGTGTGCCAGAATTTTTTACTCTACTAGCTGTAGAGATGAACAAGGTATATGCTGAGTAACCCCTCTCATTTTTGAAAGGTAACTAGGAAGATTTGTTACCATGTTACAGAGGAGAGGGCCTGTGTTTGGTTTTTCAAATAAAATTAATCCTCTTTTCTGTTTCAACAGTATGTAATGAAAAAAAAAAAACCAAAACAGGAAAGTCAAATTTTACCATGCTACTATAATTACTACTGACCCAATTTCCTGGAAGATTGTCACATAATGCAAAAATATCTGGAAAGACTATGTTTAATGCTTCTGTCATTCATAGAAGGTAAGTAGCCATATCTGATAAGAAAATTGCACTTAAAATGCAAGTAAGTTTAACCCAGTTCTGAAGTTCTCTTTCCACCCAGTGTAGTCCGCAAAGCTAGGAAAAAACAAATAGGACCAATTTAACATGAAAAAAAATAATTACTTAGCTGATAGAAATGAAGATTTTGTAGTGGGTCGGGTCACCATTGCTTTGAGGCATTACAGGAACCGGTGTTTTCAAAGATGATGTAAATTAGTCCTTCTCCATGTTTAGAAATCAGTATGATGTAGGTCAGGTCCAGATTTCTTCTGCCCATTTTCTCACCAGCCTACAAAGAAAAGGGAAGTGGCTTGAATAAGTCTGTAAAGGCAGCGTTCTGTTGGCCAGAACACTTCATACGATGCTATTCATTCCTCCAGATAAATGTACCTGACAAGTCAGTTACTTCTGAATAATAAAGTCAACATCTTCTGTGCTTTTTGGGATATGCAGCTATGGTGAAAGTGCTGCTACAAATTTAAAAATTAATTTCTATTTTGCTTAGGAAAAAGTAGGAAAAGCGAGCTGTCGAGGGAAGAGACCGGCCTGGCTGAACAAAGAAATAAGGTCAC
>JAOXJM010000033.1:35017520-35035643 GCA_026413425.1 Tringa solitaria
TTGTGGTTGGACTCGATGATCTCTGAGGTCCCTTCCAACCACCACAATTCTGTGTCTGTGAAGTACGTGGCTCGGAAATGCAGTTTTGGTGTCAGAAAGCTAGGTGAGCACAGAACAATTATTCATCATACGAATAGCATTTCTGTTACGTATTACTATGTATTAAATTCTTAGTAAAATAAGTGGTAATTATACGTTAATATTCCAAATGCTACTTGGCTTACAGAAAGTGACAAGACAACACACACTTAAAGAAGCCTGGGCACTGAATTTAGTAGTGGAGTCTGTTGCAGCCCAGACTTCACTACAGTCGCCTGCGGCACGGTAAGGCTTACCCATGTAGGTACTCTTTCTGTTCTTATTTACTGTTCCCAAGAGAGTACAAAGGAGCAGAACTCTATTTTTTTTTTATTCAATCGGAAGTGCACTTCAATAGCTGGAGCTGTTTTACACAAGATTTGAACAACAGCAAAAAGACAGACTAGAGATGTTGTTTAAGCCTTATCCGTAACAGGAATTCAGTTTAGCACCAATTTTATGATGTGGCTGCCACTGTCCAAGCTTTCAGAAGACCAGAAGGGGCAGGATTCTTGGATTGAAAAGCTGGATAGCTACAGTGCCTGGAGAGTCTGGATATTTCCAAGTCATGGGGAAATATAACCCTTAAACCTTCTAGAAATCCTGCCCCCAAAATCATTTGAATTGAATACAGCTATCAGGTCCCCTAAATTGAGAGCAGGGTTTTCTCTCCTTCCCCTTGCAAAAATGCCTGAGCTACCTCCCTCTTGTCAGCTTTGGTGAGAGTCTTACATAGAACACCTGCACACAAGTAATTACTGAAGAGTTTAAGTCACAGAGCTAAGGTATCCACTAGAAACAAGAGATCCCAGGCTACTGAGGCCATGTAGATTTGGTGGTGGAGGGCAGCTGAGCAGATTGGTGATGGACACAGCCAGGAACTTGTGCCCACTGACACTAGACAGTAGCCAAGTATAATTTCAGGCCCTGAATATATTTACTGATACTCCTTTTGTGTATATAACTTAGTTCTGTTGACACAACAAGTTGCACATCAACATCCACTCAGATTTGTTTGCTGCTGCACTGTGAAGCATCAGCATTCTACTAGTACAATATGAAATCAAGTCTCATTTTCAAGTTTAAACACTGTAAATCCTCTCATTTTTTTCCTAGTCAGAGAGTTACTGGAGCAATATTTTAGGAAACTGCATTCATTCACATGCCCTAGTTCATCTTATTAAGCATTTGAGTATTAGGTCTTAGAAACACTAACAGTAGGAAAAAAAAATCAGGATAATAAGCAATGTAAATGCTTTTATAACACATTTTGTTAATGGAAGTTCCCATATGCAGCTGAGAAGCTTGAAAGATTTTTAATATAAGAAAAGTAGTAGAAAATTACTTTAAAAAAAGAAAAAATCTAACTGACCCAGTGTTATGAAACTCTAAGAAAAAAATCTGCAGAAATACATACTGTAGACTTTGCATAATAATTACTATGCATCAACTAACACTGCATGTAACATTTCCTTCATCATTTAGTTATGGTTATTGTTACATGTACACACACAATTCTGAGCAATGCTACAAAACACAAACCTGATATTACTTTTTCTTTTTTTTTTTTTATATAAACAAACAAAGACAACTTAGTCAGCAGATCTTATAAATAGTATTTTACACATCGATATGAAGGAAAACTACGGGCTGGGATGTGACAAATAAGGAAAAAGAGAAGATTAACAACTTTGAGAGTGACATTCGGGAGAATGAGTTTTATGGAAGAATGTGAGAATTGATATTTAATCAATATCAATTTAGCAGGACTAGTATCCATAGTATCTTAGCTCCCACTTAGAACCTTCCTGGGGCTATATATTTGTGCATATTTACTATTGAATACTCTGACCCTCTATGCTATAACACCAACCTGGGGTCTACTTCTTTCTCTGGTTTTCCAGCAAAATTAGCTTTGCTCATCCGCTCTCTGTAGGGGGAGTAATGAAAAAGCTCCAGCCTTACATTATTCATTGAAATAATAGAACAGGAGCAGTTGCAAGTGATTAAGTATTATAACTAACAATAGTTGCCTTTTTTTTTTTAAGCCCAAGTTGTTCAAACAAGACTAAAGATAGAGGAAGCTGACCCTTTAGGGGTGGTACTTAAAATGAAGTACCAAAATAAATGATTGCGTAAAAAATTGATTTATAAGTCTTGTTACAAATTGATATTTCAAACTTTGGTGAGTCCCATCCTGTCAAATGATATTTGCCTTGGCCCTTGGTTGTCCTTTTTGACTCAGCCTCATTAGGGTTGATGGGAAGTGATGTTATTTTAAGAAACAAACCCTCCCAAATATCTCCCTCTGTAAAAAAGCTAGTAACATGAAGGAAAGCCAAACCAAGAAAAGTAATATAGTTAGAAAAGAAAGGAGGGTAGGGGAAGTCTACAGCCAGTACTTACTTATGAACACACTGTCTGTGGTAAGTAGGAAACTTTTCCTTTGAGAGGCTTTTGTGGCTTTGAGCAAGTTAAGTGGAACACCTCTCTGTTATAGGACTATGAAAAAAATGTAGAAATCCATTCTGGTGCATCTTTCCTAATGCTAAGGGCTCTACAGTCAAACAGAAAGTATACACAAGTGTTGGAAGAGATTTTTTTTTTTTGAATATACATATCACACAGGCAGGAGAATATTAAACTAAGCAAAAGCCAACCCATAGAAACCACTAAATAATTTTTGCCTTCAAGGCAAAATGTATTCTACTTACTGTTCTCCACACCAGATCGTTTTTCAAATCAAATCAGTTTTTTCTTTACATCCAGAATAAAAGTGAAAGAATAAATAAATTAATATGAGAATGTTTCTCTATCAAAATATTGCTAGTGACATCACTACTGTGTCATTCTCAACAGCATTATTTTCATGATATTCTTTCCAAGCATGGAGAACAAATTCATGAGAAGACCATCTGTTACTGTGTAGTACTGCACCTGGTTAGCTGTCTTCTGCTATACAATATAAAAAAATTAAATGTCATAATTGCTATTACAACTGACAGTAAAAACACCAGAAAGGCACTGGAACAAAATTTTGTACCAAAGCTTTAATCTACATATAAACCACAAAGTCATCTTCTGGAAACTGATGGGGAGTGTTTCCCTCAGCTAGAGGCCTCAGACCTTGCTCTAAAGACTCCAGTCATTCAAGCAACTGTTGCTCTGGTGACCTGTGGCTTCTTTCATTGAAGTACTACAGAATAAATAGTGCGATTTCATTTTTGAAGCTGTGTGTTGTTAAAAACAGCATTTATATATATATATATAGAAAGGCAGGAGTATTATTGAACATCTGCCATACCACAGCATATCACATAAATTGTGGATCTCAGGACAGCTAATTTGCAAGGTGCTCTCATCATCTCTAGCTTTCATTTACCCCAAAATTTACTTCAAATGGCTGAATAGAGTCACTGTTCCTTCTGAGCCAGAAAGCACACAATCAGAAGGGGCTGTTCCCTATCAAGCTAAGAACAACCTACATGGTATAACTACATTTAAACCAGAGTTGCTGGGGAGGGGAACCTCAATCCTTCTCTCTCACACCAGTATGATGCCACAAAAACAATACTAAGATGTGATATATAAGAGAACAGAATTTCACCGTAGGCATTTGTTTTCTTATATTGATATATATATATATGGATAATGCTTCTCTTGTTAGAATGTATCTAGACAGAACTGTTTCACATGCTAGCCAACAGATTAAAAAAATGTGCCTATTTTCCGATATACTTTTTACAAGTGTTACTCATTTCTGTCTCTCATCTCACATTCTTAGACAGAAAATACCTTCCCCACTATGTGAACACGTGTCAGATAGGAAATGGCTAAAGAAAGAACAGGAAGAAGAGAACATTTTTTTTTAAAAGCTGGTGTATTTGAATGAAAAAATTCACAATGAGAGAATAATAGTGAAACATTTATAATCCTATCTATCTGATTTGGTGGTTTTGGCTACAAATGCGAACTCTAAACTTTTACTTCACGGTGTATAATAGGGCAGATTTTGGTGACAGAAGCCTGAGTGCTCAAACTGAAATTACAAACTGCATTTGCTGACAAGTATACAACTGTAAAGTCTTTGTTGTAGAGCTGGCTAAAGCTACAACGCCCAAGGAAGGATGTCTATTTAGTGTCTTCCTTCCCAGTCCTCCCTGTTGGCAGAAAAGATTGCAGGATTTGCTACCAGCAACCTCAGGGGCTTCCTCTTATACAGTGACCACTGGCCAGGCAGGCATGAGCAGGCAAGTAACAGTGACTTCCAGGGGTGGGAAGAGAGATTGAAGCGCGGCACAGAAAGCATATTCGGTGCCAGACACATCGAGGCAGGGAAGATGGAAAAACATCAAACGAAGCCTCATACCTCACCCACACAGCCAGCTTTTGCTCAGATCCTTATGATTTTGAATTACTGGATTCTTACTCAGTCTTTGAATTCACAGTTAATTTTCTGAAAGACTGAATTTGTTCCATGGGAAGTCATACTTTTCCAGAAGGTATAGGCATAGGCTAGAACAGGCCAGTTCACTGCTCCAGAGGCACTAAGAATGCACTGGGTTAACAGTTACTGCAGCACATACAAATACCAAGATCCATTTCCCTTATCACTGAAAAAAATAGTGAAAACCAAGAAGATACTAAAAAAAAAAAAGGCCTGAAAAAAAAATACTGAAAATGTTTAGTCACTAACACCACAATCGTTAAACTGCTTCCCTGGTGTGAAAGATCTTGGGAAGAAGAGTACGTGAAGCTGCATGTAGCACATCTTACTGATCTTAAACATTGTGCACCCTGTTATAAGCAGAGGAAGAAGAACAAACATCCCCTTCAACATACACAAGACCTATTGCCATATGCATTTTCTAAAACCTAGAATGGCTAATTAGACTTTCAAAAGCACCAGAATAAAATCCAAATGGATTTTCTATTTCAGCTCTTAGTTGAACTTCTGCACTCACTTGTGGCTCCAGCCAAAATGAACATCTAATTTTGCAAAAGTTTTGATTTTGGTATAATTTCTTCTTCCCTGTTTAGAAATCAGTGAAACAACAGACAACTAAGACAATCTACCGCGTGTTGATGAGACTCTCACAATATATTTTTGAACCCTGTTAAACTGTAATTTCAGATCCCACAATTAAGTAATTCTGGGACCCAGTGAAGTGCATTAGTGATGTACCGATACAGTCTGGGAGAGCTACAGTCTCCTGCTCCATAGCCATGAAGGGCCTTTACACCATGAATGGAAAACAAAGTCACAGAACCCTTTGATATCATTCCAATAAAGCCTCACCACATTCAAAGCCTCATAAATTCTGTTACTTGAAAAGCAACAGAACAGACTCGCATTGCTTTCAGTAGAGGAGGTGCTGGAAAGGGCTTTCTTGTTTCAAGAACTTTTGTAGAGGGAGTTATAAAAACAATGGTAAATCTTCCCTTTACATTCATTAAATATCAGAGTACAAAACACTGTTATCTGATTTCTGTCCGTGCAATGTCATTGGTTTTCCAGCAAAGATGGTGAAAACAACAGAATGGTAGGGAAAAAAAAATAAAAAATTAAAAATCAGCCTCGTGAACAGCTCTGAATACAGAAACAAGCAAGAATCGAGGTTTCATCTCCTACGTTTAACGAAATGAGGAAAGTATTGCAGAGATTTGATTCTGAACAAAATACAAAATGGAAGGCCAGAAGTGGTTGAGTTTAACATTCTGCTCACTCATTCACTTCACTCTGTACTTTAGCAGAGAATTTAGTTCTAGTTCCCTGTCCTTTTTTTTTTATTTAGTTATCTGAGAAATTGCTCTCTTCCTGCAGCTACCTGAAAGTCTGTTGTTACTTGTGGATAACAGGAAGTGTATTACAATTTGGTTTTCCAACATCTTTTATACTTACTGAAAAAACTGTGGGGTCTAAAAAACCTGTAAAAAATCGGGACAACTCCCCTAACTACAGAAAATAGCATCTGAAAAACAACAATCAACCAACCAAAAAACTTCACAAACCTAGAAGAATTTGAATTTCCTTACAATTCAGAAAATGTCTTTTGCAGCTTCAAATATCAAACACTCTACTGTTTGATGGATTCACCTTCTGAACTAGTAAGCAAAAGAAACAGATAAAACACACAACTGATAGCAGAAGCACCTTCAAGAAATCATAAATAGAAATTATTATTTTATCTACATCTTTTGCTGCTTTCTTTTCTGGACAGCTAGACTCCCAGACTTGGGGGCTTGCTGGTGTACCGTCCCTACAGTTGAGGCAGATTGAAGGCTTTAATTCAAGAAGAAATTAATGCATGGAAATACACATCAGCTTTTGCTAATGGACCCTATAAATCAAGGTTCATTTATATTCAGAAATAAGTATCTTTGTAACATTACAGACTTCTATACTTGAAATATTTGTGTACATGCATATAGGCACAAGACAAAATGAAGTCTAGTACTTTTTGCAATTTTCAGTTTTGGAATAGACACCAAGATGTCTGTTCCCATAATTTATTTTGTAAAACATGTTATAAAATAGTAGCCACTTAATTCTTTTCAGAAGTAAACCAAAAATTTTCTAAAATTTCTCTAACATTCACTTAGCATAAGTTGGGGAAAATTTAGTGATTTATCACGTGCAGGCATTCTGTCCTTATACAGAAATATGTAGTAACATATAACACCTACAGCTGAGCATATCACCTACAGCTCAACAGCAGCACTTCCATGTTTACAACCTACTTCTTATCTAATTTATACCACTGGAAATTTAAGACAAGCCTTTAAAATCCACATTTAAAAAATAAAATAAAATGAGGAGTGCAAAACTAAAAAAAAGGAAGGGAGCTTAATCTAGGGTTTTTTGCTGTTTAGGGTGACATAACTTGATTGCAATATACATGAGTGACAAAGTAATGTCTGGAAGATGGCAAAGCCTACATTTGAATTTTCTCAGCCCAACTGTCTTCTGGGGCTACAGCATACCAGAAACACAGACAGAATCAAAAGCTCCACTTCTGACATGGAATTTCACCTGATTGATGGCACCCTGATGGCTAACTTGATGCTTTTCTGAGGTAAAATCATTTTTCAAGCCTGTCCTACTCTTTGAATTTGCATAACTTACATGTCCCTGCAGAGCATATTTTATTCAGTGGGCCTTTATGTAGTTTTGTGTAAGGTTCCAAAGACGTAGTTGTATGTTTTTGTCTTTTCTTTTTAATTTTAGTTTGGTCAGGTTAATCTTTAAAAGTTTACTTTGTTCCAAAGAGTCTATAAGGATGAATGATTATGCTTTAAAGCTCTTACCTATTTCCTTATTTGCACACGGAAAAAAAAAAAAAGATTAAAAAAAAGAGATGCTTTTAATGAGACATTCCTCTCAATGAGACTATTTGGAAGAATTGCATACACTGCTCTAACAGTGGCATAAGTCAAACCATACACCAAATGTTTCACAATTTGTAGTTTCCATCGCTAAGCATAAGGATCATCTTTGAGCATAATACCTTGTTCTGTTTGGAGTTCAAAACGCTTTTCTAATATGTTAAGCCACTTCCCACAAACTTCACTCTCAGGAAGTTTGAATTGGCTGCATTTCCAAAGAGGTTTGAAGGATGCCAGTGTTCTCAGCTTTGTAAACTCAAAATGAACTTGTATTCATGTTTCAGATCAAATGAAGGGCTCGAGTTTTGTATTTTATTTTAATCACTGAGGTAGCACTTTGGAATCCAAATATCCAGTTCTTATTTTTTTCCCTTTGTAAGTGCTCACTCTCGTGTTTTGCCTAGTCAGTCTGCCAGAACCATTAGCTTCAGACTTTTCACAGCAAAAAATAGGCAAACCCAGATATTACGTTTCTAAATCAGAAGTTAGGGGGGGAAACTCAGAAAAGTTCCATAACCAATAAAACAAATACTAATGATCAGCTAAAATAGCTGATATAGCTGAATAGTGGTCTCTCCAAACACCTGAACAGATCCACTGAAATATATCTTGAATTTTTCTTTTTAGATGGTGCTTATAAAATATATAAGCCTCAACTTATTGATTCAGCAATTTGTATTGTTGAATACAAAATATATTCAACATTTTGAGTTGAATAGTGTAGTAGATAGTGGTAACAACAGCAGTAGCAGCACCAATGTGATTTTCTTAGCTCTGGAGGAAAACAAACCAATCCAAACAAACAAAAGAAAGAAAGAAACAAAAAAGTCTCCCAATCCACTTGGTATCCCTAGGAATTGTAGAGCAGTATCAGTTCAAAAGTAAATTTTGAAGTACAGCTGCTCACAATTTTTGCAAGTACCCTATACAATGAGCAAAAAGAAGCTAATAATACCAGAGAAAACACATTTGATGCATAACTAAAAGCCTTAGGCCCAAATTATAGCACGTCCCTACAGACCACTACCCAGGTGTAGATTTGAGGCACGCTGGGGGAAGAGAAGGGGGCAGGTCTCTGGCCCAACCAAGGACAGCCTATTATAGTCTGCAAGTGTTTTTTTTTCTTGAAGATATCACTGATATTTGCCTCCAAGCTTTTAATCATCATCATATCAGATGCGTATTGGGCTATTTCCAGGAAGAAATCTTTTCAGTAGTCATTCAGAAAACCATAGGAGTCCACTGCTATCAAACAAGGGTCAGACCCTGTAGCTACCTGGGCTTAGCAGCCAAGGAAGCCGTCGTCTACACAGAAATACTATGAAGCAGCCAGAGTTCTTATTTTTAGCAATGAACTAACTGAAGACAAGGGTAGCTAACATCTATAACCATTTACTGAGTTGCATTACATCAGGTTTTTTTTCTTCTGCATGAAGAGGAATTTCTGAATTTTGCTCTCAGATCTTCTCTCCTGCTCATGGGTGTTTTTATCTTCCAAAACAAAAGTCAGTATGACCCAACTGTCAGATGTGCATTTAAGAGAATACAGGATTTCCATTCAGTCGCTAGAAAGGATTCCTTAAATAGGGGGTTGAAAATTGTTCAGAATGAAAAAAGCAGACAGAGCCAGTGCTGCTGCCTACTGATTGCCAGCTGGTGCACACAGCCTATTGCACTGTTGGAGGCAGCATAACAGTTTCCACTCAGTAACTGGAAGGATGAGCAGATAAGCTGAATACATTGCTTTTTGCCTTCTTGCCTCACGTACACCAGACACCACCCCAACATATTCAAAGACTGGGTTCTTTCTGAAACATATTTAGATTTAGCAAATTAATTACAGTATATAGCAACAAATCTCTGTACCTAGAAATCAAACAGGTCACCCTTTACTTCAGAAGGTTGAAGTGTCTCCCAAGTTACTACGTTATTGAAAGAACTGTAGGGGATAATGTTTTACACATTTTCTGTGTTTATTAATTTGAAGGGTTGGATGTACAGGTGCTTTAAAAAAATGCTTTAGAAGAAATGAAAAGGAAATTTTAGAAGTCTTCAAAGAAACACTGCTACTACCAAATGTAAAACAGCCCTATAAAACAGTCACGGTCACATCATTTAAAAGTTGTTTTTCAAATAACTGAGCTGCACTACAATAAATATTCTGGACAGTATATGTCCTAATTGTAATTTGGCTGCACCAACCTAGTTTAAGAAAGTGTCATACAGTTATTGAGTAAAATCTGCCTTAGAAGGCAAAGAAAATACTTCTGTTAGAGATGTGTAGTAAGCAAACAACATATACCATTTGATTTTGCTTTTAAGACAAAATAAACGTGATTCTGCTAGAAGTTCCACGGTTGTTTTGGTTTTGTTTTTTTTTAAATAATATTTGTGAGGTTTTGCTTGGCTTAATGACATGGACAGTTAAAACAATCCCCAGTCTGTGTTAATGTGGTGTTCCCAGTCAGGGAATTTATCAATAAAACTCATTCACAAGATAAAAATAACAATACAGTTAGGGAGATCAAAGATAACCTCCATTGCTGATCAGTGTTTGAAAAGCAAATCCATTATACTATGTAAACACAAAGGTCAGATAAGCATTTTTTATATAAACAATAGGCCAAAAGTGCTCTAAGAAACTGAGAGCCTATAAATTTGAGATTTTATATATATATATGAATTTAAATTGTCTCCATGTAGAATCATGGAGTCAATCAATCCTACTCTCCGGACTCAAGCTTTGTTGGCCAAATAAATGCAAAAAGTGTTTTTATTTACTCAATTGTAAGGAAGAAAAAGATAAACCAGGAGCAATGCTACAATTTAGAGTCCAAACTATAAATAGCTTTAGGTTTCAGAAAACAAAAAACAGGGAACTGAGCATTTCTGGATAGCAAACAAAAAGGACTGGTTTTAGACAGATGCATGCAGTAGGTCTTAAAATAACTAGCAGTTTTACTTTGTAGTTTTACTTCACTGTTTTTCTAAGTTATTTTGGAAACTTTTGAAATCAGTCTTCTCTGTAGAGAATAAATTTCAGTCACAAGAAAAAAAAACAAACCAAGAACTTATTCCACCACTGCATATATGTTTTCAATATCAACAGACAAGCCACAGCATATTCAAAGGATCAGCTTATCATTGTCTGAAATTATCAAACATGGCCAAGAGAACTTATGTGGGTTAAAAATGTCATGGAAATGAACAATTGCTCAAAGTTTGAGAACTCCTTGCTCCGGGAAAATGCCAGAAATGCCAAAACGGCTTACACAGGTCAGAAGCAAAAATTCAATAAATTTATTCTCAATACGGAAACAATACAACAAAGGAAAAGTCATATTTCTTGTCTGACAGATCCCAGAAATACAGGGAAACAAAAGTATTTGAATACAGAGCATCAAATTCTTTTTTAAAAAATCAATTAAAATATATGTCAGGGTTGGTACTAGATTTCAAACAAAGATCTGGTGGTCAGAAAAGTAGTGAAAGCAAGACATATCATGTGATTACCTGATCCAACTGCTCAGAACACATTAAACGTCTAAGTAGTTTTCTCCAGCTACTAACATAACTTCAGCCTAAGGTTCACACCAAGCGCACAGTAGTCAGCAAATGTTAAATGAAAAAGTTTCTGCTTTGTACCATTGAACTGTTTAGCTACATCCATCCACACAAACATGAGTGTTGCTAACTAAAGCAAAGCATGGGCTGAAAGAGGAATTAGTGTTATTAGATCTGAGCAAGGTCACTAGGATCTTTTGTTTCGAATCCAGCCTTACTGAAACCTTGTAAGTGGGCCATGGTACGATGTCTGTTTTGAATGCCTACAGATTCTGGGTGTTAATTCAGAAGACAACTCAAGAAAACAGCAAAACATCTACTGCATCTTTTGGATGACACATGCTTTGCTTGTCAGATTATACTCAGTATTTCAGGCTGGTAAACCTGAAAACATCAGCTGAGATGAACAGGTTCAGGGGGCCTGAGGGTGGTGGAAGAAAAGGAAAATGCACTACCATGAGCTTTCCCTTACTGTCCCCTCCGGTCATGTCCTCGCAGCTAAACAGTTCTCTCTTTCAGTAAGTCACATGGCAGATGTTAGCTGTTAACCCAATTTAGACTAGTTTTGTTTCTTTTCCAGTACTTTCCGATCAGCAACATGAACCACAAATAGTGCACAGCAACTGGCAAGTGGCAGATGCCCAAATACCATGCTTTTCATCAGTATCCTCGACTCATGTGTCCTGTCTGGGCTAATGTTAGTTGCCTGACTGCAGCCTGTCTGCAACCTTGGACTTTCCACCAGGGCCTGAGCCATCCCAGAAAGCTCACTCTTCCTCTCCAGACTTCAGCTTCACTGTGCTTTTGGTAACTGCCTCATAAAGCTCCCTTGTTATGCCAATTTATATCTGGAATCACTAGATTTATGCTGGTATAGCAGTCCAGTGCATTTCCTCTAATTTTAAAATAATTCTAGACTGTCACATGAAAATACCATTCAGTTCTGACTTTATTTGACCTCTAAGAACAGTTATACTCATCATGCTACCATTATTACATTATCACATTCTCCCACTTGAATGAAATGCTCCCAAAACAGATCTGAATCAGAACAGGCACAAGCACCTCCAAACAAGGAATGGGTCTTTATTTCCCCAATACTCTGAAATTCTCCTCTCCAAATTTCTGTCATGTTCTAGATACTATAGCAGTGATTTCACATTACTTAAGACCATTTACATTTCTACAAATATGAAGATGAAATATGACATACAGCGAGGGCTACATCCAAGGGGCTGAGCTTTGACAGTAAAGGGATGCCTGTTAGAATAGAAGGAAAAAGTAAAAAAAGGGGGGTAAGGAAAGTAGATTTATTTTTAGCTCTGATTCAAGAATATCAGCCAGGAACAGAAAGAAAAGAACACAGTTGCCAGGTAGAAAATTTTAATGAGCAAATACCCTAGCTGTGATTAAAGTACAAAGAGTTGCAGTTCTGTTGCAAACTCATTAATACCATTAACTAGGGATGCAAAACAGTCTTTCTTCCTTTTTTCCATATAGTTAATACAAAACTCGAATTAGGGTCATTGACTTTTATTTTTATATGCCCCAGGAACAGGCCGAGTGAAAAATACACAACAGAGTTGGACAAATACTTTACTAAACTGCTAATTTCAAACTTCAGTTGCATTCACTTCTGTGTTCAGTTATTTACCTTAGAGCCCTTTTTCCTTACCATTAAAACCACCATTTCCTTGTGACAGGGCAATATTCTTACCTCTGTTTTACAGAAGGAACAAAGACACAAGGTCCATACAGGAAGTCTGTGGATCAGCCAAGACTCCAGGGTCTCCTCAGACCCAGTCCAACACTTTCATTATGAAGTCAGTCATTTTCTCCTCTGTAGTCTTTTGATCTTTTCTTTCCATCATGAATGACTAAACTATAAAGAATCTTTGTCCAAAGAGCAGGCTTTAACAACAAATATACAGTTATTATTTGCAAAAACTAATCAAACAAGCCGTTTAAGCAAGACTTGAGTCTTACCCAATTCCAGCTCGGTATTCAAAGTGGGCAAGCTTATATGAAACTATAGGTACCTAATGTTGTAAACATGTCCAAAAGTTAACAAACATGAACTTGGGGCCAATAAAGTGAGCTGTAACAGCCTACAAAGAAGCATACCCCATAGTCACCTTTAGTTTTCAAAGATCATGTATATTATTTGTGCAATGAGGCAGAAGGTAGAAGGCCAGAAGTCTACAGGGTCCCAATTCAAATTTATTTGCATAAGTAACGAACTATACATCTAAGCAATAATTACCTCAAATATTAAGTGGGTGGAAGACTGTCTCACCTTAAACCATGACAGCAAGGGAAAAAAAAGTGACAACAGCAGCTGCATACTCTAATATTCATACTCAAATTTCGTGCTTCGAGTAGGAAATTTACTTAGCTTGAGGCAACAAATACAGGTTTGTTTGTTTGGTTGGTTTTTTTAAAATCAAGAATGGTGCTGTTATCCTAAGATTGGGAAACCATTTGTTTCTCATTTCACTCCTTTTAAAACATAATACATAGATACTGATGAAGCTGTTTGGTTTGCAATAATGCAGTTCCACACAAAAGAAACATTGAGCAAAGTAACATGATAAATATCCCAGACCTCTTCACACCAAGAAATTGCTTAGGGTGTGCAATGCACAAGCTGATTTCTACTGTGATTTTCACACTCTACTGTTGAAAAGTCACAGTGGAAAAAAAGAGAAATTAGCGTTCTGCATTCTGATTTGAAGTTGTTCAGAAGAAGTCTATACTGGAATCCATGTTGCGTTTCTGAACTATTCAAATTGAGTTTAATTTCCCACTTACTTAGTGAAAGGAAAGGATAGCTCATAGCACCCTTGATAGCTGAAAGGAAACCATCAAAGATGTCAGAGAAAGAATTCATTATATTCCTCCCAGCATTTTTAAACTTCCCTATTCTTGAATCAAAGCATAGACTTCTCTTGATTATCCGTTCAGACCATTTATAATGGATGTGTGCAGATTAAAACAAGAAATCTCTCTTCCCGGCTGTGCAAGCACTGATCACAATAGCACTCCCTAAGATCCATAATTTTCAGCTTCATTGCGAAAGTTTTGCAAAGCTGTATTTAACAGATCTCATAGTTCCACACAGCAGAAGTTGATCCTCTCTTATCTAAAGTAAACACAGCACTAAAAGAAAAAAACAACAAAAGTCTTCCTGAAAAGAAACCCTTTTAAAAAAAAATTCTGATTTCTTAGCTTAACTGAGAAGTAACTATAATGCCAAGGTTTTATATAAAACTGGTTTAACATAGGTGTGACTACCTACATATCTTATTATATAGGTTCAATGTGATAGGTGTGAAACCAAACTCGATATGCAGCCCAAAGAAATGAAATATCTTGCCTGTGATTTCTTGGTGGTTTGTTTTTTTTTCCCCCCCTCTATTGACCATAGTCTTTGAAATCCACTGGCACACAACCTTGATAATTATTAGCCAAAGCTTTGCTGAAACATCTGTTAAAAAAATGCCCTTTGGATATAGAAGTGTTTTGAATTAAGCGCTTTGTGATTAGGATCATTTTAATTTTAGTTCTTGGCCATATTATGTATTCAATCTTACTACATCTAATCAAGTGTCAATAGTTGCTCCTTGGAAACTATTCCTAGTCCATTGTAGAGTTTTCCAGGAACTGAGTTGCAATGTTTTTATATGGATATTTCTCCATATAAAATATGGTGGAAATATTCAAACTGGCTAGGAACCCAATTCAAATCTTCTGCTGTTACAAATGTGAGATGACAGAAACTGATAGCAGTGTGACATTTTACATCAGCTGAACTCGCAGGTGAGCACAGAGCACATCTGAAATTATTCTGAAAGTCTAAATATTAGAACCAAATATACTTGTTTGTATCACCAATAGCATTTATAATTATATTTTACATTGCACTTATCAGAGAACACAACTTTTTACAAAGATGCAGAATGTCCACAGTCATCCTATTCAAAGAGCTTTCAGCATCTATTTCTGTGGGTGGTTATGAAGTATTTATGTATTGCTGCACACAGCTGATCTGATTGTTGTTAGCGAGTCACACAGATAAAGTTATTATGGGAGACTGGTAGCACTAGCCTATATAAGACTGAAAAAAAGCTTACTGGTTTATGTATTCACATGATACTGTATGCAACACTTGTTTAATCAGTAAAATAAAAACCAGCCCTGAATACAAACTGCTGTTTTCAACTTAGTCCCAAGAATGTTAAGAATTTAATTTTTAAGATGTATACATCTGTCTTGTCCACAGGGAGCAGGAGCCCTAGCAGTCTATTGCTCTGAATTCCAAGATTGCTCTCATATCATCTTATTAATAAAACTGTCAGTCACAACACTACAGCAAAAAACTCAAAGACCTACTGTACTAATTGATCACCTACTGTATAAAAAATGAAACAGTATCTGTCTAAGTAAAAAGTGTGTTTAAAATCAAGTGATATTTTAAAATAATGTTGAAGGGAAAAAATTAATGAGCTGTTTTAGACAATGCAAGTTGCTAGCAAACAGCAAGATCTATCAAAGACTAACCTATGGTTGATATCTGATATACATTCTCCATTGTTTATCACCAAGTTCAGGGGGACTCCCTGTAAAAACAAAGGTCTACATGTGAATGTCAGTAAAGCCATACCAATAATTATGTTCTAGAGGAACAAAATAAAGTGTGTTCATCATTCTATAACAAATGGGACTTCCTTGTCAGATGCAGTAGGCAAATATTTTAAAAAGGGAAAATATTTGTTATTATATCTACTTTTCAAGCTAGACAAGGGAGGACTGTAAATTCAAGTGCATTAATCACATCACATTTTACTAAAGCTATATCCTGGTTGATCAAGTATGAACACTTTGCACCAGTACTTAAAAGCCTAAACCGAATATCTCACCACAGTGCCTGGAACTTTATTTACATCAGCAGAGTTTGGATATTCATTACCTCTCTGCCAGTTATGCGGGAGGACAATGCTGATCTCTTCTGATCTGCTGAAAGGTTTTGTAACTCTGATGGTAGTTTCAGTTCAGGTTTATTTTCATCAGCATCATTCAGGGGAGAGTATTTTCTGGGGGAGTCAAGTAGCTTCCCAGTAGTCTCATTTTGAGCATCTAGTCCAGTAGAGCATCAAGTCTAGTCTTGAGCATCTACTCCAGTACAGGCCCAGTTCTATACATTTTTTGTATTGATATATCTGTATATATATTTATATATACACATGTATCTATATTTATATATATTCCTTTTTTATATTGTGCATAGTCTCACTGAATTTGAGGAAACCTAAATTTCTGCAGTTATTGCCATACCCTGTCACCTCAGATGTTTTACAACAAATTCAGCTGTGATTTTATTTTCTTCAAAGCAACACTCATAGACTTTTAATTAGGCTAAATAAAATGAATTGGTATAGACAACAGCAGAGAAAGCCTAAGATGTTTCTTATGACAGGAAAAGTTTTAGAAAAAGCAGTAGTATGTATCAATTTTAAGATAGTCCAAGTACCTCAACTAGGCCAAGCCAGCAAGGTATACAAAATTTAATGTAGGAACAAATGTATAGGCAAAAATAGATGAATGTTCGGTACATGTGCCCTCCCTTTTGCATGGCTGGCATATAGACTTAAACATGTAACAGCAGGCTTGAATCTAAATAGGACACCATTTGGTCTAGTCTCAATGCTCTGAGCTATCTGATCTTTCAAGTCTTCTTCCCACAAGATTTACAAATCTCTCCATCAGAACCTCCCTTGTTTGGGGCAGAGTCAGGGGAGAAATAGGGGATAAATGTTTAAGAAGTTGTCACTCTGCAAATTAGCTGCATTTCACATGATTTGACCATGAATTTGGCTTATGAAACTGAAAAGACTCCAGCTACCGCTTCCCCACATAGTAATGACAGCCTGCTTTCTTTGGCGTGTGTGTATGTCTAAAGTTTCACAGCTCAAGCCCCAGCTGTTCTTTGTACACAACCAAGCCAAGGTTCATCACTTCGAGGCTTCAGAAACACCCACTGAGTTGCCCAAAAGCCAGAAGTGAGTGCAATTATCATTCAGTTACTTCAGTTATCATTCTCTCCCTCTCGGAGGGAGAGACAGAAGATTCAATTCAGCACAGCCTGACTTTTTCAAGACAGCGTGATGAAGTTACATAGACAACTTGGACAGGTTTTCAGCAGGGATGAATGCTGAACTTCCTTGGAAAGGAGTAAACAAAATCTTGGGGACTGGAAATTACCTGCTATTTTAGCCCTATGCCTATTCTTTCAAGGAGAAAAGCGTTACTTTTGTTTTGCACAGGTAGATGAGCACAAAAACCTAAGCACATTTAGAAGCTTGCCTGCAATGATTGAAATAATACCGAAGATGTTCTAAGCACTGCTTATCTACTATTTCTGTATGAGTAGAAATAGCATCATTACACAGGATGGGGAAAGGAAATTTACCTCCCTTAGGAATAGCTCTTAATGAAATATGTATGTGAAAATTCTCTGTAGATGTGATTAGGAAACTTATGTTCTGACTTGTTATTTATCACTACTGGAATTAAGTCATGCTTTTTCCTTTCAAGCCTCAAAGACACTGTCAACACCAAAATGTTTTTGTTGCTTAAGAAAGAATTTCACCGTTTACTCAAGAATTCATTACTAGCATTTTGAAGAAATTTAATTTAAATTTGAAGCCGAGTGTGGAAGCTTTTTTTTTTTTTCCAGTCTAGTGCTGACACAAGCAATTAATCCATCCCTGTTCTTTCTTATTTCCATTCTTATCAAATCTCCCTAGCTCCTGGCTGTGGACTCAAAGTAATTTCTTATTGAAAGACTGTTCCTTGTGCCGTGCCTGTGACTTCTGTGAGGAAATCACATTAATAGCTTCTGTGCAAGAACTGACCCAAAATAAAGTGCCTATTCTCAAAGCCACTGCACTGGGCTGTATTATCAGAACCTGTCTAACAATGAGTCTAAACACACCTTCAAGTGAATAATATAATTATACCAAAAATGTCTACAACATTTTTTGTGGAGTTAGATGAATTACAATCCTAGCATGACTTGTCTACACAACTTGCTAA
>JAOXJM010000033.1:35035654-35045926 GCA_026413425.1 Tringa solitaria
TGCTAAATCTTTGAAATATTATCACATTGGTAATTTTTCTGGTTTTGGAACCATATAATTATTTGTAGGTGAAACTGTAAATCCATTTGCATATAAAGTGCAGAATATCAGCAAATAAAAACCATGAATTTCAATGGAGAAATATCCATTAAAAAGAATCCTGTCTCTGTTTAATTCAGCCTACATATTGTAAATAAACTTGGAGTGGAACACTTTTGAAGCAATGGAAGTTTTATATATCATCATCTCCTATAACCCTGCCAGCTTCAAACGATCCTTACAACAAATACAACAATTCCTATGCCATTTTCAGAAACCTTTGTAAGTTTGTCTTTGCGGTCTAAGCACTATTGTTTTTAGCTGTTCTTAGCAAGTTCCTTACTGTTCTATTGCTGCACACAACAGGCATCATTAAAGCCTCAAGCCTTCAGCCACAACACATCATCCTACCTGGCAAGACAATTGTTGATCACACCCATCAGGAAACCAAAGCTTCAGAAAAAATAAAACAAAAAAAACAACCAAAATCAACCTTAAATTCTCACTGCTAATTTTATTTCATCATACGTGTTATATGTTTAAAAGTAATTTTATATATAAAAGATTACATTGGTAACTTTGCTGTTCATTCACATTTTTGTATACTATACATAATCCTGATTAAAACTCTCTTTTAAACAATCTGAAAAAAACCTCAATTTTGCATCAGAAAAAGAGTGTTTTCTGCAAGTAGTACAGACTTTAAATGATGATAATTTTGGTTCCTAGTGATTCTTTATAAAACAGCTTTTCATAAAAATAGCTGAAATTTAAAACACTGGAAAGTCTTTATTTTCATCTAACTTATAAACAACAGAGGGGATAGAAATCCAGTTCCCATATTCTTTTTTGTTACTGTTTCAGAGTATGTTATATTCCTAGACTGCAAGATTAGAACAGAAAGAACATTTTAATTTCCACTAGCAAACACTGTCACTGAGGAGGAGCAACACTGATCATCCCGTAAAAGACTCACTTGTACTGCTGTAGCATTATGTACCACAGATCCACACATTACTGGTCAAATGATATGGTATGGTTTTGATTAAGTATGTTTCTATGGAGCATTTTGATTGCTCCCTCACTGTGGTGAGAGGGATCTTTCTGAAAGGTCTAACAAGTACAATGCTGGTCCATATGTTACGTAACTGACAAAAAACCCTAATTACGGAGTTCTGATAGGTGCTGTACCCTAGTCTTTTCAGAAAGCAAATATTTCCATATTCTGCACCAAATAAAGTAGCAGTTGATTAGCTTCTGACACCCTGATGCTTGGTAGAAATACTTGCAGAAGTAGTCTCTGCCACCAAAACCCATATAAAAGTCCATCTATGCAAGATATAAGATAACTGATGGATGCATACAGATACGTTCCCTGCTGGCTGTCATCAGGGTTATTATGTGGTGCAGGAGCCAACCTCCAGAGTTGGCCAGCTTCCCTTCACTGTATTTATTCAGTAACATCATTGTGTTTGAGCTGGGAGCCTCTACTCTGGCGGCAACTGTGTCTTTGTTAAGTAAGTCAGGCAAGGTTAATTACCAGTGTGTTAATGTATAAAGATTATCTGTGATGAGAAAGACAACTCAGAAGAAGTACAGGGTGACTAAATACAGGTAAAACACCAGGTTGGTTGTTTAAGCTTTCCATTGCCGTAGAAGTAATTTTCTATCTCATGAGCACAGCTATCAGAGCATAGCATTTCTTTTAGTTGAGAAACTGATTCACTCAACGTTATTTATTTAATCAAAAATCAGCATCCCTACAGCACATACTTTTTCTATTATAGCCTATCTATGTTGCTAGGTTGGGCAGCAACTGAAGAGCTCTCACGTGCAGATGTATTACAGACCTATAAAACATTGTCACAATTTACTGAGCTTAGCGAGGATGCTTTTGTTACAGTTTTTGTTTTAAATCCAGTACTGTGTCTGCCTCCTAAGGCCATGAAATAAGTCTTTTAAAAAAGAGCTATAGATTTATTCTTCCACTTTGAATAAGTGAAAACGTGCTTTGTTGAAACCTCCTGAGAGTAAATGGATTTACTATAGAATCCCCTTTTGTTTATGAGTTTGATGAAAGCATTTGACACTTAATGATTCCCAGACTATCGCCAGTTTAAAAAAGAAGAAATCAAGTGTGCCGAGTGTTATAATGCTTTCCACTAACCTCAAAAAAACCTTAATATAAAGACTTGTTTCATGTGTCAACTTAGTATAGAAGTATAATGCTTACTTACTTGCCCCTTCAACATTTAGACTCAATGTAATGACACATTTTATTCTTAAAACAGAGCTAAGGGCCAAGCCTATCCAGGTGGCCCCCTGTAATCCAAAACTTTTCCTCTCAGTTTTATCATCTACTACTCCTCCTATCTTCAATTTCTTCATAAAGGTTTGCAAAAGTTATTGAGAATACAAGCACATACTAAATCCCCACAATAAGCCCTATAGCATAAAGAATTGCAGACTGAAATTTAAACACAATGAACTTCTGTTAGATTATTAAACTCCTCACAAGAGATTGTTTGATGTTCCTCTACCAAATTGGTTCAATGAACAAAATTTCTAACAGAAAGCTACTGACACTTTAAATACACAGAGGACTCAGTTACTTGGCACTGCTAAAAGGCTTCATTTAGGGTTAGTTAACAGCTGTGACAGCTTCTGGTGAGCAAACACTATTTACACTGAAGCAGAGGAATAGTAAACAAATCTACATCAACTTTTAGGCCAACACTAATTATTCATAACAAATTACCAGGAATTAGCAAATTCTTTAACAAACAATACATCTCCTACAAATCTCAGAACTACCTATTACCATTGGAAAAGTTCTGACTGTTCCAACAAAATATTTTAAAGGTAAAAATCACTTAGTTTTTCTCAGAAACTACTAGCCATCAGTGCCATCCCAGGCAATCAGTTTCTTTTTAAGAGAAACAGTCAGGGTTCTGTTCTTAATATCAGTCAGATTGTTCATATTTGTTGAATTCAAAGGATTTACTTAAAGAAACCGCAAGACATGTCTATGAAGATGACAATATGCAACGTGCTAGTTCTTATTCTATTAGTTATTAGTCTATAAGGTTATCTACAGGAAAAATTTCAACAGTTTATATCCTTTTTACAAAGGATTTCAAAGTGTCTTCAGATAGGCCCCTTCTGCATAAGAAAGCTACTTTATATTTTTTCCTTTCAGAGTAACAAATTTTGAACTGAAGACATTCATATAATTCTTTTTATTTGTATGGATCATTCAGCAGGAGGAAGACAGCCTCCATATAACACGACTGGGCACGCAGAATCACTCCGCCAAAAGAAGCTATTCTGTCTCCAAAAATATGAATAAATAAAAGAAAAAGGATAATCACTGTGTCCTAAGATTCTTTCTATCCTGGATGGCTTTAGCCTGTTCCTTATAATGAATGGCTGACAGCAGACTATTAATAGAAACAATAAGCAATAAATGGATATACGTTTATATACTCCTATGATTTCATCACAGCTTTCTGCTCTAAAATCCAAGAGCTACTGAATATTGAATTTGCAGCAGATTTGACTATCCAAACACACTTCTTCAGCTTGGCAGAAAGTTCCCCAGCTCCAAGGGGAAAAAATCCTACATTAAACTCACAGGGTAATCATCCTCTGAAACTTAAGATTCTTGCAATCTTGGCCTTTTTGCCTCTATTTCACACACAAAAGAAAAGTTTATAACTAGAATACCTTTGAAGTACCTCAAGACATTTCCTAATGCAATCCATTAGTTATTTTGAGAAAACCAATTATTGTAATTCTAACATTGAACTTAACTTGCCTCTTGCTTCATTGCATTTATTATTATTGTTCTTTTAAAAAGACATGATGCACTTATGGCAAATCCATCCTAGCTATCAGCCAGCCTCCTGATTCAATCACCTGTCACTGACCAGTCAGAGCAGCCTTGCTCGAAGTCACCAGTTTTAGAGCCATTTGCAGACGTGCCACAGGGTTACAATCTCTCGCTTGGGGAAGGTTTCTAAACTGCCAGTTACCCCACTCCATATAAAATAACTTTTCCTTTCATGTACTTTGAAACATAGCAGCAAAGCTGAGGTCAGAATCATTTCCAAACTAAAAGAAAGAAGCAAAACAAACATATTTTTTGGTCTGTTGTAACATTTCACCCTTGTAACTGTCTCCTTCGACACAGTTTAAACCTGCTTCCTACAGACCACTGACAGTCCCCAACTTGCTCCTAAGAGACATCCAAAAGATAATGATGGCTGCAGTTTTATGCGTGTGAGCCATTTGGCCCAGTTTACAATCAAAAGGAGTTTCTCCCTCCCTTCAGACAGTTTGGGTTCCCACCACTCCCATCCATGATATTGCTAAGTCAAATATTGCCAAGAATTACTTCTCTATTTCTTCAGCTTAGTTTCCTATTGTCCTAGAGAGTAAGAGCAGCTCACAGGAAGGGTCTAAACCCACAGGCAAGTGATGAGAGTGGCACTTCTGATTTACAGTAGCAGTGAAATTAATTCATGGTATAATTCTGCAAGATGCAGTAAGAGAAGAAAAGCAAGCCAGCATCTTAAGGGTACAGTAAATAATCCTATGAAGACAAAGACATCAGCGCAGTATAAAATAAGCCTACATTTTCATTTTGAAATGGGAATACAAGGGAAACACAAGAGTCCAAAGGGAATAATAGAATTAATAAGAGAGAAAGTGAATGCAGAAGGATTATCAGAATAATACACACAAGAAACAACTAAATAAATTTTTTCCTGGCAAGGGTAAGATCGAAGGGTAATGCAGAGTTTCATATAATCCCCTGCAGTGTAAAAAAGTGGGTGGAAAGACCATTCACTACCTTTTTTAAAACAGAAGTTAGAGTCATCAGATGAAGCTACCAGGGTCAGACTAGTCAGATAAAACCAAATGGGATTCTTCACACACTGTGATGGAGTACAGCAAACACTGTATCTTTTCATACTCACATGTGTATTTATTGTTTTGGGGGTTTTTTTGTTTGGTTGTTGTTTTGGTTTGGTTGTTTTTTATTGTCTGGTTTTGTTGGATTTGTTTTTTGTTGGTTGTTTTTTTGTGGGTGATTTGTGGGGGTTTTTTGGGTTCTTTTTTTGTTGTTGTTGTTTTGGTTTTTTTTTACATTTAGTTGGACAGATCTGTGAAACAAAAATAATTAAATACAAAAGCACTGCCTCTGCTTTGTGTAGCTCCTGAATCATGTGCTCTACAAATCTGGGGGAGTATTCAGAGAACCACCACCAATGTGCTCTGCCCTGATACTTTCCCACAGGGACATTATTAGTGACAGAATAACAAGCTTAGCACAACTCTGATTCACTCTGGAAATGCCACTCTTCTGTATGCTCGCTGTCAGCAAATGTACAGATGGAAAGGTGCACTTTCACTGAAAGACAGCTGTGAATCTGAAAATCAAGAAGTTGAAAGCTACTGACTGAAGCAAAGCTCTTAAGGAACAGTAATTATTTGCATCATTCTAGCAACTGTTTATTACTAATGTCTCCTTTTGCCTCATTTTTTCTTACCATTTGCTCTTAACTGTCAAAAAAGATGGCTCATGCTTCTGACAGTTGGATAACAGGCAACCACAATCCTTTCCCTTCCCCAATGAGACAGAAGTATCCCAGCAATGTTTCTTCTTTTCTGTGAGTTTGTGCATCTCTGTTAACCATTTCACTCTCCAAATTATTAAAACAGTTATAAAAATTAGGATAACACACATCTTGGCAAATTGCATTCCAGGAAGCCTTAACTCGCAGGAGATTTCCTGAAGCTTTATCACAAACTGATAAGAGCATACTGAAGCATAAAAGCATCTATGCCACAGAAGACATATTCCCTTCCACTTAAAAACGTATCAGGAATGTAATTCCTTGTAAGTAGCTGCCTCAGAATCAGTGATGTTTTCCTGGAAGTGACATGGTATTCGCCACTATACCTGAACAAACACAATCCTTTGCTGGGTCTCCATCTCTGTTGCAGACGTGGAACCTCTGTACAGTCCTCTGGGTTACAAAAGGGTTGCAAGGTTTAAATTCAGATCATGTAAAATAAGAGAACAAACTCTCTTTTGTTTGGTATGTTAGTCACTATCCGCAGCAAGTCGGAAGAGGTCAATACAAAGTTTTAAAAAAAAAAAAAAAAAATGCTGCCACCAGTCAACAAGCATTTAACAGGTCTCCACGTAAGGCAGGGAAGGAAAAGCCAAGACACCCTATAGGACACTACACAGCAGAGGGCACTTTCAGTTTTCCTCAAAGTAAGGTAAGATATAGAGGAAGTGACCATAACAGTTCCCCTTTCTTTTCCCAGTACGAGATATGTGCTTCTACAACATCCCTGCACTGTCTGTAGTACTTGCTGAAGTCAACTCCAGAAGTTGGTGTAACCCACTAACCTTGTGGAAAAAAGTGCCATTTCTAGTAAACATGATCCAAATTATAATTTGCTTCATATTATGAGTTAATTCAGTTAATTGAGGCTAGTAAGCAAAAAGTGTAAACTAGCAGGATATGAGCAAAACAGTTGGTACTGAAACCCCAACAAGCACATAATAGAGTTGTCAACATTCTACCTTACATCTACTTCAGTGCAACTCTGGTCCTAGGAATTGACTTCCCATTAACATTTGGACACAAATGAATGTGCCCTTCTAGATAGAATTTCTCACTATAATTTGACCTGATGGGAACCTATTTTGTGTGCTTACAGACTTCTCCATAAGCCAGCCCAAAGAAAATGTAGACAATCTACAGATTTGCTTCAAAAAGCATATCCTTGACTCGAGCTGAAATGCTAATACAAAGGCAGTCCAATAGGTGCCACCAGCCACAGAGCAATTATAAGACAAGACCATGAGAAAATAAGGAAAGGAGTTAGAAGGTGCAAAATCATACTCTCTAAATAACAGTGAACCAGCTCAAATACCCAAGGAACCACAGCAACTGCTGTTGTGTTACCTAGTTCTTACATTTTATGTTCAATAAGCCATGAAACAAAAGTAGGAGTGGAAATATTCTGTGGTACGCATCAAAATACCTCAGCAAACAAAGGCAGACATATAAGCTTTGCCTGTTTAGGAATACTCTTATCTCTGGCAGCGAAGGGCTGGGAGGAGATTGCTGGCACTTGCTTACTTGCTTGTCCCAATGCCACAGAAGACAAAGACAAGCGGAAAAAGGTGAACATTTTAGTTACTCTTTTCTTTAATGTTTTGCATTGAAGCTAATGTTTTAAAGGAAATTGAACAAGAATTATGTTCCTGCACGTTAAACTGGCACTGAGCAGCATTTCAATCTCATTAGCTGCTTAACCACATTCTGAAAGTAGCTGGCAGTATAACTTCGGACATTTACCAAATATTACCTTCATGCATCAGGCTAGTACCCAATATATTTTATCTACTGATGACTAAAATTGGACATTTCTGAAGAGCATACAAACTGGATACTTACAGAATAGCATGCTCACAAGCGAATACTTTCCCTGATCCCTATTAACATTTCAGCACTGAAAACCTAAATCATTTCTGTTCTGTGCCCCTTTGCCAAGTACCTCTGGCACTTTCATACCTGAGTATGAGCTAAAGCAACATTACTGGCTACTTTCCAGATGAATGAGTTTCCAGTCTCTAATGAAAAGACTAGAGAGAAACCATAAGAAATGCTCGCATAGAACTCAAGTATTTTGTTGCACTAGCAGTGCATCTGTCTGGGGAGTAGCAGCCCTCACACCACATTTGTCTTTTTTTTTTTTTTTTTTGCATCTTACCTCTTATGCCTCCTTTTTTGCCATCACTTATTGGCACTCTCTTAACGTGGGAAGATCAGCCTAACTTAAAAAAAAAAAAAATAACTCCCATAACATCTTCTTGCCTTTCATGCCATTCTCATCTCCTCTTTCTCCATTTGGTTCTGGAGATCAACATGACAACAGCAGCAGCAGCTGCGTACATTAGCTGAAAACATTTCAGCTGTAACTGATCTAACTGAGACATCATAACTACACTAATGTTCTCATTGTTAATTTGTAGTGCTCTCATCAGTTCTTCAGACACAAAAAGGGATTTCTGCAATTTTACAGATGAATTCACTCCAATCTTGGTGTAACTTTCCAAGTGGTTTACAAGAAGTCAGTCTGCAAATTAACTGAGTTAAATTCTAGTACACGGCATTAGTCATAAGGAAAGAAGAACCATCAAAACAACTACCAGGAGCAAAAGAAACACAAATATCCCATATAGAAGGAATTATTCTCCCTTCCAATACAATCACAGAAACTTCACCACAAGCTTTAAGAGTCCTGAGGTATAAATTGCTCCTTGTAATCACCTTCCTGCTCACTCATATAAGCCCTTCCAGGCAGTTCTTGAGTTTTGACTGTCATCCTGGGCCTACTGCATGTATAAGACACATTAAAGCAATTTTCTCCTACAATCACTCCAGTGACTTAATTTAATGCATTCTCTATGGTGTTACTCTTATCGTTAAGCACAGCTGCTGCACATCCTGTATTGGTGCCTATCTTCTTAAAACATTCTAACCACAGACCAATTACCAGACTATTTCTGGATCACTGAAGTCTGCAGTCACTACCTGCAGTTGTCATGGCAGAACAAGTTCAAGGTATAATACCACAACCAAACATGCCATGAAGGCAAGAAATTCAGAGTGCCTATAAAAAAAACAATTTCTGGGAATGCTAGAAGTTTATCACAAACATGAAAGCATGATTACTTTGGTCTTTAGAGGGGAAAAAACCGAACAACACTTTTATAGAGCACCCAGGAATAAGTGGGAAGACAGAACACAATTTATATTGTATATATCCTACACTCTTCTATGCAATTACCCAAAACCAGCAGTTACTTTTTCACATACTTCATATCAGCTCCAGGAGTTCTGGATAAGAACATCGCTACCATGTCTTGCTCCCTCAAAATTTCTCAGAGACATCAGAGAGAGGGCACTCAGACTCTCTCCCTCTACAACTAGCAGCTGCAATAACAAAAGCTACCCAAGACTTTCCTTTTACAGGTCTGCATCAATCCCACTGAACAAGACTTGCTGCATTTTCTCTCTCTATGCCAGCAGGCTCATACACTTGTTTTGAATTACAAGAAATGGTAAGCCAATGCTCATCTCCCTTAAATTGATGTAAAGAAGAAAAAACTCAAATTAAACAGCTTTATTGCCTTTTGCTTGTGTGTGCCTGTCTGCAAGTTTCAATGAATCCTAGGCTGGAATGTGTATGATTTTATCACAAAGAAAGCACAATGGTATTCATATCCACCTCTACCAGGATACAGAGTCCAGCCAACAGGAATACCTGCAGGTTTGGGAAAACATAGGAAGCGAGTAGGAAAATCTTGCTGAAGAGCAGCAGCAGAAGACCTATTTTCACTATTTTAGACAGCTCCCCTCTCTTCCTCTGCCTATGTCTGTCACTACCCTACCTGCACCCCACAGCCCAGTGGCCAGGGACAGCCCTGTTGATGAAGACGTTCACTTCAGCACAACTGAATCAGTTCCACTGTCAGGGAAAACGGACCGGTTTTGTCCTCGGAAAACCTACACCAGTGCTTAGGCCTCCTCATCCAGACATGAAAGAGAAGTGCCACAGCTGGTTAAATAATTCTGCTCAGAAGATTAAGTACATTACACAGGCTTTTGAAAGGAAAAGCAAGAGTGGCTGTTATGCTTTCTGTTGTCCTGATACCCATGCACTTTACAAAAGATGCCAAGTGCTATTGCAAACACAGTTTCTACTTCCATGACAGTAAGTGCTTCTCTGCTCCTTTTCGTTGCCGCAGACCAGCGCTTTTGATCCATCAGCAGTGCTTGGTGCACATTCCCAAGGGAAATTCTTTGAAACATACCTTCATCTCGATCACTGAACTCAAACTGGTCCACAACCATAAACGCTAGTGCAAAGAGCTGCAGTTGCTTTGTGCAGAACTTTATCTGATTACCAGATTTCAAAGCAGCTAAACCCAGGCTAATCCACCACATAAAAAAAGTCAAACTATTTTTAATGCAGGTTCTTTCTTTTAAAACCTAACAAGGGGCCTAAAATTCAGATCAAAACTTAGCTTAGCTTTTTTCTGTCCCAGAGCCAGCCTGCTACAGTTTATCACGGAAGATTATATTGTATTAAGAATATTATTCTAGAAATAATAGAGCATTAGAAATACTTAGAAAAATC
>JAOXJM010000033.1:35049961-35066036 GCA_026413425.1 Tringa solitaria
TTTGGGTAGGAAGGGACCTTAAAGATCATCTGTTTCCAACCCCCTTGTCCTGGGCAGGGACACAGTTTATTGTGAGGATACTGTAAGTGACAGCATAGCCTTGGTGGATATTTCCAGTCAGTGTTTTGTCTTAAACTTTCTGTTGTTGGGAACAACCCTTTATTACTTTTCAGACAAGAAATCACTTGAAAACAGCAACATTAGCAACACCTCTTTGCAATAAAGTGATGACATACATACAGTTTACAGTGTCATTTTCCATCATGACTATACATGAATTATGGCAGAAACTGGTTGTTTTCAGAAGACAGTTTTAATCTAGTTCAGAGGTTAAAAACCTGCATGAAAAGCTACTGACAGTATTCTACACAAGCTGGTCTCTGAGGCTTTGCTGTGAGATGCCGTCTACCTGTGATGTGAAGAATTATCTTTACAGCAAATTTTGGCATGTTGAATTTGGTCATTCCTGAAGCTTTTCTTGATATTGCTGGCTATTGTTCAGCCTCAGATCATTCTTATTATGTTCAGGAAGAGCTAAACTTGTTGAAACTGATTTAGACTTTCAGAGGCAGCTCCAGTAAATAATAGAGTTGAGCTGTCTGGCTCGTAACTCCCACTGAGTGAATTATATCATGGAAGACTTCTGAAACCTTTTCAGCCAGCTTCAAGGGCTGGTGGTAGCTATATATGAAAAAAAGCAACTGGATATCCATTGAAATGGAATACTGTTAAAAACAAATTCTTGATACATCAGTGGTATATATGAAGCTGTGAAATTTTTTTCCTTCTCTGGAACAGATGTAGCTACTCCAGGCCTAGACTCAGCATGTGTAGCTTATTTTGGTCCATAAATCACTGAAGTTACTTGAAGCATCTCAGCTCTGTTCATTTCCTGCTATTCTTTCTCTTCTTACACCTCCGTGAGAAATATAGACCCAAAGGATTTCTTCAGACACTGTTCATGTCTGGAAACCAGAGGTCAAATCATAAAGAGAAAGATTTCAGGCCTTATGACTCAGGGTAGTAACCTTTGATTATTCTGTCACTGAAGTTATCTGGCAGTTTAGAGGACTGTATATGTTGCAAAATAGAGATTCTATTCCAACATACAAAATCTCCTCTGGAATGAAAGAGGTTAAAACATATGCTTATGTTAATGAAATTCCCAAAATGAGTATTTACACAAGTGAAGATAAGTCTTCATACATGTTTAGCTTTGCAGCAGCCTGGGGAAACAGAGAAGAATATTTTGTGCCAAACTAAAGACACCTCATTGTGTTTTTGTGGAAATCATCACCCATATTCCCCATCCTGACTGCTAATGTAAGGCCTACATATCAGCAGGAAGAAAGAGAAGTCAGGGAAGGAAAACAAGTGGCATTTAGGCACTATATAAACAACAAGGTGCAGCAAGTTCCTTTTTCACTTCAATGGGACTGAAATTCATCAGGATCATTATTCTTCTGTCTCATGTAATTTAAGCTACCAACAGACTAGCCACATTTTCCTTGTTTAACCTAAATGTTCAACATCTCCTATAGACCAGCAGGCCTGTGAGCAAGTCAGGGAAACCACACAGTCATGCCAAGCTCAGTGCTTGCGAATCCATAACTGCAACTTTGTTTATCATATCTGGGAAAGCCATGTACCACAGCCTCACAGTCCAGAGCATGGAAACCACTATCCCAGCCCTTCATTATAAATGCCACAGTTATCAAATATAGCCAGCGTTAAAGTTCACAATAGACCACAAAATTATACTTGCTGCAAAAGCCAGAGTGATCCTCTGTTTCCACTCACACCTGGTTTTGATCAGTGTATTTGCATGAAGTTTTGGCTACTTGAAGCCACATACTGGCGATGATACTATACATGGCACACATCCTGGAACAGGGGACCACAGAAGCAGCAGCTCAATGTGCCAGTGCTGCACCCTACACCTAGTTTACCACTCTGGTAGCTTTGTATCCAAACACAGGGGATTTTTTTCCCTCCCATCCTTCACACAGGTAAAGAACTGGAATTCTGTATTCAAAAGTCCAAGGAAAACAAAGTCATGATAACTAGTCAACTGTCAAAGACAGTATCATGCAATTTATTATGAAAAAGCCAGTGTCCAATTCACAAAGGAAACATTGTAGGCAGGGAAGAAATAACTAAACGAGAAGAAAGTGAAGCCAGGGACAAATAACTCAAATCTAATCACGTTTGTTGGAAGTATATTTCAACACCACTTTTGCACCTTTGTAATGTTATCCTGCAGAGAGTGATTCTTCAAGGAGTTTCATTCAAAAAAGTCATCTTAGTTCTTACAAAATGTAGATGTAACATACACAGCAGCAGAAGTGGTGTGAGAAAAGGAGGAGGAAGGAGGGAGGAAAATCTCCCGATTGTTTCTAGTAGTTAGGAGAAGATGTTACAGTCTCTGGTGCCAGCCTAACTTTGGGGTTAGACAGCAAGAGGCTCATCAGTTGCTGACATAGGAGGAGCCTGAGACCAAGGTGATAGAAACACCCAGGTTGCCCCAGTCCTGCAAGCACCTTATCTAGGCTGTGGACTATTTTGGGATTTTTAGCCTCTAACCTGCCAGGCACTCTTCTCACCTAAATTCCCGGCAAACCTAGAGCTTTATGGGTGACCTTAAGTCTTCTTGTGACTTGCTCATAAAATAAAATAAAAATAATTTATTTGTATTTTCAGCCAAGTTCATCCACAGCACTGTCAAACACGTGCATTTAA
The DNA here is from genome assembly GCA_026413425.1 of Tringa solitaria. Lineage (NCBI taxonomy): Eukaryota > Metazoa > Chordata > Aves > Charadriiformes > Scolopacidae > Tringa > Tringa solitaria. The sequence continues at coordinate 35,052,701 of JAOXJM010000033.1, forward strand.
GAGAGGACAGCATTAGATGTATCAGTTGAGCCCAACATTATTTTAAAAGTTAGAATATTAATAGTCCTTGCTCTCTTATGCATTTTGACACTTTCTAATTAAAGCAAAGGAAAATAATTAAAAACTAATTCTGAGGGTTTTCAAACTCTATGTTCTTCTACTGTTGCAAAAGCATCTGAAGTTTGGTTATAAATAACATACATCACTGAACGGATACACTGTACTCACAGAAGATTTTGTAAAAAGTGGCAATAAATTACTCTTTTCCATCATAATCAAAATTGTAACAGTGTCACATAAGATTGCAGACAACTTTTCATACATATAATTGTAATGTTGATGTTGGCTTTAAACAATATAGAACCATATCATTACGATTTACTAGAGCATGGGTGTGGAGGGCAAATCACACCCCACTTCATCACCCTACTGTTTCAAGGAGTTAAACAGATTTATTTTTCAAATTCCTTTGGTTGGAAAAAAAACAGAATGCAAATATAAAAGCATCTATATAAAAGGGGAGAGATGGTTGCTTAGGAAGCAGATTGAACAAGCACAGTCCATATCTTCTTTTTAGTAAAATACATATTTATGCACCTACTTTGCAGCTGATGTTGACAACAGGAAAAAAAAAATCTATATTATTGCTCCTAATTTGATCATATTAAAAGAGAATAACATCTCAGGTAATTACAATCATACTAATGTACAGTTCAGTTGAATTGATTGCTCATTTTTCTTTCCATTTTCTTGGAAACAGGTCTTATCTTAATTATCCAACCAAATGTACGAATTGTATTTAGCAATTTGATTCTTAGATTTGAAGTGCTGCCTTTAAATATTTAAAATTAAATATTTTTCCAGATTTTTATATTAGAGAATCAATGTATTTTCTTCTTTAGAGAAACAATTTTTGCAAAGTTTTTTTTCTCACTTAAATAGTATTATAGTAATGTTTGTAAATAGGTTTTTTTGGCATCCTTGTAATATTGCTATGGTGTTCAAAACATAATGATGTTTTGCACATTTAAAAGATGGGGGTTTATTATGCCCCCCTTGTTATTACACCTAATATAACATATGAACCTGTAGATAAATCTGAAGACATATAAATCTGAAACGACTAAACTTGAACAAGCACCTATTTGCAGTTTCAGCTGGTGATTGATTACTTTATTCTGAAATACTGTCAGACAAATTGTGCCAAGTATTCAATGCTGTATATAACATGGCACATCAAATCTGTTGAGATAGAAGAATAGGAGCAGCTTAGAAATAACTATGCATTTATAGTCTCCAAACCACCACACTTGTTCTTATACTTCACCAGTAACTAACATGAAAAATCCCTATTGAGCTGTAAAAGGCTCCTGGCAATATTGAAGGAGAAAATGTTTGCAGAAACAGTGTTCTGTTCATCCACTCTTATGTATTTACCCCATTTTAGAAAACCACAACTTGTGATGACAGTTTAGAGTTAGCATAAATGTATTTGGGCAGCTTGAACACATCAGTCTGAAAGTTTCAATCTCAGAAATTTTGTTTAGCTCCCACCTACCCTCTGCCATACCTATGTTTCTTGAAAGGGTTAAGCAGGTGGCAGAGATTCTTTCTGCAGAGAGAGAAAGATTTGCTTGTGGGCTTGCCCATAACTGCCCAAACCTTGGCAGAGCTAAACAAAGAACATAGCCTGGCAAGGAAGGGGATCACCTCCTTCACAGATCCTGGCATGGCTTGGGTCTTTCTCAGCCTATGAAGTGTTCTTTTTTTCTTATCATTCTTATCTGTGTTCTTCAAAATAAAAAAAATAAATCCACCAAACCCCACCCTAAGTCCCAGCTATCTGGGAGAGAACGGAGGGGTTTCTTCTACCCCAGTGGCACCATTACTGGAGCACCTGGCCAAGGAACAAAACATGGCTTTAAATTCTTGTATTTGCCGAAGGTGACAGGACCCGAAAAATAGACTTCTACAGGCTTACAGTGCTCTTTAGCATCTTTCTCCATAGAAATAACTCTGCCTGTGTGGAAAAATTACTTCCCAGGTCAATGTCAGCAAGAAAGAAAGAGATCATACACCATCTTATAATGTTAGATAATCGAGTCTGGAGAGTGCAAATGTAACTGCATAACCTAAGAGTTAGAGTATTTATTCAGAATAGGGACTACTGACCACCCACACTTTGTATTTTACATTAAACGTGCTGTTGTTTAAATGTCTAATTGAACAATTCCACAAGCGAAACAGAGTGCTCTATCATGGAACACTTTTCCTCTCCATGGCTTAAAGCATTCCCATTCCTAGTGGAGATAGTTAAGTAGGGCTCAAACCTTCCCACTAGAGAAGGGACTTCAGCCTTAGTTTTCCAAAACCTGAGCAGATATTCTAACCTCTAACTAGATTTTTATTTTCCTTTTAATATTTTCTGAGAAGCTTATGAGGGATACAAGCTACTTACAGAATGAATATATTGCAGCCACATTCTGTGCAAACAATTAGCTTGGTTTTTTTAAAAAAAACATCTATAGTTTGTGTCTTGGGAACAGAACGGAATTTAAACACAGCTCAGGATCCCATTAAGTATCTGATTAGCTGCACTTGCCAGATTATCATATTCGCCAACACTGGATTTATTAAATTTGATGAAACCAAATAAAGGAGGCTGGAAAAGGAGTGCCAAGAAACAGTACCTTTCTGTGTCTTACAGTGCTTCTTCCTTAAGGGCAACCGGAGGCTGATACAGTTTCAAAATTGCCATTTCAAAACTTTCTGGATCTTGGCCACAGAACATTCTTTTCAAAATTGCCACAGACACAGATCACTCAGATATAGGACACACAGAGACAAAACAAAAAGCCAGAGAGATACATCGCTATCAAGCAGTTGCTGACTTTTGATACATGTTGTAATTGGACTGTCCAAAGGCAGCGCAATAATATCTTTTGTCCCTCAGGCCCCATTAGACATAAAAAGTACAAAAACATTAAATCATCTCTTAAATTTCTCAGAAGCTACATAAATACTTTAAAACATTGGTAGTCTACTGTTTTTTTTTTCCCTTGCCTTCTACGCACTGCAGATTTTCTTACTTTAAAGTATACTCTTACCTTTTGTGACAACAAAGATCACAGTTCAGCAGCTGACTTCTTTAAAGAAGAACATCTTATTGCCACAGGAACACAAAAGAGAAGAGGAATACAAAGTTCATAGCTCTATACGTGCTAGAAGACCTCTGTGCTACTGCAAGCACACCACAATGCACACTGAGGGCTCAGCTTGCAGAAATTGCACGAGCAGAAAGCAGTACAGGTGTTTGCAATTGCTATCAGCTGAGGAGCAGCAGCAACATATAATTGCACCCAACTGCTGCAGAACTCCCACCTGCCTCTGTATGGCTCCCTTCAAAAGAGCAGGCCTCTGAAAAATATACTCCTGCAAAGAAGCTGGGGAGAGGACAGCATAGGGAGTGAGTATCAATACCTTTTCTTTCTAGATTAGTATAACTACTATTATATCAGGTGGGCATCAGTCCTGGCACCATCTTTGTTTTAAAAAAATCCCAGACCAACCAAAATTGACACACACATCCCCCCTACAGTGATATGAATAATTTCATCAGAAACTTAGCCCTTTTGAGATTTTTTCAGTGCCTGCAGGCGCACCCTGTGTGCATCCAACCAGTCCGTAGGGCTGCCGGGAGCTGTGTGCCCAGATTCCCCAGTTGCTGAAGGGGCCAGCTGCTCGCATCCCCCAGAGAAGGACAGCCCAGCCCAGGTCAGCATGGAAGCAGACCTGCAGGGTCCGAAGAAACACCTGCGGGTAGCAGGCAGGTGTTGCAAATTCCAGTTTAGGTGTCACAGAAAGAGGATTTTTTTACTTATTGATAAATAGTTTGAACATCTTAAATCATTCTAAGGTCTCCTCTGGAGTGGGTTACAGTTAGAAAACTTGGTGTTACTTAATTTGCTCTCCAATTAGTATGGGTAAGGGGAAATATGAACTGCCTAAAATAGATATACAAACACTCTTAGCTATCAGAGATGTGGTAAGATTTATCCGTGACATATTTTTACTACACAAACGATGACAAGGTTTACATACTAGCTACACTTTTCCGTATCTTGCAAATCCTGAAAATATGTAACAAGCAAGTCTTAAAATAAGAATTGTGGAAGAGGCATTTCTGTTTCACAAATAAATTATTTACAGACAAATATTTCATATAATACTGTTAACTTACATTAACTCTCTTAGCAAACGGTATAACTATATCCCTTCTCCATTTGCAGTTCACTTACGTGTTCCTTATGTCCTTGTGTATTCCTTGTCCTACTAGGAATGCCTGTTTTAAGAGTTTAATGCAATCTTGAACCAATTACATGTCAGAAAATCCCAATACCAATCTGCCAACTTTTCATGAAATTGTAATGCAAATAGGTGGACTTTCAGTTTAGAAGTGGTGGAAATCATAACTGTTAGTTTCATAGATGCTAAGAAGTGCAGAAGATGCATATTTTTGTGACAATTTTTTTGGCATTGATTGATGGTTCAATTTCCTGTTTGAAATATATAGTTGTTTAAATATAGTTAAAATGAATTATTCTGTATGTTCCAACTTTGGTAAATTAACCTGTTTTGGTATTCTTATGAAAGCTGTAAGGTCATACAATTTTACACAGTGAAGCATCTGATACAGGAAAATTTCTGCTTCATCAGGGTGAAACAGTAAAACAAAACAATAAAGCTGATTTTCAAGAAAAAAAATCAGTTTGTATAAACATCAGTTGTAATAACTTGAAAGAGAACTAATGCAAGAAACAAAACCCAGAAATGATATTGCATATTGTAACTGTATTTCACATTGTTACTGCTACTTCCAGAAAGAACAAGCAGATACTTTTGGATTTTTTTCTTACAATCATTGCTACGATTTTAAGGACATGGGAATCTTTTAACTTCAGGTTTTCAATGATTTTTTTTTTTAAGCTTATTAGCAACAAATTTCTGTTTAGCACAAATAAGCAGAAGGATTTCATTTTGATCACTGGATCTTGACGTTTTCTCAACTTTTAGTCAACAAGCCAAACTGGACATACAGAAAACCACGCACAGAACACAGTTATGCATTTCTGAAACCCTTCCCCTATAATCAAGTGGAATAAACCCATCCAGCGGAGTGCCTATTTTCAAAGATGATGGGAAGAAATCACTGGTCACTGAGCCAGTGGAAATTCCTTCACATTTTCAATAGGTCAGTAACCAAATCAAAAAAGCCTTCTGAAAACAATGCAAAATCTTGCAGAACCAAGTAGAAGACCTGAGCAGCCTGTAAGGCGTGGTGACAGCAGTGTCAAGCTTTATCAAGAAAAAATGCTGAGGTCAATATGTGATCCACAGCTTAGGGAGTGCTATATCTTGAGGAAAGCATTGTTTAAAAAATCTCTATTGCAATCACACTTCTCTGTGAGCCACTCAATTAAAAATTGTGTGCAGCATATGACCACAGGTGGCTTTTTATTGCATTCTCTGCTGCAAGAACAAGGTATTAGTATTATTTTGAGTGTACACCTTGCTAACCTGTATCCCTCGCAAAAAGAATGCAAATTTATTTTAAATGCAATCTTAAAATCATACTACTACCTCTCAGATGAATAATTACAGTTTGCTGAAAAACAGTATAAACAAATCAAGTATATTCTTAGCTTTGTATTTTTCATTTTTAAGTTTCTGTGATATTCCATTTTAATTTCAATCTTCAAAAAATTAGGAAGTCAGGTAAAAAGTTTAATTGTGGTTGCTCTTGCTGATAGATTGTTTATCTGGGTTTTTTTGAATTGCATTTTATTTATCCTGGAAGAGAAAGCTTACACTTCTAAAACATGCACAGAAAGTTACACACCATCCTTGAAAGCCACATGTAAAGCTCAGAGGTCTCTGAAAATGATTAACTGGTTTCCTGAAGAATTAAAAATATTATTCATTGAAATATTAGTTCACCACCTCTCTTGTAGGAGAAAAAAGCATGAAACCACAGAAAAATATAAATTACAATTTATGTGTTAATTCAAGAAAAAAAAGAAAAGTAGAATGACTATTTACATATAAACAAGAGGAGTATCTTACTCCCAGAGACAGTAAGTGGCAGTGACTTGTACTTCTCCAGAGACTAAAATTGCTGGTGAAACAAATAAAGACTGTTTTGAGTGACAGACAGACAGAGAAATCCTGCAGGTTGGGGTAACAGAGGCAGAAATGCAGTCTGCCATGGTGGCACAGTGTGCCACGTGGACCTTTACACATTTGCTCCCATCTATCCTCCAGCTCCCTGTTGCAGTCAGTGAGTGACATGAAAGGACTAGAGAACTGACTCTTGCTGGCTCCTGTCTCAGTACACACACAGCACTGCTAGTGCACAACACGGTTGCTTGTGCAATGGCACAAGGAGCATGCAAGGAGAAACCTCTTTCTCTGCAGGGATCGTCGTAGCCTGAAGCATGAAGTTCAGTTTCCCTTATCCAGTCACATCTTTTCTCGGCAAGATACTCTGTGTTAATGAGGACAAAGAAGTGAACAGTGAAATATCCTTCCGTGCCTCCACAAAAAATTTGAACAAGCTTTCCTCACAGGAAATCTGTTACCTGTACTGCAACTGATAAAAATCAAGCAATTTGGGGGCAGATTCTTAGTTGCGATATGGCTGCTTTTTGCCACCCTGCACTGCTGTACTTCTGGCCAATGACTGCAGTCAAAGCAAATTTTAAATAAAGCCTAAATTAGGGCAGTCCTCAAGATGTTTTATGGCTTGTGGGAGGCAGCCCAGTCTGCAGGGGACCACATAGCTGCAGGAATACAGAAAGTGAAAAAAATAGGTCACTATTAAAAACTTGGTGATTCTGAGCATGCATGAGAGTAACTGCAAACTGGCTTAACCTGGAACCTTCTATCTTCATGTACCCATTTGAAGAATCAAGGAATTTAAGGTGTCTTTGGAAGAAAGAAAGAATTTGACACTTTTCTCCCAGGAGCTTCATAGTGAGTAGCTCTGATGATGAGAGCGTTATTATTTCAAACTTACAGTGGTGCAAGTAAGAAAGCCATGGAGGCTGGCTTCCTGACCCTTTTTATTTGCATTCCAGAAACCATTTTTTGCACCATCTGTGATCCTGTTGCAATATCTACGTGGGAATAAATATTACCTTCAGACTTTATTGTAGATAAGACCACACATGGCAGAAGGCACAAAGAACGAGCTCCCTAGGGACCTATTCCCAGATGTGGCTGGGTCTCCTCATTGCACAAGTAACCAGCTGCTGTAAGGGCAGCTCCCCCAGTTCCTGCTCCCCACAGAACTGGAGGCAGCAGGGATGCACTTGTTCTCCCTACTGAGAGAGGAGCTGAAAGGGAGATTTTTATGGTCAACGTTCTGTAATACATGCATATCCTTCCACACTCCCAGAAGAGAGATAAACCCGCTGTACAGCCACTTTGGACCAGACCAGAACAGCACCATAAATCAGCAATGCTTTGTCAGGGCTGGGGAAGTGAACTGTGGTGCCTGGTTCAGGTGTTTTTCAGCGGCTTTTGATATAATATGTAAAGAAAACGCCTGCCTTAAGATGTATCTACGAATGGGCAGCAGACACCTCTCCTATCACTCTTCTTCCCCTCACAGTGCTTTGATTTTAGTAGTATGACAAAACATCAGACCTATCTATATTCAGGCACAGCTTTTGCATGGAAATCTCTGTATAGTGGGCAGCTTTCTGGCTTGTTTTTCATCACAAACCTTACAGGGGAAGAGCAGGAGTTTCAAAGACTTTTACAAGGAAGCCTCAGGGCTTGTTTGCCAGACTTCAATGGATATGTTTGGAGCATGGTATATAGAGGTTGAACTGCCTGACTCCCATTAACATTAATAGAGTCAGGAGGCTAAATGCCTGCACACCATTCTGATGACGTACCCACAGCATCTGGCAAGTAGACTGATGCCATTTCTAAGTCCTTTTGCATATGATGCTTCCTTCACCTAAATCAGGGTGGCAAAAATAAAAGAAAGAGGGACAGACTAGTTTCCTCCAGCTAAGACATTCTGCAAAGTACAATAACTGTGGGGGTTTTGCCTCAATTTTAATAAGGAAGCTTCCACTTGCATATAAACTTCCTGACATATAAGATATCTAACAGCATTCTAAAACTGATTTAACAAAACCCATAGCAACCACAGACAACAATCTGCTAGCTACCTATTGGTTTAATATGAAAAAGCAGGCTAGCAGTTACACAGGATTCATGGTCCTAGCAAAATTCTAGGATATTTGGATTATATGTGCTCCTTCAAATTTATAAATAAAGGAGGTACTTGCACAGCTGAAGCAAGTAGCTAATTTAAAATTTAACCTGTATTTAAAAAAAAAAAAAGTTTTGATCCTTCATTCTCTGTTTATGAACACCTGCAGTTTATATCACACACATTTTCATTGGAAACAATCTGTTAAATCTGTAAAATTATTATAGTGTAGTCCCACAGTATGTCACACTGTGGCAGTACCTTTGATCTCAGCCCCTGGGAAACATTTTTTCATGTGGGCAGCAGCAGCAGCTGTAAATACAATGTTAATACTATTGGGGTATTAAATTTCCCTTTTATTTTGCTGGCTGAAGTCTGAGAGCTTATGCAGTACTACACTTCCCATATAACACGCTTTCAAGTTTCTGAAGTTTCAGGATAATCTAGTAAATGGACTGTCTTAGATACTTTTACAGTGGTGTTACAAGGGAAAAAAGGACCTCTCTCTTTCTTTCAAATCTGGGAAAATATACTTCGTTGATAAATCTTAATCTTTCACCATCTTGATCCTCCCCTCAGTTGCCTCACAACTGACAGCTTTTCTGCTTTAACCTGATTAGAAACAACCTGTTAGCTAAATTATTTGGTTACAACCTACAGATATCCTGTATGTTTGAGTTTTTTCACCGATGTAGTCCTTATTTAATGAAAAAAAAGTCTCTTTTTAAAATGTTATCTCTGTCCCTTATGGTTCTCTCATCACAATACTAAAATTCTAGATCATATACTGACTTTGCCATGCACAAACACAACAAAAATCTGCCCTTATCTTGCCACTGTGCTATGCAGCCTATCAACCAACACACACCCATCACAGCTATAGCTGAAGTCAATGGTACAAAGATTAGATAATGCTCTGAGCAATGTAGGGAATAACTTGATATAGTCCTTATTCAGAGACCTGCATTAATGCTACTTTAAATCCTATAATTTTATTCTAAAGTTTATTATAAGTTGCTCTGCAGTAATATCTTACATGTTCAAGTCTTTATACTGGGAAAGTTATGCAGATTAGGCACTTCTTTTGTCTTCCATGTACAGAGTGTAGATCTTTACTAAGAATATTGATTAAAAAACATTTTAAAAAACCTAAACAGTACTGTTAAGCATTCTGTTAAGCAAAAATTTACACTTATACACGTCAGTAATTTAAGTGTCTTTTGCCTCTCAAGAACACTTACATTAAAAAGTCTTAAGAAAAATGATTCTACCTAATGGTATGCAAACACTCTGAAGTGTCCAAATTATCTTGATTTAGTCTCTCCTATTCACTGCTTTGCATTCTGAGGGAGACATAGAAGCCACAAGACCTTTTCTTCTTTGCATTCTCTGCACACACTGCTGTCAAATGTGCATAATGACATCCATTTTTGCTTATTTTCAAATACCACTGTAATAGCCAGTTGTGTGCACACAAAGCTTTTTAAATGCATATGCTGGGGTCTGTGCCTTAGGGCAAATCTCATCCTGTGCTCTTTGGTATCAGTATAGTTTGGGAATGCAAGGACTGAAGCTTCAATTCAGGGTTTAAATCCAGAAAAAGACAAAAAAGACTTGTTAGACAGAGGGTGGAGGAGAGGGAGACAAGTAGGTAAGTACACTTCCTACCAAGTCAGGTACATCCCTTTCCTCTTCAACCTGTGAGTAGCATTAGGCATCCAGTTGAGATTTACAACAGCCAGAAGGGTAATGTTCATTAATTTTTTTTGTTAATCAGTCATCAGGTAAAGCTTTTAAATAATGACTAACAAGGACTAGAAGTCAGTCCTCTCTTTTTCCCAGGCAAGAGCTCTAACTGCCCCGGGACACCAAAATAAGGTGACTATTCTGGCACAAATTCTGTGCCCACTCCTTCCCAACTCTTCGCAGTTACTTATGGAAATAAGTGCGTATTCCTTTAAAATGCAGAGCTGTTTCACAAAGAAAAGCCATATTAGAATAGGCTTAAGTGTAAGTTTGGGGTGAAAGGTGGGCATTAAACCCCTTCTACCAGGCAAAGATTGAACTCAGGCTGCCCACATCACCTAATTGTATTCCTGTTGGAGTAATGAATGAGGACTCCCATCACCTCCTTCTGCTGCTGTACTTCATGCACAGCCTGCACCATTAGTCATGCTAAGAGCATGCCAGCTGGATAGAGCCCCTCAGGTGAAACAGACTCAGGAATGCCTTGCTTATGAATCCAAATTAGGCTTAAATGTAAATTGTGGCTGGGCCACTCCACACTAAGCTAGTTCTGAGATGCCCAGGAAAAAAGAATTTAAAGCCTTCAGGAAATACTGGGGTTTTACACGGACGGGTGGCTAAAGACAGCTGCAGGTTCAGTCTGCACTCCCTCAAACCCAATTCCACCGAAGTCTGCTCCACTGGAGAAGCCAGACAGCCAGGCCAGAATGGCAACATGCTGAGGGCTCAGAAAAATGCACAAAACCTAAAGAATTCAGGTGGCTCCAAAGCTACACAGCCACTTAGGAGAGTTATAAAGGCTGCAGTTTGGGGCATGGAGCAAGTGTTAGGTACCTTTGTTTTTTACAGATTTGTCCTCTCTTGGCTTTCTTCAAATTGGGATGAAAATATCACATGACTTCAAATGATTCAGAAGAATGAATCACACAATCACACCAATCAAAAGATGATGGTGTAAAAGAGAATAACCTGTCAGAACTGAGCAAAGAATGGAAAAGAAGGAGAAATATATGTTTCTGCAATGAAGAGACAATCCAAAGTCTATACAGACTCCACCTAAAAATTTGGAGGACGTAGCCTGAAACACTACAGAAGGCTCAGTGAAAATATTTATGCAGACGTTACTGTGAAAAGGGTCGGTCCCAACATTTGGAAAGCTTTTTAAGGAAGTAAATATAAGATTAGTAGTGGTGTTAAGGAAGAACAAGGAAGTGATTCTCTACATTAGAAAAGAAACAAGCACACACACAAATATTTGTGTGGTATGTAAATAGTAAATTGAAATTTTTCTTTTGATACAATTCTTAGGTTGCAACTGAGAAATACTGTTTAGGGCTTTTCATATAAAGAAATTTTTACCTCAAAATGAGGATTTTTAAAATTAATATACCTATATTTCTTATGACATTTTGCATTCCTTCATTTGGACACAATCTGTGCCAGGTTCGATATGCTCTGCTCCTGCAGTTGAAGTGTTTGGTTCTAAATGAAAAGCCATTTCAGGTAGCAACATATATCATGTGATAATAAAGGAAAGCTTTAAGTGGGAAACAGTGGTGCAGGTGTAGAAAATACTCCTGAAACAAAGGAGAATAAGAGACATATTAAAGCTTTTGACACTGTCTCCCATAACATCCTCATAGGTAAGCTTAGGAAGTGTGGGTTACTCATATCCGAGTTGGAACATTATGGGTGGTGGGTCCAGATGGGTGGTCTACTAGATGGGTGAAAACCTGTCTGGGCCCTGAGGCCCAAAGGGTGGGTGGTTAATGGTGCCTGCTCTACCTGGAGGCCAGTTATGATTTTTTCAGGGGCTTACCCTGGCACCTCCCTTGTCTAATATCTTTTTCAGTGACATGGCGGTCAGAGCTCACCTTCATTGAACTTGCAGATGACACTTAATTGGTGTGTGCAATCAACCTGATTGAAGCCATGGCTGCCATCCAGAAGCACCTAGGCAGGCTGGAGGGATAGGCTGCAGGAACGATAAGAAACAAAGTAAGGACAAATGTAAAGTTGTGCATCTTGAACAGGTGAAATCCTTGCACTGGTACAAGCTGGGGACTGACTGCCTGTGGAGCAGCTCTTTAGAGAAGACCCTAGAGGACCGTAAGCTAAAGATGAACACACTCTGGCAGCAGTCAAGACACTGTTTGGGCCTGTGTCATCAGGAAAATACATGGTGGTGAGGGAGCTGTCTATTCCCTTTACTGAGCTAGGATACTGTGTCCAGTTTTGGTCCTCTTGAACAGGAAGGGAAGACATTGATAAACTGGGCCAAGTTCAGTGGAGGGCTGCCAAGATGTTTGAGAGCTGTATCAGGTGTGCAGCCTTCTCCTGTGAGGAGAGGCTGAGACTTGTGCTGCTGGGAGAAGGGGTAGCTTCAGGGGGACCCAACATCAGCCTTCCCAGTGCCTATGGGAAGTTTAGCAAGAAGACACAATCACAACAGTCCATGGGAGGAGGGTGAGAGACAACAGACATAAAATGAAACAGGGGAGGCCCCATTGGAAATAGGAAAATACTCTTTTACTATCATGAGAGACGAGCAGTGGAACTGGCTGCCCAAAGAGGCAGTGCAGTCTCAGCCTTGGAGGCTTTCAAGACCCAACTGGATCAAGCCCTGAGCAGCCTGGGCTGACCTCAGGCCTGACTCTGCTTTGAGCAGTAGGTTGGACTAGAGAACTCCTGAGGCCATTTCCAACCTGAATTAATCTATGATTCATTATATGTTTTCAGATCTTTCCTGGAGCTCTCTAATCACTACTTTCTTTAACTTTCTTCTGCTTTAGCATGAAAATCTTTAAAATTATTTCTAAAAGTGCATCCCTCAAAATAACTGTTCTATTCTAGGTAAGTACTTTCATTATATATATATATTTAAATTCTGAATACTGCAGCTTATTTTGAAGGCCTCTTCATAAAATAATGAAAGCAAATGCGAGCCTTTTAAAATGAAATCTAGATGAGCTATGTAGCAATGAATTAATGCCTGAGGATACTCTGTCATATTTAAATGTAGGAAAGTATAATTACAAGTGCTACGAGTAGAAAACAGAGCTTCTTAGATAGAGAAACTAAAGCTTATTTAAGCAATATGAAAGGAACTGCAAATGCCTGTGTGACTTAAGTTTCCTTCTTTTGTTACTATGGCTACAATAAAGAATTACCAAAGGAGAGAATTGGATTGGTACGGTATTAAAGATTTGGCATGCTAATAAGTATTCTCCTTTTATTACTCTGATAGCCACATAATCCAGAGCCATTTCTTCTAAATCACTTAACTTGGAATACTTTTTAGCA
>JAOXJM010000033.1:35113667-35129759 GCA_026413425.1 Tringa solitaria
TTGAGCAACCTGCTCTAGTGAGAGGTGTCCCTGCCCATGGCAGGGGGGTTGGAACGAAGTGATCTTTAAAGTCCTTTCCAACTCAAACCATTTTATGCTTCTATGGTACTTTTCTGCTTGTATTTATACTTAAGATATTTTCTCCCTCAGTCTCTTACTCTCCTGTTCACTTATTCAGGAATACTGGGTGTTTCTGATGATTTCATGAAGAATACATAGAACTAATTACAGAACACAGACATCAAAACCTGTGGTTTTCTAAGCTTTAATTAGTTGTGGTTTCACAGGCTGCTATTCATTGCAATCTAGGAAGTGGCTACATGTGGGGTTTTTTATCAGTTTAAATACAGAGCCAAAGTGGCTCTTTGAGGCATTGGTTCCACCTGAATTTTCCAGCCCATGAAAAATATGATTTTCTGTGAACTGCAGACATTATTTTCATTCTGTTTAAATCAACATTACACAAAGTTATTTGCTGCATTAGCCTAGTAGACTGAAAGATACTGGCTAACCACTAGTTTATCCTTTAATCAAGACAGAAAGTGTGCTTCAAAATGGTATGATTGAAAATGTTCATTTGAATGCTTGACAAAGCACTGTTTCACAAATAAGCCAAATAAGAAGATAAATTAAGGAGATATTAAAAAGAAAATATTTACAGACATTTATCTTAGGTGTTTTTTTTCCTGAGCATTAGTGGCAGACATTAAAATCTGCTGCAGAAGACGGGAAAAAAGAAGAGGGGAGGAAAAAGCAACTTTGCAAGGAACCACTGGGCAAGAGCATTCACTGACATGATCTGCCTGGCTACTTCTGGTGGGACTTCTTCCATCTGCCCTGCATGGTTAAGCCCCATGAGATGATCTGTTTAAATAAAAATAGAAACCAATTGGAAGTTGTACTGCATAAATTACACTAACAAAGCAACGCCAAACAAGTTGGATAAATTGACTGTGATGACTGCCATGCTTTGCATGAAGAAAGAGTTAGTCTAGTATTAGGAGAAAATCTGTTCTGGTTTTATACACGAGTATACATTTAAGATATGTAAGTACCAAGAAGATAGTATTATCAAGTTCTTAGCCTTCTTCCACTATTTACTATTTCATTTGAAGCTGTGTTGTGTCTTTCAGATAATGTGTGCATTCTCACTGGACAAACATGAGGATTTGAATGAACAAATTTGCATGTGCAAGGACAAACCACTTGTGGAATGGGAGGGGAGACAAATTGTCATTTCAAGTACATCACCATAAACTCAACATAATTTGACTGAATTTAGATGAATAAAAATGCCCTTTGTAAGTTTATATTCCAGTTAAAAAGTCAGAAGAGGACATTTTGTTATGTTACAACTAAGATTATATTCTCTTCTCAAACAATATATTAGTATTAGATATGGGTTACCTTAGCAACTGCTATGTGTTGTAAAAAAGACTTCTGAGAAACGAAGAATTTCATTAAGCGACTAAAATATTGACATCTCTTTTTTTTTTTTCCTCCCACTGTTCCACTACTAAAGAAAATTAAACCAAATTTTGGGCTAAACACTGATTGCAATCTCAGAATGGTAGCATCAATACTGCTTTTAACACAATTACTGAAGTTAAATTATTCTAAGCAATCTTTACTTCATTGCTGAAAATGGTCCGTGGTGTATAATTCACTCCATTAGGAAATCAGAGAAATAGGTAGCAAGTGTGAAATAAGACCTTATTGGGCAGAACATCATTCTCATATAGAGAGAAACAATTATTTTCCATATAGAGAAACAAATATTTTCCAATTAATTTATCAAAATGTTTATAAAAACCAATAATTTATTTGGATTTGGATAATGTGGCCATTATTTTGACAATGTGGTCATTGTTTTTCAGACTCCAATACCAAATATTTCCTGCCAAAAGCAATGGGAACTGCTTGTTCAAAAATCTGTCACTAGTCACACTGTCTGTATGACAAAGATCTAGAATCAAAACATCCAAAGATTTCAAAGGCTATAAGTTGGAAAGTATAACATGATATATTATTGCAATTTCAATAGTGTATTTATCACTATATGAATAGAAATAATGAACATTAAAATTGCATGCAATAATAAATCCAATTTAATGCATTGTTAGAATAACATTAAAATTGTTCTCCTGACAAAAACCACAGGAATACCATTTGTAAACAGAATGATCCCACCATGACAATTTGGCACTATGACTACTCCAAGTTATCCCCCCTCAGGTAACATATTATTTTCTCATTCTCCTCTAAACCTCAATTCATGGCAGAAAACAGCTGCCATCCTTCTCTTGCAGCACAAAATATCAGTGGAAGACACAAGTGCCTTACTGCAAGGAAGCTGTGGCCTGTGACAGACCGTTATTGGAGACAGAACCCTGTATGTGACAGAGTCAGAGCAGGGTATAAGATATGCAAACTGAAAAGTCCACATGCTGCACCTGTACAAGATGTGTTTCTTCCTGGTTCTCTTTGGGGATTCTCTAATTGCTTCATTAGGTGATTACTTTTTGTAAGTATTTAATTAAAGAAACGACAGTGTGGAATCTTTCATAAGTAAGTATACTCTCATACTTTATTAGGGAATTATATTTAAAGAAAAATTAAGAATATAAAGTAATATTTTTTCTTAAAAGTGTGTTGTTAAAATTATTTTACTCTGGTTTCAGATTTTTGTGATGACATCACCTGAGTATTTTGCCACTCTTCCAAGTATTAACCATGAAATTTAGGCCAGCCCCTGTCTATAAATTGTCCACTGGCATTTTTTTATAGCACTAGCTTTGTAAATTATAGCTTGTATGGCTTGCTTAATGATCCTCCTTAGGTTCACATAATTGTTTTTAAAATTACCATTAACTTTTTTTTAAGCAGCCTGCAAAGAAAAGTTGGTTCTTTTCAGGCTTGGGCAGCTTTTAATTTATTTATTTTCTAAATTCTCCTATCATATGTAAGCAGTTTCAAGTAATGAAATATCTAACCTTATCATGGATGTTTTATTACTTTTTTTTCTTCTTTAAGAGCACGGCAAGTCTCTTTTCCATTTTAAAGAAGCACCTTACCGAAATAATTTTTAAAAATAGTAGATGCACTGGTAAGAGATAAGAGATAGATAGTTCATAGAAAATGAGGCAATAAATGACAAAAAAAGAAAGGATGCCTGCTTATAACAATGGACAGCAATCACAGTCTCAGAAAATAATCACATAACACCCTGAAAGTGTACCTATTATCTAAATGAAAATCCGCTGTTAGATACAAAGAGTAGGTGTTACTTTCTGCTCTTCCATTTAGTTTTATTTCTAAGAAAATGCATAAATAAATCCCTAACTCCATAGAGATATGTATTAGTGGCTTGCCAAAGTAACAGCTGATTTTCCTTTGCTCTTCTCTCATGACATCACCTCAAAGGTGTTTAAATAGGTTTTAAATAAAGTAGGAATATAGTGCAGCTCTGCAGTTCAGAACCAGACTGTGCAGCTGACAGTTGTCCAAAGACCTGCACTTGTGCTTCACCTCCTCACAAGGGGGTTTGCCCAAGGTTCAGGTTCAACTGTCTCTCACGTTTGCCAAATATCAGGCACTCAATCCGATCGTGTCTATCACATCAAAGATAATGCAGGTTTGTTCCTTAAGTTCTAATATTTCTAGATATGTTTTCTTAGCAAAGTAGTAAATCACTTCCAAACTTTATATTGTCTTTCATCTATGCAAATACCTAGCTGTAAAAGTAACGTAATTTTTTTTTTTAATGACAATTGGCAACATACCCAAAAAACCCTCCGACAATTTTTACATTTATCATCTATCTTTGGTTTTTGGTGAAAAACTGGGCTGTGCTCTGAAGTGTTTTATACCAGCAGTTATATACAATTTCAAAATGCTCTTATGAACCTTAATCTTACGTTTATGTTGCATCAAAAGATGTACTGCTATTTTTGGCAATAATTAAAACTTTTTTTCCTACATGAAAGGTGCTTACAACTTTCTTAAGCAGAAAGGCAATTAAAAAAGTAAATACAGTATTTAAAGTTTTATATATTGACAGAATGCAAACAAGAGATCAATGGCGGAATTTACTTTGACTAAAAGACAAGAATTCCAAGCCAGAAAGTCGTAACACAGATGACTAAAGAACAAGAAGCACTTTATTATTAACTTTTGATTACCCAGAACACCTCACATTGAAAAGCCCAAAGACAAATATGCACACACAAGTCAGAAGAATTCAGAAGATCAGAGTGATTTTCAGAAGATAAGCAAGGGCGACCCTATTAACAGCTTACATATTAAAAGCCTACGTATATGTGGTTAACTGTCCTGCCAGAAAGCAAGTTTAAAACAATTTGGCATTTAGCCCTTTCCCCCAAGAAGTACAGATGATGACTGAGTGACTTTAATAATTTGGCTCAACTCAGTTATCTTACTCTCCTTGGCTACCTAGTCATTTTGGTTATGCCAGCCAGCAGGCAAGTTCAGGGTCAGTTGCACAGAGCTAGCAAAATTTGTCTATGCTGTGGTTTAACCCCAGATAGTAACTAATCACTTTGAGATTTTAGGTGTTTTGAAGCTTCAAAAATAGTGACATATTTACTTTCATATGCAGGCACAATAAGTAAAAGAAACATTCTGAAAATAAAACATCTGAAAATTCAGATTTAAGAAACTGTATTTACTATGCCAGCTTTTCACAAAACTAGGAGGATACTGATTTCTAACAAAATTAATTTAGCGTGGTATCTGTCTTGTTAAAGACAGTCATGCTGTTTAAAGAGTATTTGTCACTGTTAGAAGAACATTTAGAATGAGTTATCAACAGAGAACCTCTTAAGTTAATTAACTACTACCAAAAGACACCAGGGCTGCATACTGGACAATAAAGCATCAGATTGATTTAATTATCTACAATACTACACTGAAATTCACCTAAACACTTAACAGACTTACTCAGATGAGACCCAAGAACTGTTGTATGTGGTGTCAGGGGACAGTTACTAGGATGTTCCCCCAAGGAATCCTGTTGCAGCTGAAAGGGAAGGGCTATTAGAAACCACCAACTTCACTATGTCTGTAGGATTACATGCAAAATTTTTTCCAAGGGCTGTGCCATGAGCTTTCACACCTCCACTTTTCAAGTGCCTTTAAACCTGGTCTTTCATGCACTAAATCACTCCCTTCAATTTGAAGCCCAGCATTTTATTTCTTCTCATAAATGATTCTTATTATTTTTCTTCTTATGATTTATGGTCTAGCTCAAAAGCAGAGTGAAATGAATACTCAAGCAGCCTGAGCATTCTGCCTCTGGAAATGTCTTTTGCCAAACAAACTGCCCTCCATTTTCGCATGTAAGATTTTATTTCATTTTTCTTTTTAAACATTTACACTTCTTCAACACATGCATCAGCTATCAGGAGCGAATGTGGAAGCAATCCTCCTGAATTCCTTCTCCACCACCCTAGCCAGAGATAATTGAAAGAACAGATGCAACAGCTTTGTGATTATCTAGACTTTCCCATGAAAACAAAACCAAAACCTTTTCAACAAAAATTCTGGCTTCTTCAGCAAAACCTTTCATCATCATCATTAAAAAAGTTTTGAGTACTTATGAGAAGCTAACAAATGACAGCTCATAATCCCCATCTGTAACACCAGAGGCCAGGTACTGCAAAGACAAGACAGGTGCAAATTTTGGTATTCCCATAGTACTTATTATCTATCCCCTTCTTAGAAACAAAGGGATTTTTCTTAACACCACTACCAATACCCCACATTAATCTTTTCAGAAGAAAAGTCTTACCCTGAAGCTACTATACAGTGTTATTACTCTGTCAAGAATATTTTTCCTGAATTTAAAGAGGTGCTTCCACCAGTCTGTGGAGTTAGATTGTGTAGTCAGTTCTCTACAGAAGCCGCTCCACAACTGATGTACTCTCAGATGTCTAGAGCTGCACCCATCATTCCATTTTTTCCATGCAATTCTGCTGTTCCTAAGAGCCTTTCAGATGGGGACCATATATTAAAAAAAATAGAGAAGTTGCACTGAGTAACTCTGTTCTGTCCCAGATCTTTCCTTTTGTTCCTGTTTTCATCTTTTCCTACCAGAACAACAGTAAGAAAAATTATCACAGTACACACCATTCTAATTAGTTACTGCCTGTTTTGTTGGGGTGAGGCAATGGATAGGACTGTGGCATGTCTAAGATGTTAATAATGGATGGGGATACAACATGAATGCAGCTAAAATAGTATAACTGAAAATTACGGTGCTGCCTGAAACCTAGTATCAAATGTACATTTGCTTACCTTTTTTCCACTAGCAAGCATGTTAGACACAACGTCTCAGTATTTGAAAGCACAAAAAATCTAGGACTGTGCCAGTTACACAGGGGATTACTTTGAGAATGGGACAGAGTCACTTTGCTTTGGAATTTGTAGAGAAGCCATCAGCGTGCTTTCTCAAAAAGCTGTGAATGACATGTTGATCCTGGAAATTGGAAAAGGGATAGTCAACTAGACAATTATGTCATACTTAAAACATAAAAAATAAATAAAAAGGTAGCCAAAAACTCCCAACAACAAACAAAACAACCCAATGGAGCTAAAGGGACCTGGGAGAATAAGAAGGTGGTTGGGTTTTTTTCTTGCTTTTTTGGGAGGGGGGTTGGGGGGGTATTTTGGGGTTTTTTTAACCAAACGCATCAGGTGAAAAGTAGTGTAGATAACATTTAGTAGAAGATTAAATAAAAAAAGAAATCACACACAAGTACCTGAGACACTGCACTCTTTAGAATAGATATGATCAATAAGATTGAACAAATAAATTGGGACCATGACTGCAAAATAATTTTAAAAGATTAGAGGAACATTTGGACATCATTGTGGAATATTTCTGTTGAGGTAGCATCCAACTGCTCCAATTACATAGATCAGTGAGTTTAGAGTTAGAGAGTGATGCATTTTTATATACATACATATCCCTCTCAAGTAAAAGAGTTATTTGAAGTTTCTTTTCTACGAGGTGTCTATACAACTGGATTTTAGTAAAGGATGTTGTGAAGGCATGAAGTTTACTAAGGTTCAATGGGTACATAGACAACTATTTGTAAGGAACTTCTGTTACAGATTGCTAAATAAACAAAGGACACAGGCTCAGGGAATCCCCCTCTTCTGCAGAAGACAACTGGTAAGTGGGGTAGTACAGGAGGGGTGAAGAATCACATCTGCTTGACCTCCTGCTAGTGCTCCCTGCCATCCATTTATGACCATCACTGGTTGCAGGTTCCTGGGATAGACAACCTTTGGTTTTATTCAAGGCAACCTAACATTTGGGAAACTGAGAAGGCAATTTGAAAGGCTTAGAAACTTGACAGTACTGCTAACTCTGTTGAATAATAAATTTTCAAATTCACATGCCAATTTCCGTAACACATATTAAACGCTTTATTACCACTGACTGATAAAACCAGCTTGATCTGATTCTCATTCATTTGTAAAGAACAGTTTTAGAAGTGAGATTTGGAGAAGGAAGAGAGAATCTCTTTGAAGATCAGTTAAAGGAAAGTTGGTACAAGTAGAGAATGACATATTTAAAGCTAATATTTATAGTTGCTACAGAGTGGCAGTATTATTCTTTTGCTAATTTCTTCTGTGTAATTGCTCTCATTAGGTCTAATTTAGTTCATTAATGAACTTATTGAAAAAAAAAAAAAACCAACCAAAAGACTCAAATATTACTTGAAAAAAAGTGTATCAGTTAATATAATGGTAGCCATAACATTAAGTAAAAAACTCACAATCTGAAATGTCCTTCAAATTCTGATGTCAAAAAGCAATAAAAGATGTTTACTTATGTTTAAATCTTGAGTTTTGATATTTAACTGTATTTTACTATAAGGATACACTCTCATGGTGATGACTCTCAGAATATACTCAGAACTACACAATTAAAATGTAATGTTTGACAGTTATTTTCATTAATGATGCTTATTAGCAGGTGTAAAGTCCAATGTCTATTAAGTCAAGTGGAATGACAAAGGTAACACCAAAGGTAACTGCTGTGGTAATCCACAAGGCTGGTAACTCACCACAGTCCACATTCCCTATGTACTGTATTCTCTTCCTTCCATTATTAATGCAGACTGGGTTTTCCACATTACCATTTTTCCTGGATTTGTACACAACCTTGTGGGCGTGGGCTTTTGGTTTTTTTTCTATTTTCTCATCATTTGGCAAAATATACTTCTTTCAGATTGTTCCCAAACATAAATAATGTTACAAAAGATCCCACATACACCAGGCCAGACCATTTCCCGAGTCATGACATTCCAGGATTCCAGGATAATTTTGAAATTGTTCAAAACAAGACAAAACCACTCCTCTTTCTATCTTCAGCTTCTCTTGTAGACTTTTTGAAAGCAACAGAGCACACAACATCAAAGCTTATATATGCAAGATTTGTTGCAGAACACTATTGTAGTAAATAGTCTTATAGTAAATGATAGACTATGTAAAAGTAATACACATTTTCAAATTAAATAAATAAACTTCTGGTAAAAGTCCTATGAGACACACTAATGAAGTTTCCAAATAATAAGAGTCTCTGACGAAATAAATGTTTATTACTAAATGGAAACCTAGTAAAAGCCTTTATGCACTTTTTAGGGCATTTAAAGAGCTTGAACATTGTTTGCACTACTGAATCATCCCACTATCTGCTTTCATGTGGTACAAGAGGGTTAATATGTGATCAAAGACATAAATTAGGTAAAGGAGTAAAAAGAGCTGCTGTTTTTCCTTGACAGTTACAGTATCTCATCTCTTGTTTATGGCAATAATTTCTGCTTGAAACAGGTTGCCAGAGTGATCTAGCTGGTACATAATGCTATTAATGACTAAACGGAAAGCAGTTTTCACAAGCTTTTCTGCCTCTCATTTTTTTTGATTTCCCCTCAATAGTGTCTTTCAAAAATACAATTTTAAGACTTATGTAAATTTTCCATGACCAGAATCAATTATGTTACTTGTTAAACACTCGTGAAATTTTCAGGAAGTAATTCTGCTGAAGTTGTTGAATAGAAAAAAACAAAGCATGACATTTGAGGTGTGGTAACATAATGGCATTTAATTTGAAATTATTGTTACTTGTTTAGAAATAAGAAAAACAGCTGATATTTTATATCTTTTGCCATATTGAAACTGGGTGGAATATGCAATAAATTTCCAAAATCAATTAATTTAAATCTTAGTCAAACATAAAATGAATTTGTAAAATAAATACAAAAAAAAGTCCAAGAAAACAAAATTACGTTGTCTTACAAATAGTCAATGAAATTTTTTTGTGATTCTTTTCAGCCTGAGCCACTGCAAAACTATCACAGAAAAATACAAAAGAGAAATGTTATATATTACATAGAAACTACATTCAAATTTTGACCAGAGGGAAAGGAACTTGGTCCTTCAGAGTATAAAACTTGCTATCATGTAAGTATATTCAATTCTTTTAAGAACTAAATGACAACCAGTTTGGCTTAAAATGTCTCTATTCTTTATAGAGTCTCAAAAAATTCACACTGACATCTCAGCTTGGGTAGGTCAAGGACACACTTCATGGACTTCTGTGCAGGCCCACAATTTTGCTAGATTCACTTCTAACCCTGTCTCTCTGAGATTCCGCTTCATGTACACAGATTTTAAAATTTTTTTATGACATCCGTAAGACAAAGTAACAGTCACAGGAAAACGAGATGTTATGATTTGATTAGTAAATATCCTTTGGATGTTCTTTCTGCTTCAAAGGGTTTTTTTCCCCTTTCATTGTATTCCCATGGACAACAGACAACCTTGGTTTTATACTTTTAGTAGTTCTTTGATTAACCTGAAGCATATCACTCCTATCTATGTATTTTGGGGTGATCTTTAATGTCTCATTTAAGAAAATTAAAAGGAATTTCTCTTTAGACTTCAAGCACAAATTCAATGCAAAATAAAAACTCCAACGAAAAAATTAGTCAAAAAATCTCTGTGATTTAAAATGAACACACCAAAAAAAAATGGAATGACTGAATTTGTATACTGGAATATCTTTAGGAGTTTGTTGATTTATCTGGACTTAGGTTTCACTATACCTAATCACTGGAAACTCTGAACACAGAGGTTTCGTTTAAGAATCATGTGAAGGATTTTCACAGTCCTTTTTCACTTCATGGAGCATTGCAAAGACTAAATAACACTCGTACACTCTCCTGCTGCTTCACAGCCCCTTGGCTTAAACAACCCTGAAATCATGTTATTTCCAAAATCTTTTGATTACTTCTTAAGAGAGTGTAGAAAAACCTTTGTTTAGGAGATCAATAATGTCCTTTAGGATGTTTCTGAATGGATTTTCAGTTATTGCAGCCAAAGTTAAGCCTCTCTTGAGCTTTGGTACTGAAATGCGAGATACACACCTGATATCTGTGAAATTTGTGGACTTTTGAAATTCAGGAAGGGACTGCTAAGTAAGAGCTTTCCTTTCTCTGTTCTATTAGTATGGACTTTTTCTATTAGTATTTAAATTTTATTTGCTTTTTCATTAAACAAGGTTAAATAAAAAGCTTCCACAAATAAAATTAACATGCTCAACTCTAAAAGAGTAAAACTTAGTCAAATTTGACGAAATAAAGGAACAACTATTAGACAGCTCTAAACATATTGTCTACACAGTGTTAAATTTAATCTTCATTACTGTTAATAGCAAGAGCACTACTAAGAGCATCTCAGCATCAAAATCCAGGTAGCCATACAGGTACTGCACCAAAAATGACAGAACACCTGCCAAATCACTTTTAAACCAGGTCAGTCTTTGAGTAGGTTCTTGGATTTTCCTCTTCATGTTCACTTGTATAGAAGAGAGTTAAGTCTGTTCTTTGCAAAGATCTTTGGCATGATCTTTGATGACAAATGACATGCTACCATATGCCAAAAAATAAGGGGAATACAGTCACCCTTGGCTTCAACTTTAACTGGAGGTGCTTTGTTCTGAGTGCCCTGAATAATTAATAACTGCTTTGGCAATCAGTCATGCATTCCTTAATGGCACCTCAGGCATCAAGTATCCCATTCACCCGCTCCCCAAGTAACAATGGACTTTATTACATCAAGTTTTCTCTGCCAAACTTGTAACTGACATAATTTAAACTAAACAAGTCACTAGAAAGACTGAAGCCCAAACATATATTATAAGAGTTTATAAGGTTGCCCTCAATTGCTTGTGGCTACTATATGGATTAGAGCTGTAACTGGGGGCAAGTGCAAGGAGGGGAAAAGAAATGAAATATGGATTGTTTTTGCAATAAAGTTCTAGGAGGGTTTAGGTGGTATAGTGCTGCCAAAAACATGACTTTTAATAAATGCATAGCTGAACAGTCAAAATGCAGAACAACCGCTAAGCAGCCCTTAGCGAATAAAGCAGCTCACCAGTAAGTACAGACTAAGTGGCAGGGCAGAGCATGAAAAGAGAGGCTCCGAATAACAGCTGTGTTGAAAGTAGCAGAATAATTTTGAAATAACACAAACTACATTTTCTTCGTAAGAGTAAACTTTTTCAACACTTCCTTCCACTTTATGGTATTCCAGATAAAATTAACTTGCAACTACAGAACAGAGGAAAGAAGAGTTAGACCAGTTACAATTATAGAAAGTTCTAGATGTAGCCAGAGCACACACTTTAAAATTTAAGAAATTCAAATAATTAAATTGCAATTAGCTAGAATCCAAAGAAAAGCTTCATGTTTTTCTTGGGGAGCATTCTGCTTGTATACAGTACGTGCACTGCTTTTATGCTGACACAGGAAACTTTTCTAAAAAATGCTATATCTATTGACATTGGAACTGCTGCGAGTCCTTTTGAGTGACAAAATCTTAGAAGTAAAGTAGTCAGATCAATAGCCATTCTCCCCCTACTTATTCATTATGTGAAAAGTTGGTTTGAAATATAATATACAAAGTCAAAATACATATATACGATAAATTACAGCAGGTTTAAACAAAGCCATTTCTCTTGCTCTTTAAAAGACCTGAAAATGTGTCCCATGCCCCTCTCTGTGTGTGGCCTCCAAATACAGAAACAAGCTTACACTGTTTTATTTCAGTTTTGCTTCATTTCTCCCCAAACAATCTCTCATTGCTAGTCTACCAGGCATCTCCCCCTCCCCCTCTTGTCAAAAAATGAGGGAAAAAAAAATTAACTGTTTAGGACCAATATATTGAAATGAATCACTAAGTGAATTGGTTTTGGCTTTGCAAGGACTATTTAAAATTTACACTCATTCCTAGAGCTGACATCTCTTTTGCAGGGAGGTAAGAGGGAAGGGAGTGTTGTAAATTTTAGTTTCTTTTGAAATGTTGGATGAGATAGCTTTATAGTTTTAAAGGAAAACACTTTTTTTTTTTTTTTTGCATCAGTTTTCAGTCACTTTAGGTACAAGAAACAGGTCTAACCCTGAAACTCAGCAGTATAGATTTCATTTAAAATCTGCAGTCTGAAATATGAAATTATATTTTGCATGGCTTACTAAGACAGAATTTTTGATAAAAAAGATCCCAGCCTTTTGAAAGAGAGATTTGGAAATTAATTCTTACAAACCAATAAGGAGTTGTAATACTGCACATTTTGGGCTAGTTCTGAATTCCCACGCCACGAAGGGGTCTGCTCTTGCTTGGTACATATGTAAGAGATAACATGCTTGGTTTCTAAAACAGTTTGTATGTATACTTCTTATTCTATATGAGCCTTGTTAATGGAGAAATATGGGGAACTAAAAATGCATCCTATGATGTCAGCTTTGTCTATTGAAT
This sequence comes from Tringa solitaria, assembly GCA_026413425.1. Classification (NCBI taxonomy): domain Eukaryota; kingdom Metazoa; phylum Chordata; class Aves; order Charadriiformes; family Scolopacidae; genus Tringa; species Tringa solitaria. The sequence continues at coordinate 35,126,514 of JAOXJM010000033.1, forward strand.
AAGTGTAGGAAATATTTTGAAGATTTAAGACTTGTTTTGCAAGTGTTGCTCATTTAAATATCTTAACCAGTTTTCCACATCAAATGTCAAGGAATAAACACAGTCTATTTGTACAGCATGGCATAAAGATAATTATACATATACTCTGGTATTTTTAGGTGCCTTTGTTTGATGCATCCCACAGAAATTGTATCATACATAAGTCAGATATGTAGCAGGTAAGATGTAACAACAATGAGCCACAACAATGAAATTTGGCATCAGCCCACAGATACATCAATTTTGGGATTTTCTTTTACCATTTTCTAATAGTAAACACACTTATTTTACAAAATAATTTATTTGTACAAAAGTTTTAACTTGGCCATATTTCAAGTTAGTTTGGAGACTGACTGACATTTTAATTTCAAAATTTATCATTATCGGGTCATACTATTCTACTAACAAAAGTGTTTAACTCACAAAAAAGTCAAAATGCAGATGAAACCTTCAATTGCTTTATGAATAGTTCTTAGTTAGGCCTATATATTCAGAAATACTTATAGGAAAGCAACAGAAACAATGTGTATATGTACACACACACATATTCACTACTACATTTCACTAACATCATCAGTGTGCCAAATATATTGCACAGAAGATTATCTATTGTTCAAAAGATATGCAGAATTCTTCTTTGTTTCTTCTCAGTAACTGAAGTTTTGCAAACGGGAGAAGAGGCAAAAATGGCAAAAGCAATAAGCAAGCCAAATGCATTTTGAGTGAAGTGCATGTCAGTGCGGTTACAACATGGATTCTTTTGATCAATTTTTTTATTGAGCTTGCAGATATTTTCCACCAACCAAATACCACAGACCACAAGACTATTTAGGAGATTCAAAAAGTGAATTATGAGGAAACTTAACAAAAATACTCCTTACTCTCTTTAAATATGGAATACCTATTCTAAAACAAGTCAACTCCTGTTCTGTTCCACTCTAATGTTTCAGAAGATTATCTCATCCTTTAAAATTTATAAACATTGTTTTTTCTATCAGAGATCTTTCATTTGGTGAAAGAAAGGTAACAGAAATCTGTTGACGGTGAAAATAGTCACATTTTAGACAATGACTATTCTTTAATACTTGCAATTTACAAGTGGTAAGCAACATTCAAGAGAAATCTAAAGTATAGTTTCCAGGGGAAATGCAGTGGAAAACGAGCATTATGCATTTGCTTTGTCACTGCTTTGTCACTATAATAAAACCAGTGACACTGCTTTGTCACTATAATAAAACAGTTCAGAAGCATAAGAACTTTTTAGTTTCTGAACTAAGTATAATCATTTGGCTGTGTGTCTACTAACAGCTGACGAACAAAAACATTAATTTCTTCAATCTTCTTTTGTAACTTCCCAATGCTTTTTAAATGTCACACAGCTGATTCTTATGCTGATTTTTCTTCTTCTCAAAGATTGAAAATTTCTTTTTTCACAGTACTCTATGAGGAACGCAAACATTTTGCTGAAGTTTCCACACAAACAACTGAACCCACAACTTCCCAGTACAACACCATCCAAGAAGAACCACAAGAACACTCAGTTAGTTAAAAAACAGAAACAAAATGTACAGTTCTGGAAGACAGATTGTTCATTATTATCATTACTATTATTAAGAAAAAAAAACAGTAATGAATTCTAAGCTATTAAAATATTCTTTTGAGCTACCACTTCAAAGATTTTGTTTTCCTGAAATGTTCCAATCTGAAACATGTTACTTACTGGCATAAGAAGTGTATAATGGATGCAGAATCCAGGTTCAGAAGGAAAATATTCATCAGACACAAATCTTATTCTGATCTGGTTTCCTTTGGAGATTTGTCTGCTTGGCACACTACTGGAACCACACCAGCGCCCTAAAACAGTGCCATCACTAGGCTCTTCAACTTCTACAAAGTCATACCTGAACAGAAAAGAAAATCAAATGTTTATTGACTGATAAAATTTCTATAAACTTTCTGTTGTAATCAATAAACTGACTCGGCAGTTTGCAATTTCTTTTTTTTTTTCTTTTTAATGTTAAAAGTATGCTACCAAAGTCAGCTATTTTAAACTTAGCTTCCAAGTTGCTGCTGGCTTAAATACATAATAAAATCATGCCGTGAGGTTAAAAAAATAATAGCAGAGTTAGCATTTTGAAGAGACCCATGAGTATGGTTTTGTTTGTTCCTTTTACGGAAAGCAATTACAACTTGTGGGATAGGGCAGAATAAAGTCAGAAAATAGATTGAAATTGGTTAAGCGTGGCACAGTAACTCCTAGTGCAATGCCACTGGCAGTATCCTGCATGTCACCCGTCAAAGTTCAAGGGCTTTTTGGTACAGAAAACTTGCCCTCTTGTAATACCAGTGGTGAACAAGCTCCTGAAGGTTAAGGTGGCTTAGGGAAACTCATAAACACATTTTGATTTTATGCATATCCCAATGAGACATTTGTTGAGCAAAGACCTAGATGCGCTGCATGTCAGAAAGAATCTGATATTTTGGTAATATTGACAAGAGATATGGATTGGGAGCTTTGAGAGAATGAAATTTATTAAGTCTAATTTCTTTTCATTGGTTTTTAACATGTGGCCTGGGTATCCCTGGGGATCTGTAAACAACTTCAAATAGGTCCATGAAAGGTAACTACGTAACACCAGTCAATTGTCATCAATAAGCTTCAGTAAGCCACACGAAGTCCTTGTTTCCACTGGAAAATGTTTAGAGGGTTCCCAAGTCATAAAACCATTGAAAGCCACTGCTCTAGAAGGTAGGTCTGGTTTCAGTGCTTTAACCTGTTTCATGTCAGCTCCCTGGCTGCCCACTGACAGAGTAAACACTGAGCATTTCAGCTGGGTTTCCCCGGCTGCAGCCTGAAACCCTCCGAGCCCCAGCAGCAGCACGGTCCAGTGGCCCAGGAAAGTGAGAGTGCATCGGTTAAAGCCCAGCAAACATTTGGAAGCTCATAGCTGTAGCTTTCCGAGTCACTGTTTTACTTTTAAACCACAATTTGTATTCTAAGCACAAGCATAACACGCCTCTGAGAAAGTTTCAAGATTTCTGATATTTTGTATTTTCTTACATGTGTAGTCCTATACTAAATCAGTCTCACATAAATCTAAATTGGTAAATAGAATTGAAACCTTTCCAAGATGATAGCAAATACTCATATTTTAAAAAAAAACATGCACACAACATTCTACCAAATATGCCAAGCAATATTTAATG